>OY660874.1:32932697-33055197 GCA_962446985.1 Xyrichtys novacula
GGGATTTATCGCAGATTGACTCGAAACTCAAGGAGCTGGAGTCATTGAATGTTTTTGAATCCCAGGTTCTCAAGGATGTCGTCGCTCTGCGTATAACTGATCGCACAACATATATCGGACTGAGGTGTTTACGTGCACTTCAGTTGTCCGGTCATAATCGGAGTAAGGCGATAATTCGGTTTTCTCGAGTGTCATGTGAACATACTGAGTATTAGCTGTTGCGCAGACCTCCACTCTTCGTAGGAGACTGTCCTCCTTCTCTCTCCTCCGTCTTTACCTCCAGTTTGAGCACGTCGTGCTGCAGCTTCCTCTGAAACTCCAGGAAACTGCCGATGGTGAGTTTCCCCTTCAGGTCCTCGCCGAAGAAGTAGGTGGTGAGCGCGGAGCTGCAGCCCGCCGTCTTCAGGGTGTTTCCTGTGGTGGAGCGGTCGCGGTGTCTCATCCCCATGCTGGTCTGGGAGCGGATGATGCTCTGGACCTGAAGGAAACAGAGAGGGTGGAGATCATTACAACAGCAGGAGTCTGTGGGAGGAGAGTCCTGGAGGAGATTCTGGAGTGGGAATCATCGCTTTGAAAGGACAACTGGACTGACTTGAGACGTTTCGCCTTGTCTCAAGTACGTCCAGTTGTCCTTTCAACAAAGAACTGGAAATCATAGATGCTGCATCCTCATTTTAAAGAGTAGAGGGTGAATAAACTTTAACCTAAACCAGAATAAAAGGCCGGTCTGGAGGTAAAGTTCTTCAAACTGGGTTATAGATCACAGAGAGTGGAGCACAGCTCAGCAGGTACTCTGCGTTATTGCCTGTCAGGGTGTGTTACTGGTTCCTCTAATGCGATCATGAGCTGCTGCAGATATGAAATCCCAAACATGAGGACCATCTGCTGTTTTTTTAACCTCGTTCGTCCTTCATTACCTGCTCAAACTCCTCCAGATCCACCTCTCCGTCTCCGTTCAGATCAAACATCTTGAAGGCGATCTCAAAGTTCCTCTGGGGAGCTGGACACAAAAACACAAAATCAGGAATCAATATGTGGGGAACATGTTACAGGATCGGCTCTGACAACGATGCAAGAGAGCCGCTCTCATTATTCGTCTGCAGCTCTCCCTGAGCCACACGGGAGGTTTTCCTCAGCCAATCAGGCGGCCTGACAGCTGCACACACAGCAGCCGGGAACAGACCGAGTTTGAGTGAATCTCACAGATTAGATTACCTGACTGAGGCTCAGACTGGACAAATTCAGTGAATGTGTACAACAGTGAGGCCGCTCGTTTTAAAGCTACGCTAAATGGACTCAAACCAACCATGGCGCGCCCTCGCCGCGCCGCTTATAAATAGCTTGACCTTGAAAACTTCCCCAGAGACTCCCCTTATGAATGGATGAGAGTAAACGCTGGAGCTCAGCTGGGGATGAACGTTTACTACAGAGCTTCATTTTTATGACCACAAACTCGGACGCCTTCAGATCGAGGCGGTCATGTGATCATCGACGTCCTGAATCTGCAGCGTAAATGTCAGATCCAGCTCAGACAAACTGAGTCTGTGGAGAACAAACCGCCCCGAGGCGAGGAGCTCGATAAACACTCCTCATCAACTCTGACGGAGCTGCAGATCATACCGAGGAGGAGGCAGGCAGCAGCTCCACCTGCTGAACACACGCGGGAGATCCTTTAAACGCCACACGCCTTTAACGAATTTCAGCGGATAACCCCCAATTTTCACCACATACAGAAGAGCTACGAACAATAGCTGATTGTAACCATTCAAGTTAACGTGTCGATTTCCACCAGCTTCTGGAGTCGCTGGACTCCACAGAATAATCAGGAGTAAACAATGGCGGCGGCGTCAGGTCACATCAACATAAGGTCACTGCAGCTTAAAGAGCGCCGCGTGATGAGGAGAGAAGGAAACGAATCAAGAGGACAGACACGAGGAAACGCCTCTTCAGGTCTGATGTTACACAAATAAGCGCACACATGTGACCCTTATCTTTGAGTCGGTACACCTTAGGAGACCATCACACCGAATCCCCAATTTCCACCGCATCCTGAACGGCTCCACCGGCTTCTTTCCTGATCGCAAGAGTTCTATTTTTTCTGGACGCCGGAGCATGGCGGATAAATTCAGCACAGATTAACCCGTGCTGGAAAGGAAGTCGGGCACAGACACAAAATAAAACATCCGGCTTCTTTTCAAAATAAAACACGAACGACGAACAAGTGAAAGGTTTTTAGACGTCATTTCACCCCGATGACACCATGGATGAGGAGATGCTGATTCTAGAAGTCTAGAAGTAGATTTCCTCCTCTGGAAGGACACAATCTACTGCTTATATGTCTATGTGTCTGTCTTTAGAGAGACAACTCGTTATCGTGAGATTGAACGTGAATCTGCGGGTTCTTGTGAGTTCTTGTGATTCCCGATGTCCATAATCCGCCACGAAATTTGCCTCACAAACAGATTCGGCAGGAATTGGCGAAAAACGCTGCCGTTCCGGATACGGTAAGAGGAACATCACTGAGCGAAAACACGAGAACAAAGACGGGTAAGGTGACGGAAAAGGTGACTCTCATACCGGCTGAAGAAGGAGGATTTTAGACGGTCTAAAAACATCTGAAGACAGAAACTAACGTCTTCTCTCCGTCACTCACAGGACCAGCCAAGTCTCCTCACAGGTGAGCGATGAAACGGGATGTACTTACTGGAGAGCACGGTGGTGAGGAAGATGTAGTCGGAGAAGGAGATGAGGCCACACTCTCCCAGCGTGTAGAAGATACTGTCCTCATCTGCAAACTTCTCTCTCTCCTGGGCGATCTTCTGCTCACAGAGACGGAAACACGTCTGAATACAAACACTTCAAACACTCTGCAGGTGTGTGTGTGTGAGCGTGTGTGTGTGTGTGTGTGAGCAGGTGTGTATGAGTGTCTGAGAGTGAAGCTCAAACACACAAACCAAACTGACACACACACACACACACAGACAGACACACACACACACTGACGGTTGGTTTACAGTCATGACGATGAGGATGGAGGAGGTCACGGTTACACTCATGCAGATGCTGCATACACATGAGGCCGTACAGGCGGGTGAGAGTGAAGTGAGGAACGATTAGTCAGAGGTCAGAGGTCAGAGTACAGAACACCATCCACAAGAGGCTGTACTCACAGTGAGAACGTTACACAAAGAGAGGAAATCTCAGCACAGACACACACTTATTGATTAACGTGATCTGTAACACAACCCAAACATGTTGATCATCGAGACACTGCAGCTTTCACACACACACAGAAACACACACACACACAGAGAAACACACACACACACACAGAGTTAACAGAGTCAGCATGTGTATACTCACAGCACTGCATGAGAACAGCAGACACTACATCTCATGCACACTACACATCTGGTAAAGAAGGACTTGAAAACAGTGTCCACCAAACAGTAGACAGAGACAGAGCATGCCTTAGCAGGGAGGGGGGGAGGTGAGGGGGTGGGGGGCGTGGGGGGGCGGGGCCACGCTGAGCCCGTGTGGAGTTACCTCCGTCTGTAAGAGGTCCAATTCAGAGGAGGAAGGAGGAGAAATAACCGTTAGAGAGCGGCACGGCCTCTGCTGTCTTTAGCAGGGCCTTCAACAACAACGACAAAAACAAGTGCATTCATATCATTACACACACACACACACACACACACACACACACACACAGGAAAACATCTTGCTCCAAACAAGATAATTGGGGGATTCCACTCAAGCTCAGAATTCAAACATGTCCTCCCGTCTCCACGTCTGTAATTAGCGTTAGCACGCACGATCGCCGCCTGCTAACGCTGAATAATCAGAGACGGCTCTGTGCGGGACAGAAATGTTGAATCATGAGTGGCGAGGACAATTTCACTCTGATTACACACACTGTCTCCTTTTTCAGTCTCTATCAGAGACGCTGGGTAAAAGACGTGGATGTAAGTTTGAACCGTATCTGAAAAACAGCTTTAACATCTTTAAGAGAGGAAGCGACGTCTTCAACTAAGTCCTGCTTTTTAGGTTAGTTTTCTCCTAAATGGGACCGTGATTATTCCCCCAGTTTGACCACAGAGCGGACACTGACTCCTTAAAAACCAGTAAAGGTTTTTCCTCCAGCTCATCACACATGTCAGGATGAGAGCGCAGCTCTGTGCAGCAGGAGGGTGTGATGCTAACAGCTGAAGTAAACTGAACTATTAACTACCTTTACTTCTTTGTAGGGCCGGGCGATAAACTGATAATTTACTGATGCCGAAATTTATGACAATAACCGACGTCATTTTGCCCATATCGGAATATTTTGTGTAAAATAATCAATAAATCAAAGTTGGTTTTGGCAACTTAATACTTACATAATTAAATTCTGTTCACTTTAAGAAAAACTGGGAAGTTTTTTCAGGCGTCAATCAAAAAAACTAAAACATAGTTTTGATTTTTCTGCGTCTTTATGTCTTTCAAACAAACGTGTGTAACACAAAAACCTGATTTATTATTCTGGCTGGTATAAAATGCGTAACTTTCCGACCCTCTTCAAATTTTCGGGATGAGAGGTATCGCCCCCTGCTGGTCATTAGAAATAACGCAAGAATAATTCTCCTTTTAAACCAACAGGTTACATCCACCTCTCCTACACAGTCTCTGATTTCCCTCTTGTTCTGGAAAGACGTATTTGCTTCTGAAACTTGGTGGAATCCTCCTTTAAACAACATCAGAGTCACATGATCCAATCATCAGACATTTCCCCTCATGAACCCACTCCCTCCTCACTGATTTTTTGGACGTCAGAGATTCAAATACAGAAAATAGTGGTTTCCATGGTAACACTCATTAACAATGATCTCTACATTTACAATATGAGGGGAGAAGGGAGTGGGAGAGAGAGAGGAGGAGGAAAGAGAGAGAGAGAGAGAGAGAGAGAGAGAGAGGGTTATTTCAGAGTATTGTGACCGAGTCAAGAGAAAGAACGAAAGCTTTGGTCTTTAAGAGTCAAACATGTTCAGGTGTGTGTGAAGGTAAAAAAACAAACAAGAGAAGAAAGAGAGAGAGAGAGAGAGAGAGAGAGAGAGAGAGAGAAGGAGAGAGAGAACAGAGAGATGGATGGAGTAAAAGAGGTCAGTGTTGGCCACCGTCAAAGAGATCCAGAGTCGTGATTCTGGTCCACAAAACAGAACAGAGACTTCATTACAACGGGCATGAACACAACTACACACTCTCTGTCAGATACACAACTACACACTCTCTGTCAGATACACAACTACACACTCTCTGTCAGATACACAACTACACACTCTCTGTCAGATACACAACTACACACTGGAGAGACATAACCACACGGAGCCTCATTATAATGATCAGAGCAGAGGCACAGAGCACATTAGGACTAATAAGTCACTTTTTCAGCAGCCTGAGTCAAGGTCACAGACGGCCCTGCAGAACCACAGAGAGGAGAGACAAGACGGTCTCTGTGTGTGAAGATCGGACCAGAACCGCCAAGAACTGAGCCGTGAGCTCGCTGTGAAGTCGGAGGGAAAAATCCGCCTTTAAGAATCTCTGCTGAGCTGTCAGCCTCAGAAAAACGATCTGCTATCATAAAGTAGATCTCTCAGAAAAAGCAGGACGTGACTCTGCAGACACACACACACACACACACACACACACACACACACGGACACACACACACACACACACACCAAGCTGTGCTGTTGTTCTCGTGTGGATTTAAAACATCTTCTGCAGATTTTGAGCCTCTTCTGTGAGATTACGTCCCATCTTCTCTCTGATCCTCCATCTTTCAGTCTCTAGAAAATGCATCGGCCTCCCGCTGACATTGTTTACTTCGTGGTGTAACAGCGGCGATTTAACGGCTAACGAATGCGGTACGAGTCTGGAATAAGCGGACACCCCCCTGGAGTTTAAAAATGCAAATATAAAAAGGTTCAATTGGAGCTAAAACCCCAAATCAAAACAAATATTTCAGAGTTTTAAAGTGACGGAGAAGTGAGAGGAAGTTTTCATGGACATGGACGCAGCTTCATGTTGGAAATCTTTGAAATCTGAGTTTCAGTCACTGAAGTTTGGGGAAATGGTCTGAGTTTGTGTAAACAGCAGAGACCGAGGTTTTTTTGAGGCTGATGACGCAGTCTGAACTTCAACATGGCGACTGATTTTCACAAGATGGCGAGGAATCATTTCGTTCACGTTTGCTCGACTTTAGTGCAAGTTTACAGGAAAACCTGTCGAAGTTCATCGTGTCTTTAGTTTGTTTTATTCCTGGAGTGATTCAGAGTTTTAATGTATTTTCGGAGGTCTTGTTATTCGTACATGTAGAAATAACTCAGACCTCAGATAAGTCTGCGCTCTCCCACTTCATGTTTTCAGAAACTTTTAATACTCGACTGTGAAACCTCAAACTAAAACTCCATCAAACTGCCTTCAGGTGAAATTTTTCCTCCCATCATGCTCTTCTTCTTCTTCTTCTTCTTCTTCCTCCAACTGTAACCCACCATGACTCTGTTGGACTCCCCTGTTGTTCGATTCTAAACTGTGGAAAAGTCGAACAGTTCATTTGGCTCCACAGGTGCCGCTCTGACCCTCAGCGCTCACCTGGATCCACTTACGTGAACTCGACTCTCAGGATCAGTCTGCCTCTGTGGGAGACTGGAGTAAAGTCTGCTGAAGTGGAGCGACTCCTCTCTGCTCTGATCTCACTTTTTACATCCACAGTTTTTGGAAACTAAGTCGTTAATTAACTTTTTAATAAACTTCCATATTTACAGAGGGCTCTCTCTCTCTCTCTCTGCTCTGATCTTTATCGGCCCGTGGTCTTCATTCCTGCAGCGCTGAGTTCGTTAACGGCCAACTGTTAACACGTCTGAGCGCGCTCGTCACGTCTGTGTGTGTCAGCTTCACCGCGACCCCGTCCACATCACTGTCCTGTGAGCTGATGCAGAAACGCCGCGCTGACAGAGCTGCTGGCGGTCCAACCCTCTGCTGTCATGGACACGCTCGGCGGGGTTCAGGGTTCAGTCGGGTCTAATCTCTCGTGTAGACCGGGCTGCAGAGCCGCCCTCAGAGCTGCCCTGGACTCAAGTCAAGAAGCCGGTCTCTGAACAAACCCGGCTCACAGAAGCGAAGTAAAGCCGGAGGCTCGCATGCAAAGAGGCTGAATCACTTTCTGCTCATTTCACATGAGTGGCGAGGAAACACTTTCGAAGCACATCACAGGCCCACAAACTTGGACTGCATGAAAATGTCTCCAAATTCATTTCCAAACCCGTCACCAAAGTCTTCTCTGCTGGAGCTGATAAATCTTTCATGTATCGGCCTCGATCAAGACGTTACAGGATCAAATCGAGCGTGCGGCGCTGTTGCTCTCATCACTTATTTATCCCACAGCTTCACTGATGAACAGGCGCACGTTCGCTCTGACCTCCAGCGTCCTGATGTCACGATAAAAGACAACAGCTGAGGTGACGAATATAACTCTCTCTCTGAGCCGCGATAAACTCGCACTACAGCGCTGACATTTCCAAACTCAAACACTCGCTTTGTTCACGTTTTATTCTGATTATAAAGACTTTAAAGGTTCATCCATCAACCATCGCACACGCAGTCTTTGACCAATCACAGCCCAGAACAGCAGGAGTGGAGAGAGCCGTAATGCAGAAACCATTTCATAAATAAAGCTGCGGCCCAGCTGTCCTCCTCCTCCTCCTCCTCCTCCTCCTCCTCCTCCTCCTCTCTGCTCTCTCAGCACTTTGTGTGGCCGAACACTTGGCCTAGGAGCTGAATGCAGCACAGACTTGGCCCCCTCTGACACCACTGTAAGGACTGCAGTGCTCTGTAACTGATTGGATCTGTGAGCCGGTCCAACACTGCAGCTGCAGACGTCCTGATAACACCGAGCGGATGATAAAAGAACTGAAAACGAGACGACAGGTTTGTGTTTTTCAGCTTTAAAGTGGAAACGCTCACACTGGAGCAGCGTCTGTCCTCTGAAGTCACGAGGACGGTGTCGTCTTTGAAACCAGGAATCCTTCCTTCTCTGTCTTTACATCGACACGTCTCTCATCCTCAGAGCAGGTGGGTGTCCGAGGACAGAGGTGCACTGGAGCACCACCACACCACTGCAGGGATCAGAGGAGAGACTCTACAGAGGGACAGGACTGAGCGTGTGCAGGAGAGGGGGAAGGGCGTCCAGACAAATGCATTAAAAATGGATCAGGACCTTCATGCCTCTCTGTGTGATGTGGTGGCCCCGGGGTCACCGTCACTTTGGCAGGTACAAAGAAGACGGTGAGTTTTCAGGAGAAAGACCCGCTTCAGGGTGAAGTCAAGACGGGTCTGACTCGGACAAGACGGGTCTGACTCGGACGTTTCTGAATTCAGACTGGAGGCTCGAAAACAGGAGAGTCAGGACTGAGCTGCTGCTGCAGCGTCACGAAGAAACCCTGAGGTCCTCCAACAGAGCCCATACTGAGAACAAAGGATCAATAAAGATCGATATGATCCAATCCTAATCAATGATGGGATACGATTGTATATTAATATGATAAAGAACGATGTCACTCTTTATCCCAGAAAATCTTCACACTCATTAACTCGTCATCCTCTCTGTCCCTTTTGCTTTTCAGACACATTTACATATTTCTGCCTCTCCCTGCTTTCAGCAGGCGGTGCGATGTCGTGTGGTATTGATTATATATTGATTTCGTATTGATAATCAGATTTGAAATATTAATAATCGAAACTGAAACCTTACGAAAACTCCAGCTCTGGACAGTGACGTTTCTTAAAATGACGGAGTCTTTGGCCCCATCTGTGGTTATCGATCATCAAACTTCGGTCCAAGTTCTCCATACGATAAATTATCGTTCACGATTTATCATCAGAAAAATCCTCCATGATCAATATTTACCTTCTCATGATAAATTAGATAAATGCAAGTTGATGACGGACTCACAGCCGTAGCCCACACAGAGCAGAATAACAAACAAAGATGGCCGAAGGTGACGAAGAAAACGTTTCTGAGTAGGTCGTTAGTGAACGAGGATCCACATGAGGGATTTCCTTCAAGACCGGGGTTTCAGACTTGTTTGATGTCATTAGTTTTCTCCATAACCGACCACTAAACTTGTGGTTCAGTATTTTATTTGACTTCTGCAACTGGTGAAGAAAAGATGAGTCAAAAATATAGATTAGAATTATAATATTTTTTGATCGTGACTTTTATCGTTATCGCTAGAATGGCACATCTTATCGTGATAAATTTACGGCATTAATACTTGTGAACCAGTTCCTCGTACAACCTCGCTCAAAGAAAGAGAAACTCCCTTCAACACGGAAACATCTGGAAAAGTTTAAAGCGTGAACATTCACTCTAACATGATGATGACAGAGATGTCGAGTCTGACGTTCGTCGACCCCACAGACACCTCAGTCTGTGGGGGGCGTACAGGTGTGTGGGTGCAGAGAGAGGTAATGCATTAACTCTCCACCTCCACTCTCAGAGGGGAGCTGCAGAGCAGGTGGACTGTTAATAAGTGGTAATTATAGTGGGAGTAAAATCAGAATAATGGACCTTGATGTGGAGCGCTTAATAAACAAATTTAGAGGCGCTGAGGAAAAGCAGCTGTTTCACAAGAGGAGGGAGGGACTGGAATTAACGGAGCAGGTGTACCAACAAGCCAACCTCGATTACCGTGGATTAGGAGAGGTGGAAGAAGAGAGAAGAATGGAGACAAACAGACAGACAGACAGACAGACAGACGTGAGGAATGACAGAAGAAGAGAGATGACAGTCCGATCCGCCGCCGCCGCTGGGAGCTTCCTGTGAAATCAGAAAGAGTCAACATGACAACAGTTGGAGTGACAGGAGGCTGGTTTCTCCGTCGGAGCAGCCCCCTCTGAGTGACGGCGTCCGCTCTCAGTCGAAGCAGGTCACGCCGCGGTCACTGCGGCCTTACATACGCCACAGTTTGGAACATTTTCAGAGTAAAACAGGTCCTGCCGTTCGGTGACTCTGAACCATGCTCTACAGAAATCATGCAGACAGTCCAGAGGATGGATTTGTGCAGGTTATAAATCAAGCACATCAACACAGCCTTGATGTTAGCTAACAGAGCCATTTCCCGGGTCCAAACAGCCCCCACTCTGTGATGCCACCATGCGCAGAGAGGGGGCGCCACCACCAGCTACTTTCTCTTTGAGACGCAGGCAATAGAGCACGGCATGCTGGGAGAAAAGGCTAGAGCGCCAAAGCATGTGGAAAGCTAGAGCTGACATTTCTCAGAAGAGATGACAGGAGGAAGAAGAAGAGGAGGAGGAGGAGAAGGAGGAAGAGGAGGAAGAGGAGGAAGAAGAGGAGGTGTATTTAAAGCAGAACAGCGGGAGTTCAGGGGAACAGCGTGACGGTGATTTGACTCAGATCAAAATAAGATCCTTATTAGTGATCAATTATTTTAGCTTCAGCTCTTTAGATCTCAGCTCTGCAGGACCTGACGCTCCTCCTAAAAACCTGAACCGGACTCTGGAGCGGAGCTGCCGTCTTTAAAAACCTCTGAAGTTCTCGCTCTCAATTATTCAGCAGGCCAGGTGTTTCTGTGACGCTCTACAGAGGACCCTGAGAGGTCACCACACAACAAAACACCATCTGATCCCTGCACACACACACACACACACACACACACACACACACCCCGTCATTACCAGATAGACGGGCTGTAACCTGCCCTTTGTTACACTCGACTTATCTCCACATCAGCCTGACTGACGGAGGGCGGCGGCGGCGGCGGCGGCGGCGGCGTTCAGAGCTGCTTAAAGGCCAAATCATTTAGCAGATAAAACCTATAGGTCAAAGCTCATTTCTCCGCTCCCGCTGACATAAATGTGTTCATCAAAACTTTGAGTTTATCCAATAAAGCAAATAAATGTTAAAAAGATCAAACTAAGACACATTTACGGAGCAGGTATCAGCGAAATGAGAGATCTAGTGTGTGAGAAAAACAGATCTGGAGCAGAAACTGATTCTCCCTCCACCAGGTCGGTCATTTTCCACATAAGGACAGTTTAGGTGCATTTTTTATCACTTAATGCATTATTTTTCTCAGGCGTCACTCTATTTATCTATTTTTAAAGTTTCTCTAAAAATGGTCAGAGTGATAAAAAGCAGATTAAAGGGTCTGTGTCCACATGAAAAACTGTTAAATCAGCTTAAAAACTCCCTGAACTCACCGTCATCGTGTCCTTTTTAATCATAAGTTACAGAGAATGAACACTTTAGGAACAGAGTGAATAACAGGTGAGCTAAACCTCACTGCGTCCATGTTTTTAGAAAGATGGACGACACAACACCTCCCCAACAGTGAAGCTGAAACGGCTTTAAGAATAAGTATTTTTTTTACAATTATGCCGTTTGGATTTCATCTCAATCAGACTCAAACTGCCCTCGAGGTTTTGTCCACGGCGAGGTGTCGGACATCTCTGCAGCTCTGAACCTCAGGGTGATTTCTGAGGTCAATATTTTTATCAGCTGATATTTATGCTAAATTACTGGTCCATGAATTCAGTATGTGGGACGATAGAAGGTCGCCGTTCGGGGGCACGCCGCCGCCCTCTGCAGCAGCGACTGACACACTTCTGTCAATAAATGGATTCTTGCCTGAGGCCTTCAGAGGACAGTCGTCGATTTAATTGGCTAATCGAGCTCAATTTAACGGTGCATGTAAACACACGGAGAAAAGGCCGTAAAGCTCCGCCTCCTCCATGTTAACGGATGGATGTCTCTTCCATTTTGTACAGTTTACAGTTTTAGGACAGGTCAGGCAGAGATAATCAAAGCTCCATCCGAACGTCAGCTCTCTGTCCGTCCAGCTCCGAGGAGATTTCATGATTATTTTATCAAGCAGAATTTTTCATACACTCAAATACTTCTTCCCCCGCGGCCGTCAGGACGGACACCGAGCGAGGGGACGATGAAACTCATCCCTACAAACAACGAGAGGCGACAACCTCCAGTTTGTGCACAACCTCAAACAATACTTTTCTGAGCGAGGAGACTCAGCGTGGACACAGGCCCCGGGGTTATCTGCAGTATAATGGACTTTAGCGCTGTGTTAAACCAGTCTTCAGAGGCCGGCGCCGTCTGTGACGGTGACACACAAACAGAGAAATACTCTCAGTCTGAACTCAAGTCAGGGAGCCGAGTTTGGAGGTCTGAAAATCACTCAAAGTCTATAATCAGATTAAATCAGGCAAAGTCAATATATCACATCCTGAAGCTGAAATATGTTTGAGGTCAGTAAAGTATTTTAAAACAGTTCTGTCAGGCATGTTTAACATCGTGTGTGTTACTTATACTTATGGAAACAGACTGTAAATATGAATATTCAAGGTTTTTCCTCTATTGTCGTATTTTATGTTATTAATATAAGCTGATAATGAACCAGGAAGTCCCTCTGCTCTCTAGAAAAGAAGACACAGAGTCTAAGATTTCAACTCAGTGGTTTCTGAAGTGATTCTGAGCCGATGACGTGATTTCCACTCCAGAGTCCAGCGGGTTTTTTTAGCATGACACAACTTTTTTACTCGTCTGGAAACTTTTTAAGATCATGTTATTTAATGTTCATAATCTGATATGTTGATTTGCACTTTTTAAAAACTAAATATAAAGTGAATTCATCAAATCCAGCCGTAATTAACGCGTCAAACAGCGCCTCACTTTTTTAGATGAGCGTTGAACTTCCTCGATAAAACTGCTTGTCTGTACGACACCGACAGCACTTTCCTCCTTCATATAAATTTAACATTTTACAGCCTGAACGTCGGTGTCTCGGCCGAAAACGAACACTTTAATGCACTTTTTGGACGGTGTCCTATCCTCGTCGCTCTTAAACTTAATGGAGGTCGTGACTCTGGTTTCAAACTTGCTGAAGCTGAGATGTGGTAAATACAGTCCAAGTACTTATTAAGCTGTTCCCCTGGACTAACAGCAGTGAAAGCTGAGCCCTCCATATTAATACAGAGGAGGGAGAGAGAGAGAGAGAGAGAGAGTAAGAAAGGCACAAGAGGAAGAAGAAGAAGAAGAAGTGTAAACAGGAAGAAGGAGCAGGAAGTGACTACTTAGTGCATTTTTTCATTCAGGTGCACACATGCTGCTCGGCACACACCCCATACCTGCCAGAAGTCCTGCAGAGAGGGAGGGGCAGAAAGGGAAGGAGATGAGGAGGGAGGGAGGGAGGGAGGGAGACAGAAGAGGAGAGGAGGGGGCGGGGAGTGTGTGGGTGGAGAACGGGGATCAGTAGATGGAGATGATCGGGGGGAGGAGACAGAGAAAAATTAGGGTTTGTTTTTTTTTTTTTTTGGAGATGAGTCGTTGAGGATGACGGTTATTTACGAGGAAGGAGAGAGAAGATGGAGGGATTACTCGTTATGAGGATGAGAGAGGGCGGCTGATAAGAGCACCACAGAATAATCAGGAGTAAACAATGGCGGCGGCGTCAGGTCACATCAACATAAGATTACTGCAGCTTAAAGAGCGCCCGCGTGATGAGGAGAGAAGGAAACACAGGAAGGAAATGAATCAAGAGGACAGACACGAGGAAACGCCTCTTCAGGTCTGATGTTACACAAATCACCGCACACATGTGACCCTTATCTTTGAGTCGGTACACCTTAGGAGACCATCGCCCCTAAACCCCAATTTCCACCGCATCCTGATCGTCTCCTAAAAGGTCGTATCCGCCGATCGTAGCTGATCGTAACCATTCAAGTCAACGTGTCAATTTACACCGACTTCTTTCCGTTCCTCTGCGGATCGCCGGACTCCTCAGCTGATCACAAGAGTTCTACATTTCCACATTTCAACTGTTGTCAGAATCTGGTTTGGGATCATCTGAAGGTCTCCCCTGAAAACATCTTTGTCTGGATGGACGCAGATGTTGCTCCTAAACCTGGAGATATTGTCTAAAACTGAGGATGCAGCATCTATGATTTCCAATTCTTCGTTGAAAGGACAACTGGACTGACTTGGGACGTTTCGCCTTAAAAGAGTGTTACCCCCAATTTCTACCTCATCCTGAACGTCTACTAAAAGATGTCATTTCACCCCGATGACACCATGGATGAGGAGATGCTGATACTTGAAGTCTAGACATAGACATTTCCTCCTCTGGAAGGACACAATCTACTTCTTCTATGTCTATGTGTCTGTCTTTATAGAGACAACTCGGAATTGGTGGATGGCGAAAATTGCCACCGTTCCAGACTGGAGCTGTTCCGGACGCAGTGGAAATTCGGGGTTAAAGACCTTCCCTGATGCAGACGGCACTGAGGCATGAGAGTAAGTATTTTACCCCAAAAGGACGTCCAGCTCATTATCATGCTGGATACGGATCTCTAATACGGACTAATGACTGTACGGGCTCTGGCGTGGAGACTTCAGGAAGTTTGGAGTTGTTTTGTGTGAGCTCAGATTACAGGAGGTCAAGTTTTCTTCTTTGTGTTTCTGATTCAGTTTGATTTAGACGAAGGAGAGTCCAGTTTTTACATTTTGACTTTATCTCCGTATATTTTTCCGCGGGTATAAATCTGTTTCCACTGAAGCTGCTGCGTGTGCGTGTCTGTTTGAGACTCATTTTTAGACTCTTCTCTGTACGTTTGTGACTGTGACTCTCTCAGCAGGTTGGCTGTTTCTAAATAAAACCAGGTGAAGTGTGACACAGAGCGCTCTCATGTTACAATGGCGTACTCCCCTCTGCTGTTGACCTTCAGAGCGTTTTACTACCCAGCCCCCAGCTGAAGCACTGCCTTTGTACTTCACCACACCCTCCATCTACTTCATGATTTACACGCCGCACATACTGATCCACTACACTCTCTGGGTCCATTTCATCTCGGTCCGAGTCCGCGCAGTTTTAAGTTTCATGTGGACTAGATTTCATGGTTTCTTGGAAGGAACCCGTAATGGTTTATTCCTCCTGCTAGCTAGGGGGGACCATTAACCCGATGAGGGGAAGGCACGTGTTTCCTGGCAGAAGAAAGGAAATGTTGAGCGCAGCCAGAGCTCAGGGAAATCTCAGGGGACCACAGAAGCTAAATACAGTATCAGAGAAATCATGTGTTCATAAATTTCCCTGGCAAATAAAGGAAGCAGGCGGCCCAGAGATACAGGCGACATTTACATTTACATCGAGCGTAAATAAAGAGAGCTGCATCCTGGTTTAGAGCCAACGCAGAATCTCCCGTTTAGCTCGGTTTGATGTAAAACACAAAAATCTCCGTTTGGATGTTTTTGAAACAGAGATGAAGCTAACTCGGGGGCGCCCTCTCAGATAACAGAGGGATAAAGCTGCTTCCTTACACTCAGGGTCTGTGGGGGGTTTAGAGATACTCAGTGGGTCTCCACTACAGGGACCAGAGCTTTCAGAAAATCCTCAGGCTTTTATTTTAACCCCCATGAAAGATCTGCTTTATGGGTCTTACTCTCCTGATATGGAGGGGTGTTCAGATTTGTCCTGGAGGTTAAAGTCCCGATTATACGGCAGCGAGCTCCGCAGTAAAACCAGGAGTAAACTGAGAGGTGATTGGTTAAAAGAGTTTCAATTACTTTAATACATAAAAGTGAGAAACTGAGTTTAGAGAAACCTCGTGGTCAGTTTAACTTCTTTATTCATTAACCATCGGCTCTGATTTGACGACGAGTCGGGAAGCTGCACCAAGAATTGCACCGCTATGTCGGGTCTGTGAGCTGCACTGTAAATTACACTACACTGATGTTGCACTGGTTGGCTGCACTGTGTGATGCACTGTAATGATGTCAGATTGGTAATCTGCACCATGAGTCACACTTCAATGATGTCAGATTAGTGAGTTGCACCTTGAGTTGCGCTTTTATAATGTCAGATTGGTGAGCTGCACCAAGAGTCGCGCTCACCTATTGGTCGGCTCTACTGCGCGTTTAGTTCCTTTAGTCTTAGTGAGCTGCACTGTGAGTTGCACTTTCATTTATAATAGATTGGTAAGCTGCGCCGTGAGCTGCACTTTAACAATGTCAGCTTGGTTAGCTGCACCATGATTTACACTGTAATGATGTTGGGTGATATGCTGCACTTTGAGGATGTCAGGTTAGTGAGCTGCACCACGAGTCGCGCTCACTTATTGATCGGCTCTACTGCGCGTTTAGGTTCTTTAGTCTTGGTTAGCTGCACCGTGAGTTGCACTTTCATTTATGACAGATTAGTGAGTTGCACTCTAATGATGTCAGCTTGGTTAGCTGCACCATGATTTGCACTGTAATGATGTTGCGCTCACTTATTGGTCGGCTCTACTGCGTGTTCAGTTCTTTTATCCTGAAGTTGGTCTTGGGTCGGCCTTTTTCTGATTGATCATCACACTGTGGGTTCTGATTGATTAGGAGGTCTGAGGTTCATGTTGTTGAATTTCGTCCCCCCCCTTAAGACCCCTTTAGGGAGTTCCAGCAAACAACAACATGACAGAGAACTATTAAAGTCCTCTGAGGAGGTCCTTTTGGTGAAAACTCTGCTTCAGTCTCTGTTTCATCAAAGAGCTCTTTCTTTCTTTCTTTCTTTCTTTCTCTCTGTGTAACACGGAGACGGGTGCAGAGCCGCGGGGGGACCTGATGGTTTCTGTAACGAGGTTAGAATCTCCAATCAGCGCCTAACTGATGATCAGCTAATACTAACTGAATAAATGAATGAGGCTGTTGGGCTGCTGGGTGTGCGGGATGCTCCCTGGGATCAGCATGAGGGCAGTCCCGGTCAGCGGTCGATATCATGAGAGCAGTAATGAGAATAATGATGTTGGTGATTCGTATTGATGGCTTCAATTTTCCTGACCGGGAGAAGGGAAATGTTTCGCTCGGGGACCGGCTCCTTTCACAGACCCTCGGAGGCGACGTGGACCCGCCCGTGCGAAGACCACCTGCTGTTATTGTCTTTAAATAGGTCATTACTCAGCGGGCAGGTCTGTGCTGGTCTCATTGATTAAGTGTGAGGCTGTTTTGTGTAACAGGATAGCTTTAATGTTGGTTAGCTAATGAATACTTAAAGACAGGTGGGTTAGTACTCTGTTAAGGTTGAAAATAACTATGTCTCTATTCCCCTTTAAGAAGTTTTGGGCGTTTCGTCTGATTGGAGATTAAAAAGAGTAAAAGGTTCAGAAACAGACAGTAGAGCAAGACGTTAGCAGAGAGAGGCGTCATTTTCAGGGTTCAATGAGTCGACACAACATTTTAAAAACATTCACAAAGTGGATCAAAATCAGTCATTACACCTGAAACAGAGGCGTGCACGAGAGTGTGCACAAACAACAACATATCAGACCCTGAAATCTGCACTAACTCTCTCTGATCCCTCTGAATGAAGATGTTTTCAGGTTTTTATCGTTGGTGTGTCGTATTTCAGGATTCTGTAACCTCAACGTCCCTCTGAGCGTTTACTTATCCCCCTGACATCAAACCAGCACCTCCGTTTAAACATCACTCAGCTCCACTTATCTGTTTCTTCAGTGGGAGATAAAGCGACTGAACTGAAGCTTTTATTTCACAGGAGGATTTCATCTGGTTATTATTATTATTATTATGTGTACAGTATCACGCTCAAAAGGACGGAGGTTCAGCAGAAGGCACATTTACAATAAACAGATATATTCACAGAGGTGAGCAGCGTGAGCAGATGAGTAATAATCTCTCTGAGTCACACCTCAGCGCTGATTTAAGAGCGCGCTCACACTCTCAGGAAACTGAGTGTGAATCTTTATTCTGCGTGTTTTCAGTCTTGGACTCATAAAAACCTCTCAGTCTCTCCTGGAGATGAAGCTTCTCCTTCTAAGGTGTCAAAGTTTTCTGCTTTAATTTTTATCTGAATAATATCAGGAAGGATAAGGGACTGACTTCTGAGAAAAACACTGAACAGGTAACAGGATGAAAGAATTTTGACACTTTTAAATGAAACTGTTTTTTTTTTTCTCTAAACTGTTTTCTCCTGAAAATCTTCGATGTGTCTGTTTTTGAAGAGATTTAGGAGACGTGTCTGTTTCTCAAAGTTTTTAACCAAATTCATATTTTTCACTTTCATTGTTCATTCATAAAAAAGTTTGAACACTGAGTAAATGAGACAAAAACAGATTTAAAAGAGTTTCAGGTAATTTAAACCCTTAGAGTCAAAATACGTCAGAGACAACATAAGTGGGCTCATAAGTGACGGTTTATAGAAGGGATTTTGAGCCGATGCAGTGATTCCCACTACAGAGTCTGTCCGTTTGAGTTCAGTCTCTACAGATCCTGTTCTTTTAGTCCAGAGATTTCATCAGATTCTCCCCATTATTCCTTTTTAAAAACATGTTTTAAGCATCAAATTTTAAAAGAGCATATTTTAAACCAAATAACGAACCTGTCCATCTTTTGTCTCTGCACTATTTTAAAAGTTGAAATGGTTTGAAAAACATTACTCATTTAAAACCAGCGTCCAGACTTTTTATCAGAGGTAGGAGTTTTAGAGGGAATTAGTTTTATTTCATTAAGAGCCGATAAGCTACTTCTATGACTTTATACGGTTTTTGTGTTTGTTTTGACTTTTAAACCCTTTAAGGCTCATTTGTTGAAAGTTTTCCCTCTTTTTTCTGTCATAAACCGAGTAACTGGAACAATAAAGGAGAAAAATCTGTTCACTGTTTGTTTTTTGCGTCTCTGAGTCGTTTTTGACATTTGGGGAAACAGCCAATTAAGGGAAATTTGTCAAGTAGGAAAATAAACAATATAATGTTATAAAAAACATCTCTTTGGAATATTCTTGTAAACATTTTTAAATGTTTTAAACTGAATTAAAGAAGCAGGAGAACAGCGTCCAGGACCTAATGTTGCAGCTGACCTCCTGGATAACTAACCTCCCCTCTCCCACCAGGACGCCCTCTTCTTACCTTTCCATCATAGCGCTTCACAACAAACTGGTCCAGGCCGAGACCTGCAGAAAGAAACAACAAAACATCATTAAAAAAAAAACAAATTTTATAATCAATAAGGTATGAGGCTGAGTGGTTCCCCAGCAGGAGCGGTGAGATTTATACCGAGCATAAGGGAGAGAAATCGTGTTTACACGCCGTCATCGCTGAACGTCTGGTGATCATCACTGTCGTGAGTTTGAGATTAATAAGAGTCATTAATGTCCCATTTCCATTTTTCTAACTCTTTTAAAATAACTGATTATCGGCGTTCAGCTCCCACTCTCGGTTCCATCAGTTAGAGTCGAGTTCTCAGCCTGACGCTGTTTCACTCTGACACTAACACACTAAGTCCTGTTTGTGTTTCTACATGTTCCCATACATCATATAAATGTATGTATCTGAAGGTGTCTCAGCCTGAAATCACTGTCACTATCTGGATGATTAATGACTCTGCTGAGGCGTAAATATGAATCACTGGAGAGTGAGTCATCTCCACTCGAGTTGATTTCAGTGTCATGTCTGCCTTTGCAAACACATTAATTCAGAATGTAATTCTGCTCCCTGCTGTGGAGACGAACCTCAAACCTGATTTTATCTCTTATTTTTCTCATCCTAATCAAATGCACCTCAAACATGACTTATGAATTTTCCCATAAACAAACAATCCCACTTCACCGCTAATGGGATTCAAACAAATAAACCCTGATGTGGCGACGATTTTCTCACTCTTAGGGGAGGAAACTAATAAATGAAGCAGTCAGGAGACGTGTCAGAGTCCAGGATGATCTGTGGAGAGGAAAACCTCAAAAACACACCAGATTTTCCAGCAGACATGAACGTGTTTAGAGTTTTCTGGGAAATGAAAGAGCAAAACGGAAATTCAGGATGATTTACTGAATTTAGATCAAAAGGGAGAGGAGCAGGAAAGAAGAGGAGGAGAAGGAGGAGAGAGGAGAGCAGGTGTGCATGTTGGAAATTTCAGTTTTGACGAATCACCACAGAATCGAAGAGGGCTGGGCGAGAAACTGAAAATTTACCGATACTGAGATTTATGACAATAACCGACGTCATTTTACCCATATCGGTATATTCGGTGTCAAAAACTAAATTAATCAAAGTTGTTTTTGGATGTGTGTAGGTAGGCTATGGTCTCATGTCCCTTTAAGACGCTGTCCTACATCAGAGACGTGACTCCAGGTGAGGAGATGGAGGACGGAGAGAAAGTTGGAGCGGCTGAAGTAGACGAAGTTAATGTGGGAGGGGGTGAGCAGCTTGTGGAGTAGTTATCGTCCATTTATCGTTATCGAGGTGAACTGATCGATATATCGTGATACTGATTTGAGGACATATCGCCCAGCCCTATTTAAGTTTTGTCTCTGAGTTTGTAATCTTCCTAATTATGAATTTTGACAGAAACTAAATCGCTCGTTGGTTCCAGGTATCATTTGTCTCGCTCACAAACTAAACTAGTTTGGATTAGTTTAGATTAGATTTAACTTTATTTACAGTTTTAACGTTCAGTGTTGGTTTTCAGCCCCCAAAAAAACCCCGATATCAGTCATCTCTGTAAAAGTTCAATGTTCTCAGAGTCATTTTGAAGTTGTTGTTGAGTCGTGTTTTCACTCACAGTGATATTTTTCTGAGTGGGGTTGTATCAGGAGTTTATTATATGAAAGTAGTAAAAGGAAGTGAAGACCGCCTGTGAGATGACTGTCCTCCGTTTCATTTGCTTCACTGACCGTTTCTCAGTCTACTAAAGGTCAGAGCTGGGTGTCACTGAGACGGTTCATGAGGTTCGAGGTCAGGGACTGGAGGAGGGTAAATGGAGCCTAAAGTGGGTGAGTCTTGAGCAAAGGTAACAAAGGAAGTACTGAGGTGAGCAGGAAACGCAGTGAGGACGTGACGAGTCCAGGTCAGTCCTGATTAAGCCCTGAGTGCTGGTGAGGAGATCTACCCACAGCGCAGCGACGGCAGCTGAACGACTCCCTCACCATCAGATTTCACACGAACGTATCTGCGTTTTCACGTCGGCGAGCAGGTTAATGACAAAGACAGACCAGAGAGAGGCTGATTTAAGCTCGCCGCCTCCCGTGGCTGAAGATCAAATATCTGGCGGTGGCTGCGAGTGTGACGCCTGAGATCTGTTCTGGTTTGAACCCGTTAATTGATGCACCAACTGCTGTGCTGTGATTCCCTCGGCTCAGCGTGACGGGCCGGCGCTGTCGCTCTGCCACCCCCCCTCGCCTTCCCTTCATTCTTGTAAACACGGGCAGAGAGATCATTATACCGCAAACCGTCGGAGGGTCTGAGCTGCCAAGTGTCCCTGCCGCTGGGTGGGGGAGGTGGGGGGGTGTTGGGTGACGCTGGAACATCTCACCCTGAACAGTGACGACAGTTCACCACCTGCACGGAGCGTACCGGAGCGTTTAGACCGCCAATGAGGCGCAGAATCACTTTAAACATTTATCGAGTCAAAACAAGAAATGAAGAGCTGGAACATGAATTTATACGCTAGTTTAGTTCAGACTTCCTGTTTATGAAGGAGGCGGCTTAAAGAAGATAATCAAACGTCTGTTAATATTTTAGAAGCTCCAGTTTGATCGTATCTTCCAACAACAGCTTCACCTGCTCCTGAGAGTTCACGTCAATATAACTTAACCATTAAAAATCACATCTTTAATCTTTACTCTGACCTTTTCTATATTCATAACAGAGTGATGATGTGCTGACCCACCACAGCACACAGGAGCTGGTTTATAAGAGTCTCACACAGGGACTCAGACTGTTAGAGCGCAGTGACAGAGTTCTGGAGATCGCTCAGACGAAAATTTTTTTTAAATTATTTTTTTTTTATTTCACTTCATCAAAATGAAGTTAATATCTGCATGTGAGCAAGAACTCATTCACACTTTCTTATATGGTCATCACTGGCTATTTGTGGGCGGGGTTTGTATCATTGAAATCTGGGTTTTCTTCTACGTTCATGAATCAGGTGTTTAATAAATGAGACCAAATACGAGGAGCTTTCAGACTGTGTCCACTCTGGGGACTCCTCTGGACAAACCAGGTCCAAATATTATCTCCAGGATGGAGATAATTTTTCCTCTGAGCACCGAGAGCCGCAGAGGAAAAGGTCTTTTTATCTGGTTTATGTGACGGGATGCTGAAAACACAGTCGAACTTCTGCCTGTTACACAGAAGCTGTGATCTCTGATGTTTTGCATGTAGAGATTCAATCTGTGTGTCTGTTGATGTGAAAGTAAATGAAGGTAACAGAGGTCTTCTCTTTTTAAACTTTGTCTAAAACAACGACAGGATGCAGGACGATGAGATAACTCACTGATTATTGGCTCATTATTACCAAAAACTAAACTTTCAGTCTGATTTATACCTGTTAGTTTACAGAGGTGAACAGACGTGCTGCAGGGTTCAAATGAGGAGAAATCTACACCTTTAGATTAATCATTTATAAACCCGGTCACACCCATTCTCCCCACCACCATCATCATAACTCTGAATCCTGTCTGTGAAAGTTGTAAAAGCAGGTCGTTGTTTCTTCGGGCTCTTTGCTGACTCCTCCCTTCTCGCCGTCCTCAGAAGTTCAATATTACAGAATATAAAAAGGTCAGACTCCTCGCTGAGGGTCTTATTTGCTTTTGTCTGTCCTAAAAAGGCATCAATATGAATTTCAGTTTATTTCTCAGGAGCTTTAATGTATTTATTCTGTTGTGTGTTTTGCTGTTAAAAAGGAGAGCTTGGTATTTTTAAGTTTAATTTATTCATGCTTCACCTTTCCTGGGGGTGGTGGGGGACATTAATGAGGAAATGTTCGACCCCTCTCTCTGTGAACAACCTGCTTTTATATAACAGAGAAAAAAAAACTATAAACAAACTCGGCTCAGAAATCCTTTAGGGAAAATTCAGCAGGGCCGCTGCATAAACTCTCCATAATCGGACAGTGGGTGTGGAGGACGTGCGGCGCAGGGACAGACAGCGGACTCACTCTCAGGCTGCTTCTCGTTGGGTGTGATGGAGCGGATGAAGTCCTGGGGCGTCATGTAAACTTCAGCGTCTCCGTGTTCGCCGATGACCTTCAGCGTGGCGAAGTAGCGGAAGATCTTGTCCGGGGTGGAGTAAGCTCTGATCCTGTTTTCATACTCCATCACCTGTGAGGCAGACAGGAAGTAAAAGTCAGGACGCCGTGAGTGACAGGAGGAGATCTATAAAACTGCTCCTCTCCCTGCTCTCCTCTCTCCCACACACACAGACACACAATCTCAAAATCAGCGATCTTGGTTTCTTGGGCTCCGTTTCCACACATTAGCCACGTCAGTGTTTGCTCTGACACCACCATCTGCTTTTTAGCTGAAATCTTCAAACGCAGCCTGACAGAGCGAGGTCTGTTCGGGAGCTTTACTTCACACAGGCGGTTATTTTATGTGACGCTGAGTGATTGTGTACACCACACTAACTCCCTGTGGACACAGACACAAAATCCCTTTTACAGCCTCAACTTTTAGCGGCTGATATCCACTCCGGCTTGATGACAGAAAAAGTGAGAAACACGGGAAAAGCCTCCTGAGAGAGCGGCCGTGAGTGCGTGCCTCTGTGTTGGTTTCCCCTCTTTAGCACACGTTATTGGTCTTTGGGGAAATCACCGGGAGCATCCCCCCCAGAAGAGGCGACCATCAGGGTCCAGATGAGAGGTTACAGGACAGTCATGTGGAAAGTGACTGACGGAGAGCTCGGCGTTCAGCCTCATCCCTCTCTGGCTTTTATCTCCTCAGATTTTCAGTCTGATGATGATGAGAGTCGAGCCTCTGCTTCAGAGCTTTCATCCATTTACACTTTTCCTTTCTTCTGTTTTTTTATAAATGCACATCCACGAACACAGGCTGCTAAATTCAACTCACAGCTGCTGTTTGTTCTTCTGTTTCCCTCAAATTTTCAGAAATTGTTGTGCAACATCTGAAAGTGGAGAGATAAATCTGTTTATGAGCGTGGAAGTGAATTTTAAAGACGCGTTCGAGGAAAAACTGAGTAATTCTGCATTTGACAAGATTTTATTCAGAAAGAGACGATCGACTTTGAAAATACGAGCAGCACTTATTTCAGAAAAGGATGTAATGTTGTGAGAATGTGAATAACAACAGGAGCGAACGGTTTATTTAAAGCAAATATTCATCTAACGTCGACATTTTTCTGTTTGGTGCAAATATATGTCGAGTTTGGAAAGCCAAGTCTTGTCCTGTTCTGGACTGATGGAGGATTTCAGCTGCTCAGAAGTTCAGTATCCTGTTTTTGGGGTCATGATGGTCCAAATGTTTCCAACACAGAACCACATCAGTCCAGGACTCTTCTCCTACAGAGCCATGCTGTTGTCAGAAAGTGGTTTGGGATCAAATGAAGGTCTTCCCTGAAAAAGTCTTAATCTAGATGGACGCAGATGTTGATCCTAAACCTGAAGATATTGTCTAAAACTGAGGATGCAGCATCTAGAATTTCCAATTCTTTATTAAAAGGACAACTGGCCTAAGGCGAAATGTCTCAACTAAGTCCAGTTGTCCTTTCCATGCGGTGATTCCCACTCCAGAGTCCGTCTGTTTTTGGGGTCATGATGCTCCAAATGGTTCTGGTCCCTTTAGTACAGAGATTTATTCTGAAACCATTGAACTGTTCGCTCACGCAGTCTCTCACAGAGTCCTGAACCTCTTCTTTTTTTCCTCCTGAGAGACTCCGCCTCTCCGGTCATGTGACTAACCTGTTGAATCTGAGTCCATATTTTACATAAAACATCAAAATCTCTATATTTTGGATCTTTTCAAACTTTAATTCCAATTCAACTTTATTTTTATGGCACTTTTCAGAAAAGAAATGTAGTTCAGAGTGTCTCACAGAGGCTAAAAACAACAATTAACAACAATAAAACCCGAACCTCCCAACTACACACACACACACAAGCGCACACATTGTGAGAATTTAAGATATATTGTTAAAGAGACATGACCTGACATCTAGACATTATGTGAGGAAAGAGCTACCTTTGGGAAACACTGGAGATAAAAATAAAGATGGTAAAAAGAGTAAAACCTGATGGACTGAAACAAGAGAATAATTTTAAATGAACAGATAAGATCTTTTTTCAAAGTAAAGTAAATAAAAGAAGTAAAAACTTCTAAGATGGAAATTAAGAAAAAGACTAAGAACGGAGATAATTAAAAAAATGACATAAAATAAAAACTAAAAACTTTGATTAAAATGAACATTTGCAGTAAGATAAATATAAAAAGGTAATCATTGATTGAAAAGTGTTCAGTCTCTGCCCTGTTTCCAAGTTTCCATCCCCGTGAACATCTACTCTCTAAACTCTCCAAACTTTTTCCTGGTTGGCACAAACACCTATTTTAACCGAGGCGTCGATGAATCCTGCGGCGCCATGATTCACAGTTCGCTCTCTGCTCTCGGCAGACTTTGGCCGCTGCTGAGTCGAGAGTGATTGCCCAATTTTTACATCTGCACCGAGCAGCCGGATAAAGATTACATCTATTGTTCTAAAGCTTGTCCTCTTTTACAAACTGTGTGTTTCTTTGGCTCCTCTCTGGTCATCTGCAGCCTAATTAAGAGCGGTCCGATCGCACAGGTGGGACATTTCTGTTTGTTTATGACAGCGGCACTGCCCTACCGCCTCCCTCTGTAAAACACGCTGTCACGAAAACACCGGCGTTTGCATATTGAACATTGATCGGGAAGCCTTTTCAAAACACATTTCCTGAGCTGAATTAAAAACCGGACTGACTGAAAGCCCGACTGTTTATTGTTTATTGATTACCTTGCGGTCACGAAATCCAGAGCGTTGTTTCTTCTTCTTCCCCTCGCCTCCCTCGTCCTTTCCGTCTTCATCGCCGCTGCTGGCCTCCATCGACTTCTCCTCCTCCGTCTCTGAATCGGCGTCTTTGACGAAGTCGGGTCCCTCTGCCGCCTCTGGTTGCTCGGAGTGTTGCACGGACGGTCCAGCGTCAGCGTAGACTCTAGTTTTCAGTAAAGAGACATGATTAACACTCAGGGGGGGGTTCTCTGTCATCTATGGAGAAGGTTAAGTGTTGTAATATCTTCTTGTGTCGTGCTGCGGCGGAGAAGAACCCGGGTTCACGCTCTGCAGCTGTAATACGATACATAAAAACAGAGAGAGGGATTATTTGCTGCTCTGTTTCCTCGTGTGTGTGTGTGTGCAGAGGTTTACCGGGGTGAACTCCCACTTGACCATTTTCTGACTAAATTGAAAATTGGAATAATAATCATAAATAGCAGAGTCAGTGTGGGACAGGCTGAATAATTCAGTTTAATGAGACACTGGGAGACTGAAGCTCGGGGTGAGGGCCTGGAACAGTCCCGTCCCATCAGTCTCAGATGCCCCGAGGCCCCATCCATCATTCGGCCTCCTACAGCAGCCCCCCCCGTCCCCGTAGAGCTCTCACACGTCAACACCATCTCCACTGCTCGGCCTTAACTAAACACCGGGCTCCTTAGTAATGGATCGCCATAAAAACACTGCGACACCCTTGGGGTGGGGGGCTAAGGATGTCAGGAGGAGTGGAGGTGAGCAACTGAACCGAGTGTCCTCCCTGACAGATATGCACTGCAGGAGAATCCATTTTTCTGCACATGCTAAAAACACAAATTTATGTCGAATACTGAATCACAACCAAAGTCTGCTGAGCGGACACTAACACCCAATTTCCACCACATCCTTAACGGCTACTAAAAGGTTGTATCCTCTGATCGTAGCTGATCGTAACCATTCAAGTTAACGTGTCAATTTACACCGACTTCTTTACGTTCCTCTGCGGATCGCCTCAGAGGAGTTCTGTTTGACGCCGGAGCATGGCGGATAAATTCAGCACAGATTAACCCGTGCTGGAAAGGAAGTCGGGCACAGACACAAAATAAAACATCCGACTTCTTTTCAAAATAAAACATCCGGCTTCTTTTCAAAATAAAACACTCCATGTTTCAGGACGATCGTATTTCACACCATGCAAACGGGCGGAGACGAACAAGTGAAAGGTTTTTAGACGTCATTTCACCCCGATGACACCATGGATGAGGAGATGCTGATTCTAGAAGTCTAGAAGTAGATTTCCTCCTCTGGAAGGACACAATCTACTGCTTATATGTCTATGTGGCTAAAGACAACTCGTTATCACGCGTTTGGATGTGAATCTGCTGTCTGTAATCCACCATGAAATTTACCTCAAAATTGGATCTGGTAGGAATTGGCGGACAGCGAAAATTGCGGCTGTTCCAGATCTGAGCCGTTCTGAAGGCGGTGAAAATTGATAGTAATGAAGTGAATAAAAAACAGCAAACAGAGGAGCTTCAAGAAATCAACTATAAAGAGAAAGACTGGAGAAAAACCCAAAAGCTGATCAACGTCTGCTGCACAGGTGATTACTGATCATTTCAAATCAATAACTTCTTTTTGATCAGACGGACAAACAAAGTCCTTAAAAACATTCAGTAAATCAAATCTAAAAGAGTCGTTAATAAACTACAGGGGGAAACAATAATCCTCTGATATTCAGCATCTGGACGATTATCTGGATCAGCTTTTGATTTCACTGAGAACTGATAGAATCAATTAATTATCAGAGGCTGCAGACCAAACTGATCAGTCTTTCAACCTCCTCCTCTCTTTCATTGCCCCTGTGTTCCCTCCCCAGTCCCACCTCGTCCAGAGCAGCCCAGCACTTGCAGAAACTCCCGTTACTCCGGCAACAGCAGCCAGCATCAGCCTCCTCCTGTTGGGCCCTCGCACCGCCCCGCTGTGGAAGCGCCGGGACTGCTGCACAAGCCCCACGGTAACCGCGGACAACGCCCGCAAGCGAATCATCCTGCAGAGAGAGAGAGAGAGAGAGAGATGAATGCATGAACTTGAATAAGTTTGCATGATGACATGGTGAAGGAGAAAATCAGCAGCAGAGCATGTCGCAGATCTGGGTCTATTTCTGCAAAAGCTGAAAAAAGGATTTCCACACATTTAAGAAGTTGGAGCACCACTGACACTCTGCTTTTCACATTTCTCTTCAGTCATAAGCCACAGAGGTCCACAGAAAGGATTTGGAGAATTTGGCTTAAAACTAATTAAGACTCATCTCAAGAGGCGAGGCTAAGAATAATGGCGCCGCACTCGTGGGATCTTCACACCGCACTGCAGGCAGAACTGTACCCTCCCAATCAGAGCCCTAATGTCCTCACACACCTGAATTATTCAACAACACAAAGCAATGATAAAAAAAAAATAATTGCAGCCGCTGCAGCTAAGCTGAGGAACTTGGTTTTGGACCGAGCCGTCGCTTCATTCGTCAGTGTCACGCTAAGATGATTAACAATTAGGCGAGCGGCGACTGTGTGTGTTCAGAGGACAGGACAGAGGAGTGAAGCCCGGAGCTTTCACCTGTCAATACACACTTAACTATTCAGTCCACCATCGTCAGGCCGATTCATAAAAACACAAAGACACACATGGCATGTGCTAATTGGACTGTTCAGCAGCCCATGGCGACTGAAGGGCGCCGAGGGAAACCGTAAAAATGTATGCAAATCTGTCCTCTGAGAGAGAGTCAATGAGACAAAAAGACACGCAGTAAAGAAACATCGACCACGCTGATCCTGATGGTGTGGAGCTGCTCCACCTGTGCAGTTTGAAGGAGTTTAAATCAGCTGATTTATATTAAATCATTATCAAATTAACAAGGATGCACAGACTGGGAGAATCAGGGCGGTTAATCGTTATCACTGCTGCTAATTAAAGCTCGACATGATTCTGAGGGAGCGCTTTAATAAAAGGAGGATTGAACACGACTGTAGCTCCTCCATCAGATTTTGGTTTCAACGCTCTGTGATGAAAATGCAGCAGGATCCTGAACAGAGCGGGAGCACAGAGCTGATTTATCTTGATCTCATTGACCCCGCGCCGCCCGCTGAGGAGGACCGCCCCCTCTCTCAGGTCTGTGTAACTGATGTCCTCCTGAGCCTTAAAAATTTGTCAGCCGAGTTAAAATTCATCCTTTTCAAAGTGAGAGTGACCCGTGATCTGCTCATGGCAGGTTTGGAGCTCCAAAAAGGAATGGATTTTTACAGCTGAGACTCGCCGACGTTCACTCTGTTCTGGTCGGAGCAGGAAGTGATGAAGCTGTTTTCACAGGAGCGACACGACATCCTGACTTTACATCTTTGAGAGACTTCATTCAAACAAACTCGATTAAATATGATGAACCAGCTTCTCTGAGAGAGACAGCTCTTTTTAACTTTAAGGAACCTGTGATTGGAAATGATTTAGGTGAATTATTGAAAATTAAAGTTCATTATTGAAGTAAAAGGTGATCAATTCAAACGTTAACGAGCTTCTATCGGCTCTGTGAGGGTTAGAATAAGAATGCAGGAGTCGGTAACGACTAAAACGATTATCATTTTTCTGATCAATATTGAGATCATGATTATTTATAGTTTTAATCCTTAATTTATAGGACATGTTTTAAATCATTTATACTCTTCATCTCATTTATTAACAGTCTGGGAAAAATCTCTGCCCTGGTATTATTGACTGAGCGCCGTGTTCACGCCGTGTCAATTCTTATGTTTTTACATTTTACAGTTTAATACGTCATAGAGAGGGAAAAATCACAATAATAGCTTTTTCAATAGTGTGCAGTCCCTCTATAACAGCATGTTTTGTTCTTTAACTGCTGGGACACGTATAAATAAGATGACTTTAAAGGTCACTCATGCAATTCTTGTATTTCTTCTTACACCTTAAAACTGCTTCAACATTAAATCTGATGCAGATTCTGTCACAGAGTAAAGCATGAAACCTTATCTTTAAAGATATTATTGATTTCACTTTTCTCAAACGCAGGCTGTCAGAATCAGAATCACGGTCACGTTGGTGAGGAGGAAACATGGGACCTGAAACTGACCTGAGACCTGTTCGATGGATTTCATTCTCAGTCATCAACATGTCCGACTGACTGGTCTGACTGTGTTACAAAATAAAAACAGACAGAAGAAGGAGTTGGAAGTGTCACCTGAACAACCTGGAGCTGTAAAAGTCGGGTTTTTAAGACCGCGCTGAAGCTGTCCTCCCAAACAAAAGTAAAGATGGCGGTTTGAAGACGTTTAACTGCAGATCTCTGAGGATTATCGTCCAAAAGGACCAGCAGCACAGGAAAGTTCGCAGGTCCTCCCTCATCATCAAGTCTCTCAATCTGACCTCTTCACTCAGGTCTGAGATTTTAACCCGGGACTAAAGCAAACATACTGGACACTCAAAGGTTGGGCCACTTTGACGGTGTCGTGACTCACAATCAGGAGCTGCCGAACGAGAATATCACGTCTATAACCTCAGACTGTCTGCTGCCTGCAGGTGGACACAAAGGAACCAAGCTCTTTATATAACATCAACATCAGTTATATGAACATTATGAATAAAAATGTTGATTAAACTGACAAAAACGTTCTCATTGATATTGTTCAGTATTACACATGTGCTTTAAAACCTCATACTGAAGATTTTTTAGGTCCATTTTGAAGACGAGAGAGAGGGCAGCCATGTTTCTTTATCAGTCAGACTGTTTACAGGCCGCTCCTCAACTCCGTCCAATGATTGAAGCCCATAAAATGACCACATTAGCATGAAAATTGGAAAATACAGACGGAGAGCCGTCTGCAGACTTCATCTCATAACTCCTCGGGATTATCCCTGAGAGTTCGGAGGAAGTATTGCTTCTCCATCATATATATAATTTTTCTGCATCATCTTCCTTTCATAGATACAGACAGTATGTTAAGTTTTGGCCTGAGGTCAGAGGCTTTTTCTGTCGGCACTAAGTTGAATATTTTGTTGTGCTGGAGGACATAACCTCAGATTATTATCATGATTAACACTCAGTTTGTGTTTAAAAAGTAAATATACTGAAACATGCTGGTGTATTTCAGCTAATGAAGGACTGTGTCTTTGTTTTTGTTCATTTAAAATAACTAAAGTGATTCTGTTGTATATTGTTCAGTATTTTGGAAATGTGTGTTATTGACAGCTGCTCAGTAAAGACACTCTCTTCTGGGCATTTATCAGCCTGTCTTATTTATGTGACAGAAACTGCTCATATTCAGTAACACAGCTGTGCTTTAAGAGTTGACTCAGATCAGCAGTGTTCACATTTGGCTCCTTTTGGATCGGCATCATCCTCACTAAACTCAAACTGTGTCCAAACAGCAGACACCACATCTGTCTTTGGTACGAGGCGCTGCAGTCATGCCCCACATCTCTGCCACGGCTCCTCTATCGACAGGCTGAGATGACAGACTGGTAAAAGGGTTTGGGTCGACAAAGACAGAGTCCTCACATGAGTGTGTCTGCATATCAGTAACATCTGTGCTCTCTGAGTCTGACACTGATGGAGACCTGGTGGTGCCTCAGAGTGATGATCATGCAGACATGTTTATTAAATTATTATTAAATAAGAACAAGTACAGAGAAAACTGGGCGCTTACAGTCTTAAACACTTTCTTTGCAGGTTTGTTTGTTTGTTGTTGTTGCTGCAATTTCATATTTAGTAATTTGAGCCTCACTCTATAAATCCTAAGAAGTTAATAGTCTGAGCCTGATTTGCATGTTGATATTCAGCATGTTAAATAATCTGTTCACCTCTCTGTGTCCTGTAACATCTTAATACTGTCAGTTACATGCATGATGGTGCTGTGGGAAATAAAGCTATTTGACCCATTTGGTTTCGTGTTTGTCAAAGTTCTTACTGATATCTGATCATTAAAGTTTCCAAAAGTCTAAGAATACTTACAGTTTGCATCTCTAATAAGAGTCTGTTACTTTCTGTGGATGTTAATCCAGAAAATCCACCTGACAGAGGTGTAAACTTCTATTTCTGAGGGCCGGATTTCAATATCACAGCATCCCAACATCATGGGATACATGCGCTTTATCACCAGTGACAAACATTATTATTGTAAAAAAACAATGACAAAGCTTTCTTTATCATTCCCACCAAACTAACAGTTTTAATCAACTTGTAAAGACCTTAAACAGCTTTTTATGCCCTTTCTATGACCCCAAACTGGGATGTAATTTAACAAATATCATACTCAAAAGTGAAAAGTGAAGAATAAGACTTTCTGTAGATGTTAAAAAAAATCTAAATTTCATCTGGAAAATGCAAACAACATCATTTATAGCCGTAAAACACTGACAAAAACATAAATATAAGCAAACAGGACAGATAAATTCATTATAGCATGATGTAAATAACCCACACAAAAGGGTCAAGAGGAAACATATAAAAGTTACTTGTTAAACACATGCAGGTAAAAGTGTCGATATTAATTAAAAAACTTGTGTTTGATAAAAAAAGATGCTGAAAGTTGATCCAGTGAAATAGACTCTAATGTTTGTTTTTAGCCTCCAGTTAACCTCGATGACAACAGCTCACAACAACTTAGTTAACATCTTTCTCTTCTTTTAATCATATATGTTTGGTCTAAGTCGTAAATGTGTGTAAAATGTGAGTTTAAATTACTAAAAGTGATCTAACTATCAGATGTTGTGTCGTAGAGCAGCTAACGCTAGCAGCTACTAAGCTAACATTGAACGTTCGTATAAAGGTCTGCTAACAGTCCAAGCTAACCTCGGTCAGCTAACCTCTCCGTTAAAGAGATAAATGTTAATATTTTAACAAACAAACAGCAGAACTGAGACTCACATTAATGTCTGCAGAAGCTCCGCTCGGTCTCAAATGTTGTCGTCTCCGCTGGTTTCTGTCTTTTCCTTTCCTGTCTGCAGAGATGGAGCTCAACAGCAGCAGTTCCGCGTTCACCAACAACCGGGCAGACCAGCGGGGTGGAGCCACACCTCCTCCCCCCGCCCAGTGCTGCTCAGGCGGCCTCTGTCCCACCACAGCTGGGTAGGTGTGGAAGTCCCACAAAACACGGATTTTTCCCATCTTAAAGGGTAATCACCTGGATTTTCATGTAACCCTTGTGTTGTCCACTGTTTAGAACTCAGTTTGTTGTATTCCTGACCATTATAAATACGCAGTTTTTAAAAGCCTCAGTCATTGTTGTTTTTGTGTTAAACAGAAAAGAGTGGGGTAAGTTGAGCCACTCCCTGTTTCTTGGAAAAGTTAAAAGAAATTGATCATGTGACCAAATATTGATGGGCATCAATTCATGGAGTCTGTGAAGGTTAGAAGCTCATGGGTGAAGAAGAGGTTAGACATTTATTGAAAAAAAAAAATTCCCGCTGTAAAGTGAATTTAGTCTGTCCTAAGTTTGATTAGAAAAAAAGATCATTTTAAATTCGTTTTCTATATCAGTTGTGGTATCTATGAGCTACAACATGAGGTCAAATACCTAATATAAAAGTCCACCATTTTATCTTGAAGGACTAATAAAGTCATCATAGTGGTTCAGGGGTAACTGAGAAAGTAAAGGAGTCTGATGAGAGGATCAGAGTTTACCATCAGATTGTTGAAATGTTTGACTTTTAGTTGAATAGTGTATAAAAGATAAAAATACACATGAATGTGAAGAAGTGACTGTTATTTAGAGAGAGAAGGTGAGGGAGGACTGGGGTGGAGAGTGGGGGGATACGGCTCAACTTACCCCGCTCCCATACACGGGGTAAGTTGACCATAGGAGACCCCCTTTTTTTTAGCATGCTATATTGTCAAGACAGTTCTGTTTACACTCATTCTGTTGGTTTGCAGGGATGAACAACATCCTAAAATATCTGCAGATACATGAGTTAGAGACAGAACTAGGATTGACTTGATGGACTGATCCGAAATATGAAAAATGGATCATCTCACCCGTCTCTCCCCTAACACAAAACACTTCTTTTCGTCATCTTGAAGGGTTGCCACCTGGATTTTCGTGCAACCCTTGTATCATCCGCTCTTTAGAAATCAGTCTGTTGTATCCCTGATACCCTGATAAATGATTTTGTGTTTTCTTACCCACATCTGCATCAAAAATGACCCCAAAAATAGGAATTAATTCCTAAAACGACCTTTGACCCATCTGAATCTTTGACTGATATTATGGACTGTAGCTGATGAAATCCACTCACTCTTTCACTTTATTCTGAAACTGTTGAACTGTTCGCACACACAGTCTCTCACAGAGTCCTGAACCTCTTCCATCTTTCCTTCTAAGAGACTCCACCTCTCTGAATGTCCATCTCAGACCCAGTCATGTGACTAACCTGTTGGAGATTAGTTTTTTTTTTAGCACCTGTTTATTTTATGTTTGTACCTCCATGGCCTTTCTTGAAACGTGTTGTTGGCATCAAATTAAAAGAGCACAGTATATTGTTTTTATTAAACAGCAGAATATTCAGATTTTGATATGTTGTTTTTGCAAAAGGGAGAATTTGAAATATCTGCACATTAGAGCTTTAGAAACTTCTGGCTTGAAAAATAAAATCAATTATTAAAAGTTCATCAAATTGAACCGGCAGATATAAGTCTCTGCTGTCAGTCGTGCATGTCTTGAGCGTCAGCAGAGAAATTAATCAGAATTGAATAATTCGCCTCCCAGCAGTCTGCCAGTTTTAATTGTCGCCTCCAAAAATATTTGCTGGACTGAATGCATAATGTGAGAGAGGAATCTGAGACGCTGCTGAATCATGATTAATAAGAGGCGGCAGGTTGCAGGAACTTGTCAGGTCTCATGAAAGCGCAGGTCCAATTTCTGCTCAATGGGACCACACATGAATGTAAACGAAGTCATGATTAACACGACAATAAACGGCTTCTACAGGTAAGTCAAAGCAACTGTTCTTTTAAAAAAGGTCATACCTAGACTGACTTTAACACCACAGTAATGTATGTTTCTTATCTTTAATTCAAACTTATATATCTGATCATCTCCGTGTAATGGTCAGAACCTCTCTGATAGATTTCGGGTGTATTGATTTCTCATTTGCAGCCTCTGACGTCCTTTTAGAAATCATCTTCGTCTCTGTCGTGGTTTGTCCGTACATCTCACTTACCTGAGGGAACAGTTTCAGTTATTCATAAGCAGGTTATTCACCTCCGCTGCACAAACCAGAGGTTAGATTTGCTCTGTGAAATCTGTTTCTCGGCTCTGGGCTATGTGAGCCGACGGTACATAAATAAGTCTCAGGTAACAAGTCAACACATCCAAGCAATCAGACTAGTAAATGCACATTAAATCCAAAAGGCCTGAGGGGTCAGTGTAGTCTGTCAGAGTGAGACTCTTCTTCTGCACACTGTTTAGCATGCCGCCGTTTATAACCATTCGTCGCGAATGTTATCTCACTTTGTCAGATTAATCTCTCAGAATGCAAATAAACCATTCATGCATTACGATTCAGAACCAGATCATCAAAATCTTTTCACGTTTTAATGGCTGTGATTCAGACTAACGAGGTCAAGACAGCTGCAGATTGATTCATTAGTATAAATAGATTAAAGCCCAGTCAAATGTTTCTCATATGAAGATTCGAGTTGAAGTAACAGGTCATGGTTTGATATTTTCACTCGTAATGTGGCTTTAAGACACTATGAGGAGTTTTTAACAGACTTTAAATCACTCCCAGTTTTATGATGATACCTCTCCGTGATCTGCAAAGTAAAATGAGATTATTAGAGACAAGATTGGTTTGTCTTTTATTCTGAAATTCAGAAATCAGGTGGTAGAGTGTGGTGGTGGGAGGTAAGTTAGCAGGGGTAATCAAAAAGAAAGTGTAAATAAACGTGTACAGATTGAAGCTAGTTCATTATCGCATAAAACTGAGTTATTGCTGATTCTTTCCAATAGGTGGCACTACCACTATGTGTGGCTCTAGGGGGCGCCCTCTCTCAGTCATATTATACATATTCAACAGGCAGCCAAGACATGCCCGAGGTAAATAATGCCAAATACAGCACTGTGGATAAAAACATCTGTATTCATATGTTACGGACTCTAAAAGCACTGTTATCAAAGTTAGCATTGACTGACTGGGTTATGGTCACCTGTAAGCACTAATTTGTCCGTATGCTAGTTAGCTTCAGAGCCGAAATCGTAAAGTGTGACTGTATGACTGACCGGTGCTGATTCTGTCACTGTTCAGATAATCAATAGAAGCATAAACAACAAAACAAGCCGGCTGCTCATCCTTCCAGGTTTACTGAACCAACCAGCCGCCATTGAGTTTGGTTACATCTATAAAACACGGACCACTGTAGGAGCTGATCAGACCAGAGCTGTTCCACCTGTTCCTTCACATATACACCCTGGAAATCAAAATGGTGGACTTCCTGTTGGATTTAGAGTCTTGGCATGATTCATTGGAAATGTAAGTTGGGGGAAGAGTCTCAACAAGTCAACCCAGACCTCTCTCTTCCCAGCTTCTCCTGTGGGATCCTGTGGTATTCCCAGACCAGATGGGATTTATCATCCCTACAGCGAGCTCTGGGTCTGTCCTGAGGTCTCCTCCCAGTTGGACACGCCTGGAACATCTCCACAGGGAAGCAACCAGGGGGCATCTTCATCATACGCCTGAACCACCTCAGCTGATGTGAAGCAGCAGTGGCTCTACTTCGAGCTCCCTCTGGGTGTCCAAGGTCTCCGAAGCTGATCCCAGACCCCCTCCAGAAGAATCTCATTTCAGGCGTGGGGTGTCGTTCTTTTGGCCATAGCTCATGACTGTAGGTAAGGGTTTGAACAAAGGTCAACAGTCAAATCGTAAGCTATGCCTTTACCTCCGATCATGGAGAAGACCCTGAGGAACTTGAACTCTCTTACTGGGGGTGAAGACTCACTCCCCCCCCAATGACTGTGGGGGGTCACAGCTGAAGACACGAACAGAACCACATCATCTGCAAAGAACTGGGACTGGATTCTGAGGCTGCCAAACTGAAGATGAGAAGTACAAGATCATGAGATTTGGGGGCATGTTAGGATCTGGACCCAAACCTCAGATCATTTGGGCAAAGAAAAGGAAGGAAGGGAGGAGGTAAGGAAGGAAAGAGGGAAGGAATATCTGAGTCAATCTGAGGCTGCTCTCTGTGAGCTTGTTTGCTTTTCATTACTCGCCCCAAAGAGCAAATTCACAGCAGTTAGTGTCCTCAACAGCTGCTGTAAAGTAGTAAATCATTGACAGAACAGCCAATGATATGAAACACACAGATTACTAATAACTCTCCCCCGTTATAAACTCTTATCCTCACAGATCTCTTTGTCAGATTTCCAGAATCTTCTCTTCAGGTGATTTTAATTCCTCCCTCTCCGCCTCTTTATCTCTTCCTCCTTTTTTAATAAGAGAGACTGTTAAACTGTGCCAGCTGCCCTCCAGTGCAAGGTTCATTAATGCAGGCAATTTATCATAAAAACCTCACAATAAGTAATTGTCAGCTACTGAAATTTCATATTAAATTTGAATGGCTGCACAACAGTAATAACATCAGCACGGCCTGTGTCCACAGCGACAGGTCACATTTGGCTAATTGGAAGTCATTTATCTTGCTCACAAAGACGAGGGCAAACTCCCATTATTTTCACCAAATTGCTGCACACAAAGGTCTTTAAACTGACCGGGACACGAGCCAGTTTGGAAGTCAGAAACTCCCCTCTGCAAACACACACACACCGATGATCGCTCACAATCTGCACCTGATACTGTCACATGTCCGTTTGGACACGCTGGGACAGGCTAGCTGCTTATTAGCTCACGTTCAGGGTGTTTTTAGACCGAGATGTCAGCATGTAGGAGGTGTTTGGTCACGGTGAGAGGTCTGGTGTCCTGGCCTGATTGGAGTCAGTTAAGGATCAAATAACAGTCGGGTTAACCTTTAAGGAAACAACATGTCTTCATATGACTCAACCCTTCCCATTAGTCTCACTTAATCTATGCTAAAGGTTAACGGCATGTTAACTGTGTGCCATGCAGCCGTCTTGTAGTGCACCAGCAAACCTTACTACTTTAGCATGCAGATGAAACTCCTGCTGTTACAGTGCAAAGGTGGAGTCAGAGATAAGAGAGCCTCCTCGGCTTTGCTGTTTTTAGTCCATAACTGCAGCGTTGCTACCGCTGTGTTCAGTGTAAGAGGGTGTCTAAATCTTGAGTGCTACATTAAGAACACACTTGTAAATCCCAGAGGAAGGGCTGGCTTTACAGGGACTACAGCAGCTTCGATGCACCGCAGACAAGTCCCAGATGAGCCGCATGCAGAATGAAAACTACAGTGAAACTTGATCCACGAGCTGTATCTGTGTATAACGCTGAGTGATGGCTCAGGTGAGGACCTGCAGACAAAAGCAGGCTCTGGTTTCAGCCTCCATACTGCTGCTGCGTGCAGTCTGTAAGCCGATCTGTGTGAGCACAAAGAGAACAGCAGCATACACTACCTAATTAGGTCTGTGTTTACATTAGGTAGCAGTTGATTGGTGGCGTGATGAAACAGACGCTACACACCCACGCTTAGTTGCTCTCAGCATTACCTTTTTCACAAAGCTTTGGGAGGGGCTGGACTCTGCTGCTAGGAGACATTTCAGTCATGCACAGACCTGCACACACACACACACACACACACACACACACACACTAGTATATACACAGGCATGCGTACACACCTCTTTTTGTACTTTTCTGCAGTCGTCCATCCCTGACCTTGAGAAATGGGTGCACAGAGTTTAAAAGCACTTGTGTCTCTCTGTAAGATTTATTTCTAAATTGGTGGACAACTGTGAAAAGAGATTAATGTCGGCAGAAGGAGATTATATTCTAGTTTGGGTTTGATATGCTGGTGTGAATCCTTGAATTATAAAAACTGATGAAATGAAAATTTATGAGGCATAATTCTGGATGAAAAAGATCATCCGCAGTAAATAGCAGCGGTGCAAACAGAACTTAATTTGATGTTTTATATTTCTAAAATTATTTATCATGTATTTGGCACTTTGATTGTTGGTATGAAGTTGTTTTGATACCAATTTTAAAAATGTTGTAGTTGTACCAGGATGGTCAGTTTATTGAAAAGATCAGATTAAATCCATTTACTCCAGTTCAAAGCGTGTTCAGAGACAGTAATGTGAGGGTGAGGGTACAGGGCGAGGCGGTCTCTCCTCTTATCTGTAAACAGACCACAGAAATGCACTCTGGGTATAAGATATTAAGTGTTTCTGGTGCATTTTAAGTGTTAATCATGTAAAAATGCTCCTGTAGGTGCTCTGTAAACAAAGTGCCCTTGATACTCCTTCAGTGGTCAAAATATAAATAGTCCCCTCTGAATGCTATTTATTTAGATGATGGGAAGCCCAACCAGTGGATGAAATGTGAACTTAGTACCTTCTTGATACCACACTTTAGAGGTTCTTCTGCCCTCTGAATGCTCTTATTAAATGTAAACAAAGTGCCCTCTGTATTCTCTTGTTATACAAAAACAAAGGTGCACTTTGGATGCCCAACCAGGATATGAAATGTAAATGGAGTCCCCTCTGAATGCCCCTTTGGTAGTACCTTCTAGATGGTGTTGTAAAAGGTAAACAAAGTGTACCTCTGGATACTCTTGTGAAATATAAACAGAGCACCCAGTGGATTCCCTTATAATTGTTAACTAAATGCCGTTTGGATGCTCTTATGAAATCTAAACAAAGTGCCCTCTGTATTCTCTTACTATACGAAAATATAGGTGCACTTTGGATACCCTTCTAGGATATAAAATGTAAAGAAAGATCCCTCTTGATGCTTCTGTTAAAGGTAAACAAAGTGTTCTTCTGGATACTCTTGTGAAATGTAAACAAAGCACCCTCTGGATTCACTTATAATATGTAAACGAAGTACCTTGTAGATGCCCTTTAAATTGTTAACTGAGTGCCATTTGGGTCGTATTATAAAATGTAAATAAAGTGTCTTCATGTTGCTCTAATAATGTGTAAACAAAGTACCCTGTGGATGTCCTTAAAAGGGTAAACAAAGATCCATCTGGATGTTTTTGTAAAAGGTAAACAAAATATACTTCTGGATGTTCCTGTGAAATGTAAACAGAGTACCCTGTGGATTCCTTTATAACATATACACAAAGTTCTCTGTAGATACCCTTACAATTGTTACCTAAGTTTAGATGCTCTAATGAAATGTAACTAAAGTGTCTTCATGTTGCTCTTATAATATGTAAACAAAGTTCCCTGTGGATGTCCTTATACAGTGTAAACAAAGATCCCTCTTGATGGTCATACACAGTGGTACAGAATCTGCAGGGTATCTAAAACTGGGTCTAAAATGCTGTGGGAGGTTCTGTAGATATTTGTGGGCCACAGTGCCTGTGCTGGAATACCCCAGAGCGTACAGCCGGTACCATTACTCTTTTTTTACCCCTCCCTTCAAACAGTCCCGCTGCTCCACCGCTCAGAGCTATAAATCTGACCAGGTTTTGTTGACCACTTTAAACAGCCTGTTTTTTTTACAAGCTGATTCCTCTGATTTCAACACCGTAAACACAATCCAAAGCACAAACAAAATCTCACACAACTACATGAGCAACAAGCTTTCCTAACCTCACTGCTGCTTCTTTTGTTTACACTGCTTACACACCATGAGCAAACACACACACGGCTAATGCACACTCACAGCTGCACTGTAAAAAACACAGCTCGGTAGTATTTGGTCCGCCACAGAGATTCTCTTTGTGAATCAATGCAGCCTGGAGGCCTCGAGCAGGTCCGTGTTCATGGCTGAGAATTTGCATTTAAATTGCATCGCCTACACAGCCTGATGCTCGGCACCTGCAGAAGAAGAGAAGGAAGTGGGATGAGTGGTCCGACGATGACAGATCACTACGATATTTCACAAACAAACACAGATGAGTGAGTAAAACAGCAGCAAAAGGACCAGAGCTCCCTTTACTTCAGGTCTTATTTCTCATTCATCACTCTCTGAAGTTTGATCTGAAGCAAACTTTCTTTCATGAACTACTTCAGCGAGTTTCAGCGCAGGTTTAAGTCTTTATCTGGTTTTTACTTTGACCAACAGAGGCGTGGCAGGCGGCGTTACTCCAGCAGCTCGGTCAAAGATTAAGAAAAACATGTTACTGTGCATTCCCCTGAAGGGTGTCTCCTTGACACTCATTGACCAAACAGACCCATTAGCACTCCCATTACCTGCATTTGTGGTGGTTGACTGATCCGAGAGGAAACAAATCACCTCATACTTGACCAAACGCCCTCCTGCTCGGCCGTTTGGGGACAGAAAATGAGAAAGGCCTGAACTTCAGGAAGCAGCCCCTGCCATTTAAAAGTCACTGAAGATCACTTCAATTAGATTTGATCCTGTTGGGACATCGTGACAAGAGTGAATGGAGGACGAGCTAATATTAGACCCAGTTTTAGAGGAAGGGATGGCGTGGATACTGACAGAGAGTCTGCCAAGATGTAGCACATTACAGATACGCTCAGATCAGTCAGACTGGGTCTGTCCTCTTCATGATGGCTGGAAATCTTTTAAATGCAAGTTCAATGGGTGCCAAGGTCTCCTATAATGATTATGCAACCAGATATATACGTACAGAGACAGACAAGTAAGGACACGAGTGCATATTAGGATTTCTGGTAGGAAGCAGCAGCTGCAAGTGAGTTAGCTGTAGCAGCTGATTAACCACCTTTAAAAACTGTATTATATAAAACAACATTTGAGCGTGTACCTGTCAGATTACTAATCAGTTTAGCATTTGTACTTACATTTCAAAATAAAAGCTCAGTTTAGCCATGCAAGAAATTAAGCAACCTCAACGCATGACAGAAAAGTATCAAAATAAAAGCATAAAAATTGAAGAGCAGGTGATGTGGATAAATCATGAATCTGATCATCATTAGAAATGGATGATGACATGTAAAGAAATTGTGTTTATTAGTTAGTTTATGCAGGTAAATAGATATACTGTTCGATGGCTATCCCAGAGTAAAGTAGTCATGGAGGTACGAGGGCTGTAACAATAACAGATCCTGTTACGGATTATTAGTAATCCATGGAACCGATAACTTTCTCTAATATGCGCCGACTTTAAAAAAATGACAAAATGTAAATATTACAAACACAAAACTTCACTTTAGCAAATGTTTAATCAAAACTGAAGGTTAACATCATAAACAGAAGTTAACAATTAACCAGCTAAACTTACTGAACACTGTTGCATGACGTCTCACCAATATGAAAGTCAGATTAATTTGATTGGTCACTAAAGATGATCTCAGTCCTGTGACGGTTAGATTATTTAAACATAGATAATTTACAGACCCGTTTTAGCATGAGGAGAGAAGAAACGAGCCTTTAGCAGAAATCATTAAAATTGTCTCCAAATACTAAATGCTGCTTTCTTTCTGTTTCTCCTCCTGTGTGTATGTGGTTTCACTCTTTAAGCTCGGCCTGATTTTTAATCTCCTCCTGTGTCTCTATCTTGTGTAATATACCTGTGTGGTTCACCACATATCTCTCACTCTCCCGCTGAGATTATATTAATAGAGGTTGTAATGGAGATGGAGCAGATAAGAAGCTCTGTTTTAAGTTTGGAGTTTTCTGTCTCTGTTTTAACGTCGTGTCGAGTTCAATCAGAAACGCCGCTCTCCTGTGATCAAACCTTATGTGTGCTGTAACCTCTGCACACACCTGTAATACCTTTATGACCTGATAATCACAGGTGTGTGACCTTCAATACAGGAGATCGCTGCAGCTATAAAAATCTCAATCAAAGTTTTCCTTTGTCTCTCTGTTTGTGCTGCATTTTCCTCTGTTATGTGAGGTCTGAATGACCGTACACTTAAACTTTAACGCTGCCAGTGTGTGAAAACTTTAATTACAGTTGAAAATCATAACATCATTCAACTCCGACAAACAGCTTTAATATCCTAGTTTCAGTGTCAGCTGAGGAAACAACCTGATTTTACAACTTTTGTATAAAAATATTCGAAATAAATCACATTTGACAGTTAAAAGTCAGCAGGATGAAACTTTTAGTTGACAGACATGACTTTTTAAACTGTGTTGTCCACAGGGGGCGCCAAAGTTAACACAAACTGAAAGTTCCTTACAGCCGCTTTAATAATTATACATTGTTAAGAAATAAAAGACTGTTTTTCTTCTCTTTTTTCATGTATTATAACCTCTATGTCATTTAATCTTTTATAAGTTAGTTACCATTAAAAAACGTTTGTTTTTCATGCAAAACTGTAAACACTTATTTAGAAATCATGTTATATTTGACATCCAAAAGAACCTTTGCATGTAATAACAGTATTGGATGATGCATACTACATTCACTCACCTCTAAAGTGCTTTTATTTACATCACAGAGGGTTAATACAACATATTTGCTCAATGTTACAAATACTTAAAAATGCTGTTACACTCAGACCCTCAGTGGAGGTCATTGAAACTCTCAGACTTTTTCAGTTACATTGAACAAAATTAGTTTAATTAGTGTAAATACAGAAATAGCTTTACTAATTAGTACACGTATATTTTTGTTATGGAAAAAGTATTGAGAATATTTCAAGTAGTATGTATGAATTTGTTTTGCAATAACTTAATGATGGAGACAATTAACTCTGAATTTAAGAGATTTTTTATTAATTTTTAAAATTCTGTATAAAGAGAAGACAGATCAATGTTTAATTTATGATATTGTTATCAGTAACACTTTACAATAACCATAATTTATAAATGGCAAATAGATAGTTTATTAATGTAAGTTAATAATTACTTTACCATTAAAAAACAATGAAATCAATTAATTATTGGTGGACTATTTATTAAAGGTTTTTATAGGGTTAAAATATTGGTTGTAAAACATCTAGAATAAATTGTGTGTCAGTTTGTAAATGATAAATATTTGGTTTTTAAACCACCTGTAAACATTATTGTAAAGTTAGGGTTAGGTTTTTCAAATTGTTACATTTACAATTAATTAATGGTCTATTTGCCATTTATAAGTTATGGTGATTATGTACCTATTGTGAATTGTTACCTAATTATCTCATCATTTTAAGAAGTTTATCCTGATAATCCAGTAAAACAGAGGAAAAATTAGTTTATCGTATAATTGTTAAATAATTTTTTAATTAGTATGAATGTTAGTAGCACCACAATCACTTCGCTTTTAGATTATTTTGTTAGATGCCTTTAAAAAGACGTTAAAATGTGCAAAATTTAACCGTCCAAAGAGGCTCATTCACTCGTGTTTGGCCCAGTTTTTCTACAGGACATACAGTTAAGGCTGTTACATGGTTTTTCATGAGTCTTTTGTCTCATGGAGGTCTATTCTCATAATTGTGCAGGGTCGGGCTGGGCTGTAACGGTGGGCCCCATATTTCTCGGTGACGCCCCTGCCTGCAGTGACTGAGTGATTGGTGTTGCGACAAATTGCATGCAGTGTGTGCTTGTTTTGAATTAGCCAGCAGAAAAAGTGGTTTATCTTTGCATATACTGGTGCAACACTGGGCATGTGTACTGAAGCCGTATAGTCCAGCCCCGCAACCCGCCCACCACCCTCCCTCTTCCCTTCCCTCGGTGCGTCTCGGTCCGCCCGCCCGCAGCACAGTCTCCTTCCAGGCGAGCTTTCACTACAGAGATGGCTGCGAAAGTGTGCAGATCAGTCCTCCTGTTGTCCCGGAGCAGCGGAGCGGTGGCCGGCGGCAGCCTCCCCGCACTTGTTGTCTCTTCACAGCGGCACCATCAGCACATAAGACCGGTAAGTCCCAGGACGGCTGTGCGCTCCGGAGCTCCGGTGCGGAGAGGAGTGTGTGTGTGTGTGGGACCGGGACCGGGGAGAGAGCGGCGGCGGCGACTGTTGGCTGCTGCTGCTGCTGCTTCTGGCTAAGGAAGTAAAGCTAACTAGCCTCAAGATTTCCCGGTCAGGTCTTTTCTTCTTCTTCACGGGGCGACATGAGTCATGGTTGAGTCCCAGCCCGTGTTCCTGCCTGCCTGCCTGCCTGCCTGCGTGGTTATTTTAATCCACGGTGGGACGGTGGGAGAGCTCCACGGAGGCATTGCAGGTTTTTTTTGGAGCGCATGCCGAAGCCCATCAACAGCCCAGCCTTCAGACTCTCTGCCCCGCTTTCATAAATGCCCCATATTTCTCTCTCGTCTTTCCTCTAATGCCCTTCAACTTTGCAGCTTGATGGTTTTCCACCCTGTGAAGGTGTAGCCTCAGCCCTCAGTCCTGCAGTTCCGCCGGATTGGTCGGTTTGCTCGCCGTCGGCCTGGGATGGGTGTCTGATTTTTTATGCTCTGTTGCAATGAGGATGTTTGGTGTAAAAGATCTGCTGCAGCCTGAGGAAGGTCTGGCTGTCAGAACATGACTTATGGTTCCTCTCATATTATCTCTGTGTTCTCCTACATGAAGCAGCAGCAGCAGCAGCAGCAGCTGTGTGCTGCAGCAGCACAAACTCCTAATAATGAATGGCTGAGCTGGAGCTGGAGAGGAAAACTACAGTTGTGCTTGTGTGATGGGGAGGTACACTCACTGTTTATTCATGCACACACACACACACACATATATGAGACTTCACAGAGACACTTAGATGATGTCAGACTCTCCGGCCTTCCTGCCCGCCTCGCTGCCGTTTCTCCCCTCCTCCCTTGCGGGTGTTTCCCCATTCAGCTGGGAGATCCTCAGTTTTTTCTTCTCGTCGACGCAGAGCCCAGATAGAATAACAGGAAGGTGATGTGTTCAGAGAAGTGTCACCACATTGTGATAGTTGTACGTCTTGTTCCTGCTGCTGTGCTGAAACTCTAAGGTTTACAGCAGCAGCAGCAGGAGGAGGAGGAGGAGGAGGAGGAGGGAGGTGAGGCACAGGATGGACTTGAATACGAAAGAATGAGGAAGTCATTGCGGCCCAGGAGAGAACAGCCCCCTCAGTGTAGCCAGAAACGCCGCTGTGATGTTTTCTGAGTGTTTTTTTCTCTCTCTCTCTCTCTCTCCAGCTGTCTTCTGTTTCTCTTTCTTCTGTTTTTCTTCCTCTCTTACAAACAAACTCTGCCACGCGCTCTGTGAAATGAAATGAGGCCTTTCTCCCCGTGAAGCAGCCCGGCCTGGAGGTTAAGTAGCTGTCAGAATTGACTCTCTGGGTCCACGCCGGCCTCTGGTGCCGTCGCCCACTGTGAACTATTACAATGGAGCACATTTCCCCCTGTGGAGAGGTGATCTTTCCCTCTCCCCTCTGGAATAAGAGGCTCTATTTAAACCTTAAGTGATTTTACCGAGTCACTCGCCTCTCTCTGTATCTTTGCAGTCGCTCTTAATAAGTTCTCATTTTCGGTGACCCTCCTCAGGTTGGAGTTTTGTTTGCCTGTCATATTGTGTCTTCATCCATCGAAGCGTCGCCGCCGCCGCCGCTGTTGCTGCTGCTGATGCTGCAGCTCCCAACGCGGGGCCTGTCAGCGAGTGACAGCCCAGCTCCTGATTTCATTTGTGAGTCCTTCACTGCAGTGTGGGAAGTCTGTTTCTCCACTTTCCTCGATGAAGCTGCAGAGGGACGCTCACTCATCGGCACAGAGAGTGTGAGAAGAGTGTGACATAGATTCAGAAACCTAGATTGGAGTTTTGTCAGGTGCAGAAAATACTCCAGCTTCTATCAGTCTGTGGATCTATAAACGTGTCTAATAGGAGAGTGCTGATGTTTTGGTGATTCGTACAGAAATTAAGAAACCAGGTGATATATTTTTGGGTCAACTACTATCCTCAACCAAAGCACTGACTGTTGAGCTGATTCTGCAGACGTACAGGCCGTTTTGGATCAGAACTTTGAAGGGATAATCTGGTGCGCCTTATAGTGCGAAAAATACGATAATTTCATCAACAGACATAGTACTAGACACCAAACATCTTTTTAACTTTGACTCATTTCTTTAGCAAAGAGACTAAACACAACTCACCTACTCTCTTCCAGCAGCCGCTTGTTTGTAGTGAGACCTCAGGCCAGTCCATTACAGACTACAGCGGGGTGCCGCAGCTCAAGGAAGAACATTTATGATCATTTCTTCATGGAAATACAATCAGACCGAGACGCTAAGACAGAAGAACTACTGTGTTAATATGGTGATTATTACTCATAAATGTTCTTCCTTGAGCTGCGGCACCCCGCTGTAGTCCGTAATGTTGATGTTGATGAAGTTTGGTGCTGTTCTGAGCATTATTTGTGGCTATAGAGTGGCGTTTTGGTTGAGCTCAGACTGCTGTGTATTACTATCCTGCGGTCGTTACTAAAGTTTAATTTTACGCCGGAATATCCCTTTAATGCTTGTAGCTGCACTCAGTCTCATGATCAGTTTTTGTCAATGACTCCACCATCTGTACACGAAGATCTTTTATAAACGGTTATTTCTTCGCTTCACTTTCTTAAACTCATTTGTCTTTCATCAGACGATGTTACGAAAGCAGAGAGGAGGATTTTTGCACAACTTCACCCTCTTCTTCTGCGGTTCACGAGGAAGGAAGAGTCGTCCAAAAGGGTAAAAAAAAACATATGCAGCAGCTCCTGTAGTTGAGAACCAACTTTACACGATTCAGTTTGTTGGATTGATCAGAGACATTATACAAAATACAGAAGACAGGTTTAAAATAGACATACACATGTAGAAGCTGATGGTGCCTCTGTAAAGGTGGGTCAGGTTTGATCTAAGTCCATAGATGACGCTTTAGTCGTGTGAAGGAGGAGGTTTGATGTGGTTTAGACCTGAAGGAAGTCTACATCATGTTTAATTTAATGAACTGAGTCTAAATAAAAACCATTTACAGTCGTCACTTAGAAGAAGTCGTCTGATATGTCTTCACTGAACGTCCTTCTATACCGTCTGATAACAAATTAACACCACCTGCCTGCCTGCCCACCAGTTTGGCAGATTTATTTGGCAGATTTTCTCCATTTCTGTGTTTTTGTGAGGACAGAGATATTCAATTAACACCTCAGACACGGACAGGTTATTTTTGCTAAAGGAGAGGGAGAAAATCCATCCATCCAATTAGTGTTCTTGTAAAGCCTCCAAATATAAATCTGCAGATAAATGCAGCTAATAGATGTAGTCCGTCACTGCCAACTCTTCTCCAGTTGCAGTTAATAAAACACGACTTTTGCACGGGTCAGAATCTGCTATTGCTTCCCCGTTAAAGCAGAAATATCCGTCTCTCCTGCAGACTGTGATGTTGTCAAATGTGGTCGGGGGTTTAGAGACGGGTCTTCATTCAAGAGGTGAATGTTCCTGAAAATACAAAACGTGAGATGACTACCAGCTTTCTAATGGATGAAGTCCTCTGAGACTCAGAGCAGACTGGGAGCTCGGAGACTCCTCACATGTTACCTGCAGCAGATGACTACAGAGTCAGCTGTCATGTCGATGCGAAGCGGGTAAATTGGATCATGCGGAACAAAGAGTTCTTGTAAAGGGTTCGAACTCTCAGAGGTAGTAAGATCACGTTAAAGGTGGTGTCGTCAGGATCTGAGTTAGTTCCAGTTTTTAAGGAGAAATCTTGAATGTAAACTCTACCCCTCCAAACCAGTTTTCAGACGCTCCTGCTCGCTCGTATCGTTCCAATTAAATTCCGATATAATGCAGATAAATACTTCAGATCATTACAAATGGGGCCCAGTCAAGGTGAAAGTCAAAAGCATTGGTGCTACTGTAGATGCCAACAGACTACCAGCAAACACAATGTTTGCAGGACTTCTACAACGAGGATAAAGTGACATAGTCCAGGACCCGAGGGAGGACAGTTTAGTGATGGCGCTACAACACGCTACAGCAGGTCCGTTTGACAAGAAACACTTCTGTTACAGACACTTGTCTTACTTTGTTAAAGCGGTTTACCTGTCCAGCAGAAAGGTTACAGGGTCACCAAGATCCCCAAGCGTCCCCCATCGTTTATGTTGACCCGGCTTTTTAGCTCTTGTCCGGTCTACCTCTGTTTTAAGCGCCCGTTATTCCTCCAGAGTCTCCGGTATTTACTTTGTTTTCTTGCTTGTGTCGGCAGTCGTGGCCAAAGGAGGATTCAGACAATTTTCCGAACTTTCTGGTTGGTTTCTACTGTCCGATATTGTAGCACGCTAACTTTGTTTGGGCTCCTGAACGACACGGGGGAGCAGCATTTTCTTGTTGACAATTTTCTTGTTGCCTGTTTTCTTGTTGACTGTTTTGGTGTTGACTGTTTATGGTTGACTGTTTTCTTGTTGACTGATTATGGTTGACTGTTTTCTTGCTGACTGATTATGGTTGACTGTTTTCTTGCTGACTGTTTTCTTGTTGACTGTTTTCTTGTTGACTGTTTTTTGCTGACTGTTTTCTTGTTGACTGTTTTCTTGTTGACTGATTATGGTTAACTGTTTTCTTGCTGACTGTTTTATGTTGACTGTTTTGGTGTTGACCATTTTCTTGTTAACCGGTTTGGTGTTGACTGTTTTCTTGCTGACTGTTTATGTTTGAGTGTTTTCTTGCTTGTGTCGGCAGTCGTGGCCAAAGGAGGATTCAGACGATTTTCCGAACTTCCTGGCTGGTTTCTACTGTCTTTACTAGTCCTGTCTACTTTCTTATTTCCATTTAAGCCGACGTGTTCATTAAAGCCGAGCAGTGTGTGTCTGTGGTGTTGGAGGCCGGGGGGTCGAGGCCCACTCCTGCCTTTTAATCCAATCAGAGTAGGAGTAAACTAATTTATCGGCGCTGCTTTCACAGGCTCTGCTGCGCTGAAGTGATCCGGATTAGCGGGATAAAGGAGTGGCTGTCAGTTCGGAGCTTTGGTCTGCTGAAAGGTGATAAGATGGTGGGATGATTGATCAGTATGTCCGCCCTGTCACTTTCATTGATGTGATTCGGCTCCAAATGGACAGAGCGGTGTCTGAGTCCATTTATGAGTCCACATTTACATGAGGAGCGGCGCAGAGTGTGAGAGAGTGAGGCTTTGACATGAAGTGATGAATTAAAGGTCCCATTAGCTGTCATTAACGGGGTCAGGGCTAATTAATGATGTCGCTCTTCACTTTTAGGGTCTGATGATTGACAGGTGGGCGGCCCTCTCCTGTTTGGTATCTCATAGATACTGGACCACTATCTGCAGACTTTTTTTTAGGGGGTAGAGTGGTCTGCGTTGTCCCGGGGGCTTTTCTTACTGTCCTGCTTCATGTATTCATACGATAGAATTTCAGTCAGTCGAAGGTTCGGTTACAGAAACGATTGATCGGTCCACGTCACGCTCCTCTGAGTCCGTCAATAAACCAATGTCATGATCAGGGTGAGGGTCTCTACATGAGGGGGGGTTCATGCATTAACCTGTCCAGGTTTAGTTAAAGTGACACTTCCTGCATTACAAGGACGTTTTTATTGATTAACAGAAACACTCGATAATTATGATAATGAAGGAAATCCAGAACGGAGCTGAACGAGGGGAGGGTCCGGATAAAGGAGGGGGTCGGTGTTTAAAGGGCCCCATGTAGACCTCATCCATCCATCCAACCATCTATCCATCTATCTTTCCATTCATTCATTCATTCATCCATCCATCCAACCATCTATCCATCCATCCATCTATTTATCCAGGAGAGGGCCGCCCACCTGTCAATCATTAGACCCTGAAATGAAGAATGACATCATTAATTAATCCAACCATCCATTCATTCATCCAACATCCATTTATCCATTCATCATTCATCCATCCATCCATCCATCCATCCAACATCTATCCGTCTATTTATCCATTTATCCATTATCCATCCATCCATCCATCTATCCATAATTGATCCATTCATCCATGCATTCATCCATCCAATATCCAGCCACTCAAACATCCATCTATCCATTCATCATCCGTCTATCCAACATCCATTCCTCCATTTATCCATTCATCCATTTATCTTTCCATCCAACATCCACCCATCTATCTATTTATCTATCCATCTATCCATCCATCCATTTATCTATCTAACATCCATCTATCCAACATCCATCCATCCATTCATTTATCCAACATCCATCCAATATCCAGCCATTCAAACATCCATCCATTCATCATCTGTCTATCCAACATCCATTCCTCCATTTATCCATCCATCCATTTATCTTTCCATCCATCCATCCACCCAACATCCATTTATCATCCTTCCATCCATTTATCAAACATCCATCTAGCATCCATCTTTTCCTAATCCATTCACTTATTCCTCTGACCAATCATCCTCTCACCTCAGTAATAATGTAATAACTGAACTCTGGTTAATCTCTCGTTTAACTGGTTGAAACTCTGACTTTGTTTTCTGACTGTATTTTTGATCATTAACCGGGTCAGCTGTTAGAACCGACAGTTCTGATGGACTCTGATGGTTCTGAGTCTCTGTAGACGTCTTTGGTTTCAGGCAGCTGGAATAAAAACACTTTTAAGACGTCAGATTTCTGCTGTTGGAAATAGTTATGAACCAATTTCACAGTTTGTGTGGATCTCAAACTGCAGAGATGAAACTAGCAGCCCTGAAAATGACTAACCACTAACTAGGTTATGGTTTGGGGGGGTTCTGGTCATGGTTCTGAGTCTGACTCGCGGTGCCACCCAGTCTCTTCTGACCGTACTTCTCGTGTCTCCCTGAGCCGTTCTGTTAAACCCCCAAATGTACCAGTGAAGAAGAAGTGGAGCACAGGAGCCGCACAGATTAAAACATCAGTTATAAGCTCAGAGGACTGGTTTAATAAGGCGCCGCCGTCCAGAACCGACTGTCCTCTTCCTCTGCGAGCAGAATTAGTTTCAGATAGCGGGCTGTGGAGCGGTGAACGGGAACTAGAGGAGAGACAACCAATCTTATGTGACCAGGCAGGCATGTTAGCTTACTCTGCTTCAGCGGCGACCTATCTTAGTAAGAGCGACGCCCGGATACAGAGGAACTGCCTCCCCGCTGATTTATTCGCCCATCTGGAGGCGCCACATAAACCCGTCCATGGTCACACAGGCGGTGACCCCACCTGCACATGTGTTGTTTGGATTGGAGGCAGTTTTCCTGCGACGAGGCGGTGTAGCGACAGCATCAGATCCTCTGTAGTGTCAGTAAAGCAGGGCGTCCCTTTTGTTCGACTGTTTGCTCTCGTTTGTTTGTGTGGGTAGAGGATCAGGGTGAAAGGTACAGTCGAGCTTACAGCAGCTCTGTGTTTGATCATCAGTGAGCAGCTTCATTATTCCTCATCCACACACAGAAGTAATCCTCCATCCATGTTTCCTCTGCTGAACCAGACTCGGAAACGTCTCACTGGTCTCGGTGACCCTTCAACATTCAGCTCATGACCCTGTACGTTGTGACTCCAAACACAGGGACTCTCTCTCTCTCTGTGTCAGGTGAACTACTGACCTCCATGGCAGCGTTTTATTGGTCATAATGCTCCTGTAGTAAACACGCTCAGTAAAGGTGAGGACACTCATCCTCTGACTATTATCTTTTATTGTAACGAGGTTCTCGGCGGTGACGGGACCTGGTGACCCAAAAACGTGCGCTCTCACTCAGTACCAGAGCGGCCAAGTGTCACGCTTTGACTTTGAGTGTGACAGTCACACAATTTGACCCGTTCTTACGTCACACTTGACATTTCTCAAGCTAATTTTTCCCCATTCAATACGCCGTATTTATTTTTTTTTCATGATAATAAACTTTGATTGACTGATGAGATAACCAATCGATCAGTCCTTTGTGCCTCAATCTAACCAACCACGGAAGGCACCACACAATATAAACCAATCAGAAGCAACATAAGGCGGGTCTTGGTGTCTCTAACTATCTACTCTAACTACCCTAACGCTGTGTTCGAGTTACCTCAGAGGTCAGATGTCGAAGCTGAGTTTCCAGCGTTTCAGTTACAAAGTCGGAAAAAAGCAAAATCAGACGCCTGAAATAAGATGGCTACGTCCACGAAAGTTATTTTTGTGTTTGCCTTGTCCGAATATAAGTCAAGCGCTAAAATAACTTTCGTAAATGTAGCCATCTTGTTTCAGGCCTCTGATTTTCCTTTTTTCCAACATGGTAACTGAAACGCTGAGGTGTTAGGGGGATGTGGTGGAAATTGCCGGTTAGGGAGAGGAGCCGGCATGGCGGCGAGGACATCAGTCTTATGGTAAAAATCAACGTTAAAAAAAGGGAAAAAAAAATATGCCGGCGGCCGAACACGTCATAACGCTAAAGTCTCACTCTTGTCGTTTTCTGAAACTTGGCAGCCCTGCAGTTCTGTTCACTTCAGAGCTCATTAAAGATCCTCCGACTGTTTGCTAACCCTCAGACTAGTTTGTCATTCAGAATCTGAACTCCTGTTTAGGAGATTAGTCGCCTCAGAACATCGCCATCAATCACAAACGTAAGTGGAAACACGTCAGCCCACAGGAACCACTTCACCAGGATCCCAGACGGTCCCCTCCGCTGATTGTTTTGCATTTTCACCTGCCAGGGAAATCATCAGGCCGACGCATCATTGAGTGACAGCTTATTTAACAGCCAATGTTTTTACGCCCTGGACTTTACAACCGCACTGACAACACGTGAAGTGACAGACATTATTGGTGAAACACTTCAGCAGCAGCAGTAGGCGGGAGTTTGTCCTCGGGGTAGAGACTTCAGTCCTGGTCCTTCTGTCAGAGGTTTGTCTCCTCAGCTCCATGAGGTCAGAGCTGAAGCCTGAATAAAACAAGGACCTGGTCTTAGTGAAGGAACACATTTGTTTCTGAACAGTGGAGGGGGCCATATTGGAAACTCTGACTCCAACGGTAGGGTTGAGCGGTATCCAAATTTTGATAGCGTCATACCGTCTCCACATTTTACCAAGGTATTCGTTATTACAGTGGCTAATTAAAAACTATGACTTAAAGCTCAGACAGCGTCACCAAACTGTTGGCTTGTGCCGACACTGTTCAGAAACTGAATACCGAACACTAATAATGAAACAATAACAAGATAATGTGAACAATATTAACAACTTTAATCAGAAACAGTTTAAAAAGTTCAAAACAGTCAAACAATTAACAGAACCACCCAGAACAGTCTTTGCACAGACTGCTTCTTTTCTACCGTGTGGACAGAGACCGTTTCCTTCGTCAAGTGTTTTGTCTCTGCATCAGTGCAGGTTTTCTAACGAACGCGACTTTGTTGTTTTCCCAAAGGCTCCCATTATTGTCGGCTGTGTATTAGTGGCGTTGGACTTAGTTCTTGTTGGTTCTGCATCAGTATCAGCAGGAGGCGTTGAGTGAACTCAGGGATAAATGCGTCCTCGCAGCAGTGAGTGGATGGTTGATTCGGAGATGAATCTTTAAGTTGGAAGTGTTTCCACCTCTTGCAGTCACCTTTTTATTAAACTATTTACTTATATTTATTACTGTATTTATAAAAAAAACACTATTTTTCTTGCTCTGTCTTACTTCACTCTCCTTTCTCCAGTGGTACGGTTCAGATTACTGTAATATAAACCATGTATCATATATTAACAGAAAGATACTCTGCATACCCATGAACTCTCACATGATCAAAATGCCACAGTTATAAAAAGTTCCTACCAAGAATCGAGCCATAGAGACCGAGAACTGTTTTAGGACTGGACTTTAAAACGGTTTGATCCTGTTGTAAAGATGAGAGTTTAATATGGATTCTAATGGGGTCTCCTTGACTTATGAGGCCGGCCCCCAGGTGGATATTTTAGGAACTGCAGTTTCTCTCCTTCATAGGCTATATTTTTCAGTACTAGAGCGTTTCAGTCAGCTAAAGAAAAATGAACAAAGAAAAAGAAACGGGTTCACAGCTGCAGGTGACCAAATAACCCGACCAATCAGAAGTGTTCAGCACTGCGAGTTTGCAAACTTGACAAACTCCGCTCTTCCAAAGGTTCCTGGTCCCTGGGGAAATTTGTCGAGGTGGAAATTCATCTCCTGTTTCATTTTTACCTGATCCTGCTGTTTCTTTCTGTCTTCACTCCGGTGGAATGACATGAACCGTCTCCGAGTGTTGTCAGATTTCCACGGTGAGAAAATGCTGATGGTGTTGGTGGCTGTGTTTGTGACAGAGCTCCTGTCAGCTCACCGCCGCTGAACGGTCGCCAGAGTGATGTCGGACGTCTGCTCGGGTCCTGGACCTGCACGGCTCACCTGGCAGACGCTCGGTGCTCAAAGTCAGATTGGTGCATTTGTTCAGCTGCACCTTTTTTCTGACGTTTCTCTGCAGAGTCTGGGAGTAAAGTCGGAGTGACAGAAGAGTGACACCGCCGAGCTGAAGCCTCGTTTCACTGTTGACTTTTGCTGAAATGAGCTGCACAAATATTTGTCTGGAGCAACAGGACGTTATTACAGTATCTCAACACTTCATCAAGAGGGTGATTATGTCTGATTGGAGACACTTTGAGGTGTTTTCACACAGTTACAAATTTCACCATTTTCAGAAACGAGTCTCTTAATTTTGATGAACTTACTCTCGGGGTCGTGAAGTTGTACGTTTGTTGGAGATGTCGTGATGTGACAGGAAGTTTGAGTTAAAATAGACATCTTTGTAGGAGCCGAACATGTTGCTGTGATACATATGATGAGCTGCAGTTCACTTTGTGTACCTTAGGTGTCGCTGTCTTGTTGTCTGGGGGCTAAGGGATAAAGGTAGTCATGTCATTGTGGATTTACCGGTCGATCTACGTGCCGATCTTCACCTATGGTCGTGAACTTTGGGCAATGACCGAAAGAACAAGATCGCAGATACAAGCGGCGGAGTTAGGGTAAGGAGCTCGGACACTCAGGAGGCACTCAGAGGAGAACCGCTGCTCCTCCACGTCCAGAGGAGTCAGCTGAGGTGGGAGGTCACCGGGAGGAGACCTCGTGGTCGGCCCAGGACCAGGTGGAGGGATTATATCTCTCTCCTGGCCTGGGAGCGTCTGGGAATCCCCCCCTAAAGGAGGAGCTGGAGGAAGTGTCTGGGGTGAGGGCCGTCTGGGCTTCTGTTCTGCGACCCGGACGACAACGTCACTGTTGTGGGCGGGTGTTTGACCCAGAAGGTAAAAAGGTTTTTGACCGTCGTGGTGTGTTTTCCTTGTTTGTTCAGTGTTGGATATCAGTTGCAAATGGATTTTGTTTGTTCTTTGCCATAAATTTTTTGGTTTGCTGAATCTGAGGAACAGCGTCCGGACTTTCAATGATCGTAATAACTCATGGTAAAACTCAGTAGTGCGGCACGTCAACCAGGTTACTCCAGGTCAAACATCTCAGTAGCTTCAAGTATCTTTATCTTTATTAAAATGATGGATCAGATTCAGAGATTAGAGTCAGAATATTGACTTTCCTCAGAGTTTAGTTGACTTCTTAGTTTTAAGAGTAACAGGTCTGTTCTAGTCGAGGAGAGACCTGTTGTTCTTTACTATCAAACGAGTCTGAAAGTATCAACATCCTGAATTTCGGCACAAAGCCAGTTTTATATCTTTAGCTCTTCCACGTGTTACGAGGCCGTGCTGAGTCACGGAGTGAAGCTCAGCCAAACTGGAGATCACTTGTTGTCTTCGTGTTCATGATCCTCTCTTCACAATTTGGTTGACACGCTGCATAACAAGTGATGTAATGTGGCGTTAGCACAACGGTGCGCGGCGGATAAAAACAACTTTCATCATGAATGATTTACAGGAAGATGCTGTCAGGAACTGAAAAGTGAGACTGAAACTAACGGGCCTCATCGGGTCCAAGAATCACAGGCATTGAGACCCGGTTCCAAGTTGGAACTGGTTCTTAATGCTGCGGCCTATTTTTGGGTCGGGACACATTTGAAGATACTCCAGGAAATGACATCACAGCGTGCAAACGTGTCTCTGTTGTAATTGTGTTGCAGATTAAATGAGCGTCTTTCAAACCTTCTCAAACCTACAGAGTGAAAACATGACAGTAAATAAGATTAAATATATAACAGTAAAGAACCGTAAATACCCGTAAATAAGAGTAAATGACAGTAAATAAATAACAGTAAAGAACTGTAAAGAACCGTAAATAAGAGTAAATATATAACAGTAAATAAGAGTAAATAAGTGTAAATAAATAACAGTTTCTCTAATTGTTTTCATTTTGCTTCTACACTCATAAAGAAAAATCACATAAAGCAGAAGTACCGACGTTCACTCTGGCTGACCCATTTCCAGTCTGAGTTCAGGAGGTTAACGACTCAAACAACACCATGAGAAGAAGAAGAAGAAGAAGAAGAAGCAGCTTCATCTTCTTCTTCTTCATCCGCTTTCTTCTTCTTCTTCTCCTGAGCTGCAGATATTCTCGCAGACTCTGAGCGAACAGCTGTTCCGTTTGTCAATCTCTGACTGCAGGATTTTTCACAATCATCGTCTCTTCGGTTAATTCGTGTTCATGCAGAGAGATCCTCCCTCTGCGCCCCCCCCCCCCACCTCGGCTCCATTAGATCTCCAGACATATGCTGCAGCCTGTCCCCCCCCCCACCCCCTGGTGCTTTCTCTGCTAATTTCCCTGCACACACTGAGTCCATCACGTCAGTCCAGCACCTGCTCGGCTCGGTTACCTTTCTCACGCTCGGCAGCTGTTGGCCCTGCGGTCAGGAGGACTGTCCTGGATCAGTTTTAGACCCGTGTCTCTCTTCAGCTCCTATAGAGTCCTCACTGAACGGAGGGGCTCGGCGGAGTCGGTGTTCATTATGGCGATGCTTTAACGGATGAGACTGTTGTGGTGGACAAAGTCCTCATTAGTGCTGTGGAGGGTTTTCACCCTTGAGGTGGTAAATGACTGGTGAACCTCCGCTGTTGGCAAAGACTAATTAGCTGCTTCCCATGTTTCTGTGCGGCCCGGCGTGTCTCCAGTCAAGTCTGAAAAGCGCATTAAATCAGGCCAACGTGTGTAATGTGATGATGGATGGAAGCCACGCTTGGTTACTCGCTCTCATCTCGCGGTGGCGTCCCCTGCCAGGAGGGCAGGTGAGCCTGCTGCTACAACCTGAAGGTCATCTGCAGCCGAGCCTCCGCTGCCATTAGATATGCCAGCGGGCACATTATTGTGACAGCAAACTAATCTGTGGCAAAGCCTTCGCCAAATGAGGGGCGTGTGAATGAGCGCGGGCGCATTTAGCCGTATGGTATGGAGCTGAGGCGTGTCCGAATCTGTCCGAGAGTGTGTGACAGTTCTGTGGAAGTGGAGGTTTTCTGCCGCCATTGTTGTGGGTCACTGGGCTTGTCTCCTCCAAACCTAAACCAGCATGACAACAGCTCTGTTAGCGAGCGCACCTGCACCTCCGATTTACCTGAGAGTGAGCGAAGATCTGAGAACTGAGCCTTTAAAGTTCGGAGTTTTAAAGCTGCTGCTCTGAACTTGAAAAGCATCTTTTATTCATTTTATTAGACTTTTCACATCTCCATTTACATAAAACCTTGGGAACTTCAAAATCAAACCCGAGCTGCTGAAGTACAATCGAGGATCTGCTGCGAGAGTCGATCATGTCTGCAGGTGAGGGAGCTTCATTTTAAAGGACCTGATGTGAGTTTTCTGTCCCCTGAGAGTGTTTGTGTGAGTCTGTCCACCTGAGTTTGGTTCAGTTCGCCTCAGTGTTGGACTTTTGGTCCCTAAAGAGACCGTCTTTGATCTGGATGAAGGGGTGACACCATGAACTACTGTGGGCGTGGTCTTGGTGAGGTCGCCTAGAGGGGTTACAAAGCCCAAGGTTGGTGGTCGCCATCCTGAAAATGTTGATCAACTTCCGACTAATCATAAAATCATGAATCGTAGTCTAGATCACTTCAGGTGAGATAAGACCAGAATTTACTGTATCAGAGTTTAGAAGAATATAACGTTTGGACTTCTTGGCAGACAGTGAAGTCTCCCCCTGCTGGTCAGTAGGTAGAATGCAAGAGTCTGCAGTGTCTATCCACCCCTCCCCCCATGTTTGTACATGACTGAACCGTGCCCCGCTAAATACCAAGACTGTAATATGCAGCTAATTAGAGATGGAGGCAGCGGGGCTGGCCTCTCCTTCAGAGGTATCGATTCCTTATAAAGTTCAGGGTGAATTAATAAAAGCGGCTGAGTGGGACAGATGCGGGCCGGGCGCAGGGACAGTGACAGACGGCAGAGACAATCCAGCTCATGATGAATAGGACTGTCATCTTCAGCTCCAGCTACCTACCCCCCCCTCTACACCTGCACCACATACGTGTGTTTCCAGTCTCTCTTGACTTGACCTTCACCATCCAGTCCTGCTTGGCGTGCATTTAGAGTAGAAGTGACTGGGCGATATGGGAATAAAATCACATCATGGTTTTTATTGGCAGTTTAAACTCTGGAGCGTGCTCAGAACAGACCAGGTTTACACACGGAGGAGAGACGAGATCTGCAGGTGCAGTTTATTATCGTGTTTAGATCAGTCAAATAAAACATGTTACCTAAATATGTGCAGAATCTTAGACACAAATCTGTGTTAAAACTGGACTGCAAGACAGTTGTTTGATACTTGGTTCTGATTCAGCTCATGATTGGTTCGGTGCTGTGCAGTGTTGTTTTTGGCAGGCATTTTAGATTTAGTTTTAGTCTTAGTCATTTTGACGAAATGCTTCTTCGTTTTAGTCCCATTTTAGTCATTTCTATCCTTGATAGTTTTCGTCTAGTTTTAGTCCGACCAAAACTCAAAAGGTTTTCGTCTAGTTTTAGTCGACGAAAAGGTGCCTTTTGAGGTTCGTGGTGTTCTTTCCCGACAGTTTGAAGCATGAGGAAGCTGTGGCTCCACAACTGTCGTCTGTCTCGTCTCCCCGTCCCGTGTTTTATTGTCACTTTTATTTTATTGTCGCTTGAACTGTATCTGAAGTAGGACCAAAAATCATCCCTCTTTTTTCGGCCACCGGGCACCGCTGCTGTGCCTGCCGCCACGGTGTGTGTGTGTGCGCGCCTCGTCCACCTGCCGCTCTGTGTATGTGAATGAGTGTGTGCGCGCAGCTGTGCGCGAGCGAGGCTTTTGGTGCGTGTGTGATGGGGGCGTGACTGTTAGGACAAAAAAAAGCATGTTTTGAAACTTTGTTCGTCCACCTAATAACAATTTAGTCTCGTCTCGTTCTCGTCTGACGAAAATGAATATAATTTTCGTCACATTTTAGTCTTTACAGAGCTTTGGTGACATTCGTCTTAGTCTCATTTTCGTCAAGGAAAAAAGGGGTCTGACGTCGTCATTTAAGTTTTCGTCCTGCCTGACGAAAACAACACTGGTGCTGTGCGACCTGGAGCAACTCCCCTTTTCATTGGCTATTCGTATAATCTACCAAAACATGTCAGAATGCCGACTGTCTACAACTATATTGACCATGTTTTATATCGATATCGAGGAAAATTACTTTTTGATTTATATCGTTATCGTTTTATCGCCCAGCCCTAGTCTGGGTGGATCAAAGGTGGTCGTCATCGTACTCTGGCTGTAAAATAAAAGAAAGTTTTGATTGTGAAAAATTAGATCATTTATCAGCAAATATTCCGACTTTTGCAGGATGATCGTTACAAAAGCTTCTGTAGTGGTTATAATGTTATTTCAGACTCTTGTGCAGTCATTATGGATTTGACTAGAACAGCATGAGACCCTCACACTCAGCTGGACCCGGTCTCATCGTTTGCAGATCTGTTAGGTGGATATCTGGGCTCATTAGGCCTCCGAGCTGCAGATATATGGACTCCAGGAAAAGCAGGGCCACATTACCGTGTGGGTACAGCTTCTGCTATCAACCCCGCCATCGCGGCGTATTCATCTGAACGCCGTCTGCACAGTATTTCTGTCATGCTCCCACTTATCTACATTGCAGCGCCTTACTGAATGGAAAACAATATGATATCTGTGACAGATCCATAAATTAGAATTGTGCAGAGAAAGGCAGTAAACAATCATCTCAGGGCCCGGCAGAAAGAGGCGAGTCATCGCTGTTTGACAGCAGGCGGCAGGAGAGAAGGATCAGCTCTAACAGCGTGGCAGCTCCTAATTGGAATCGTTGGTATTATGTATGAATGAGTCGTGTTTTACTGACGGAGGGAAGGATGTTGTTCAGAGGAATGCTGGGATTGTGTGATGTGAGGATTCCCTCGGCCTTGGGCTCACCTCCTTCAGAAGAAAGAAAGTGGGTGAGAAGGCCTCGGCTCATTACAGCCTCTCGGCGCCAGAACAACTGAGCGGAGGATTACTGCATCTGTGCAAACACACACAACACACACACACACGAAACACACACACAGAGAAGACCATTAGCGGGCTCTAAATGAGTGGAAATGGGTGAAAAGGCTCAATTTAGGGGAAGAACTGCTGCCGTGTATCTGCCATAACTATAACTATAATAGTGAATATCCAAACAGGCTCTCCTACTTAGTGAGCTGAAAACCATATAATGAGAAAAAAATCTGCTTTGTGGAAGATAAAACATCATAAAATCACTTTCAGGTTCCCTTTTTAGTAGAAATCACATGAAATCAAATGTAAACAAAGTGTCCCCTCAGGACGCCCTTTAGAAGAGTTAATTAGGGGGTCCGTCAGAGTCCCCTTTAATGGGTGAAATGAACACAAGGTGCCTTCATAATGCCCTGTTGATGCCATTTGTGTAGATAAATGTAAATAGAGGGCCAAGTGTTCGACCCTCTAATAGATAAATTGTAGAAAGTGTCGTATAGATGTTTTTAAGTAGATATATTCCAACAAAGTGCCCCCTAGAGGCTCCTTCAGTGAACAAAAGACCCTCTGGAAGCCTTAATGAAGTGTAAAAAGTGCCCCTAAGAGACACTCTGGTCAAAAAAATGTAAATAAAGCACCATCTGGGGGTCTATAATTATAACTATAATAGTGAATATCCAAACAGGCTCTCCTACTTAGTGAGCTGAAAACCATATAATGAGAAAAAAATCTGCTTTGTGGAAGATAAAACATCATAAAATCACTTTCAGGTTCCCTTTTTAGTAGAAATCACATGAAATCAAATGTAAACAAAGTGTCCCCTCAGGACGCCCTTTAGAAGAGTTAATTAGGGGGTCCGTCAGAGTCCCCTTTAATGGGTGAAATGAACACAAGGTGCCTTCATAATGCCCTGTTGATGCCATTTCTGTAGATAAATGTAAATAGAGGGCCAAGTGTTCGACCCTCTAACAGATAAATTGTAGAAAGTGCCGTATAGATGTTTTTAAGTAGATATATTTCAACAAAGTGCCCCCTAGAGGCTCCTTCAGTGAACAAAGGACCCTCTAGATGCTTTAATGAAGTGTAAAAAGTGCCCCTAAGAGACACTCTGGTCAAAAAAATGTAAATAAATTTCCACCTGAGGGTCTATAATTATAACTATAATAGTGAATATCCAAACAGGCTCTCCTACTTAGTGAACTGCACCCTATATAATGAGAAAAAAGCTGCTTTGTGGAAAATAAAACATCATAAAATCACCTTCAGGTTCCCTTTTTTAGTAGAAATCACATGAAATCAAATGTAAACAGAGTTCCCCCCAGATGCTCCTTTAGTGAACTAAAGACCCTCTGGAATCTGTAATGAAGTGTAAAAAGTGCCCCTAAGAGGCCCTCTGGTAGAAAGAATGTAAATAAAGCACCACCTGGGGGCCTCTCTCACTAATAAGTGACGATAAGGGGCCCCTGGATGCCCTTCCAGCAGATCAAATGTGAATGAAAACCCTCTGGATGCCTGTTTAGTAAATCCAACGGCGTGTCTCGTTGATGCCCCTTCTTGAATAAACGTAAACAAAGTACGCTCTGTAATGTGGATGAAATGTAAACAGTGTGAGCTGAGTGTAGGTGTAGGTACATCAAACTGAAGGGCTGATGAAACAGAGTTATAACTGCTCCTACATGCAGATTCTTGTTCATCATACCTCTGCACCGGGTCAAACTGCAGCAGCTCCTCTTTCTATCGTTTTCTGCTCCTGCCTGATTATACCGCCGTGCTCTCAGGTATGATAGTGCAGCAGCAGCAAAGATGCACCATAAATTATTCATGCATGTATACAAGTCACTTAGAAACTCAGTTGGAGGAATAAGTAATCCATTAAAGAGCATGCATGCAGATAATTCTGCGTTATGAGGCTGCAGTTTAAGTCGAACCGTGAGCACCACTGTGGAGATGTTCGAGATGAACAGTCAGAATCTTTCAGAGCGGACCCATGCAAACGCAGACATGGCAACGGCGCTCTAATTGCCCGAACGCTGCGGCTGCACAGACTCAGAGTCAGTTCCTGCAGGATCGATGCCCCGGGTTAATGGCAGGAGGGTTCGGCATCTTCCAGTCGGTTCCACCTCTTTGGACCTGATTTAAGGGTACGAGCCACTTGGCGTTGAAAAGACGTGATGCATTCAGAGTTTGAGTGTGCGCTGAAACTCAGCGGTGTAAGGTTACCGGGGGGATGGGGGCCCCGGCGGTCACGGTTAAACAGGATGTCTGAAAGGCTGTGACTTCATGCTTGTGTTAAGGTCACTGTGGCTGCTGGGAGTGTGTGTGACTCCATGTTGGTTTAGTGAGGCGTGAGCGTTTTCTCTCTCTCTTAGTTCGGCCTTTTTGTTGTTTTATTCGCCCTCTGTGGTCGGCGCTTTGGTCACAGCTCTCACATCGCAGCTGCATAAAAATACACTCACTGTAAAAACTGTCCTCATTACTAAACCTCTGAAAGTTTCATTTACCTCACATAGATGTTTGATTCATGGTCTCATTTTCACACAGTGGAGAGAAGAGAATATTGTTTTTATTTTTTAATAGTTAATTATTTTAAAAAGTTAATGACTCTTCCTGCAGTCAGGGTCGCAGAGTCATTTTACCTCAAATTAAAAAGTTATTAAATTTTAACGTTTCTCTCCCGCTCAGAGAAGCAGCGAATACTCGTGGTCATCACTGCGTCTCGTTGGTATAATTAAATATTTATCATGTTTTTCTCTTTAATTAGAGTAAGACACCACTGTAATTATCTGTTTGCAGTAACTCATCGTGTTTGTAGTTACATTAAAAAACCTCGGACTGACGGTTGATAAAGGCTCTGTGAGGATCTTTGGGTTTGTGTCGAATTTTGCGCCCCCCTGTGGACAAAGCAGGAACTCTGACTGCTCTGCTGATTGTTTCACGTTAAAGATTTACAGTCTCTAAAAAAGTGTTTTAGCCATAATGGATGTTGTTCAGCTCGACTCCTTTAATGAGAAGCTGCAGGGAGAACCGTCTCGTAAGCTAACTCGAACCCGAACTCTAAAGGTCCTCGACGCAAATATACGACGCGAAATTAAGCAATATTCGTAGGCGAATTTTGACGTGCCTGACTATACACAGCAAGCGCAATGCGATTTTGCGACTTTCCGTCAATAAACACATTTTATCGCAGCTGCGTAACATGACTGTAGAATGTAAACACGCTCTTGGATATCCGGTCGGTCGGTCCTGACTCTCTCACCCTGGATCAGGCTCTTGTTCAGGTGGATCAGACCTTCAGACCTTTGCACATAAAGCGATCTGACACCTCAGATGTCAGATGGAAACCACTGAGTGCCTCACAGAGATGCTCAGGGATGTTGTGCGCTCTGAAAGGTCATGAAACGAGACGCTCAAATCCTCCACACCCCCCACACTTCTGTTTGTCCCCCTCCACTCCCCCAGCCTCCTCTCCACCTGAAATGAGCTCCTGTGCTGCTTGAGACGGCCTCATTACGCACAACCAGGAGTCAAGAGCAGAGATTGATCAGCTATGAGCTCATCGCTGAGTCAATGAGGACTCGCCGTTCGGCCCGGCGCCCGGTTTGTTTGCTCTGTAATTACCCAGATTGTAGCAGCGCCATGGTCGACACAAGAGCACACGGGGGAGGAGACAAAGATGCACACCTCAGTGCAGCGATGGACTCCATGTCCTTTTGTTTTATTAGTAACGATTAGCAGATACTCAAATGTCATCCAGACTCGTATTTTCAAACATGTCCCCCCAGGAACCAGGTCTGCAAACAACTCTGCTGCTCTCCTGTTTCTGTGGCACAGACAGGATCAGATCTCAGGACTGTTTACTCTGTACTGGACAGAAAAACACAAACATAGAGTAATCTGACGGTGCTGAGGGGGAGTGAGGGGGTCCGACTGTGAGGAAAGGCTAAATTCACATTTCAACATGGAGACACTTTGGTTAAAAGTACAGAGAGGAAATTTTAACGGGTTATGAAACAGATTCTGACGACTCTACATGACCTACAAAATCAAAGTATGGAGGCCCTAAAGGGACATTAACACTTAGAACTCTGCTGGATCGCCGTCGATCCCACGTGACACCATGAACATTGTTCGCAGTTTCTCAGGAACTATTCCGCGTTTCTCTACGGGATAAAAAGTGTTCAATAGTTTACCCTTTTGGTGATCTATCGAGGGTTTCCAGACATTTCTACACCTGCCACAAGGTTTACAATCCAGCCACAAAAACAGGTGTTTGATCAGAGACGAAAAACAGGATTATTTATTATATTGTTGTGATAAGAAAAGATCGCTATCGCTAAACGCCGCTAATGCCTTCCAGGGGCCGTATGCACGTTGCTTGGCAAAACGCATTTAGCGGGCTAAACGCGTTTAACTCCTAAACGCCAAAAATGTCGGTATGCACGTCACTTCGTATAGCCGTTCCTATACGGATTTTCGCGTTTAAAGTTATCGCACCTCTGGGGGTCCAATAGCGGGTCTAAACGCGTTTAAATACGGCGGCACTCTTGTTGTTCCAAGGAAGACAGCGGCGACAATTGCGTCGAAACAGGATTTTTCGTGACAGAAAACACCCCTTCGACACGTACGACGACCACGAAGTGTTCCGTAAGTTTAGATTTCGACGGCACCATATTCTCGACCTCACACAGGAGATTTCCGCTGAAATTGAACTTTCAAAAACGAGGATTCACCCTCACTCCACTACAACAAGTCCGCGTAACCTTACGGTACTACGCCACTTCTTCTTTCCAAGACGTGTGTGGGGAGTTGGTAGGAGTGGATCAGTCGAAAGTCAGTCGAGCCGTCACTCGAGCGTCACTCGACCCGTTTAAGACACAGTAAACGCGGTTAGCTATACGGTTCCGTTTACAGCATTGTGCATACCAAAATCGTATAGGAACTAAACGCGTTTAAGGCCCGTATAACTAAACGCGTTTAAGCCCTAATCGCGTTTACGCTAAACGCTTTCAACGTGCATACGGGCCCAGGTTTGACGAGCTGTTTTGATGACAACTTTTTCTGTCAAACTTTCGTCCTTAGTGTCCAATAAGAGGCAAGAAGGTTCCCTGCTTGTCTGCAAAATCAGAAATAATGGTCCTCAATGTTTGGAAACAAGCAGAGAAGAGATTGTGAGCAGTCTGATGTGGTCCTCTGTCTCATCCCAGGAGTGGCAGAAACAACTGTAAAGAGTAAAAAAACACCTGGAAGAATGGGTGTAAATATGTCAATAGTTTCTGTTGTGTGTTTGTTCCAATCCCAATATTTCTGCTCCTGACAGCCAAGATGTGAGAGAATGATGTTCAGGTGAGGAAAGGTTTGGTCACTGTAGATTTATGTGGTTTTTAGAGCAAAGTTCTGTTGGGATCAGTTTCCGTTTTTGTGTTTTGGTTGACTTCGATGGTTCTGAATCTATTGTCACATTTATTTTACATCATTTTTGCTCCATAAACTGACAGCTGAGGTTGTCCTGAAAAAAATATGTGTTTATATTTGCTGTGATTGAATAAAATAGAAAAAAATATCTGGGAGTTCGAAGGGTTAAGGGGGGAATCTAGGTTGGTTCTGCTTCACACTTCCTCTCCTGTACTCTGGAGTGAGAACCAGCTGAGCGTCCAGGCTGGGTTTATCTGTCAGGTCAATCAGGTCAGCGGGGGGCCGATCCGGAGACGGGCCCTTAAATATGAAACCTGCCTCCATTAACTTTCAGTTTTAAAGGGACGGGTCTCTGAGCTCTAAGCCGTGTCTCTTTTAATTAACTCCTATATCAGCAGGAGTGAATCGATGAGCGCAGACATGTGAACGCAGCGCCGCTGCTTCAGAGAGCCGAGGTCATGTGGACACGGGCGGGGGGTCAAATATGTGACGGGTGCAGTGGGGGTTAAAACCGTCTTCTGCCTCCTCAGCACTTTCAGACCTCATCCCCTCACTCACACACACACACACACACACACACGATTTTAATGGTGTTCTATTAAAACGTCGGTGGACTGCAGGGTTGGAGCAGATAATCCTGTTACAGAGTCACTGTATGGATGTAACCAGGCTGGGAAATATGGCGGCATTATCATATCACTGTGAAGAACCTATAAGAAGCAGGACGGTCTCACTTTAATGTTCCTCTTCTGCACTTTGATTGGCCTCGGACATGGAGACGGTTCGTCTTAGAGGTTATTTATACGAGGGCAGTAAAGTCATCTATAGTACGTTTGATATTCATGTATTTAGTGAATATAATAAACTCGCTCTGCGGCGCTGTTGCCGGGTGAAATGATGGGGCTGCAGTCTCTGTGCAGTTTCTGTTCGACCGTCGGCTCAAGTCCAATTACTGTCCAGATTCTCTGAATTAAAGTGGAGAGGTTCTAGTTCAGTCCTGTAGTTCTGCTCAGGTTCTCGCTCTGACTTCACTAATAAACATCCTCAGGGTTCTGCTCGTGTGTTTCAGCTACACAAAGAAAAAAAAAAGATCCAGTTTCAGAGATTAATGAGGAAAATCAACGTATGGCGATTAGTTTAGAGTTTTAAAATCTTTGCATCATTGAGTCTGTTTTGGGGTTGGAACTGTGTGGAGACTTCTCTGGGATTGGTTCTGGATATGGACCCAGCACTGGTACTTAGATACTCGTAGAAGAGTCTTGGTCTGAATCAAGACTTGGTTTTCAGGACCTGTGACTTGGTTTTGACTTAGTCCTGATGACAGGTACTTGCATGTAGACTCAGGCACTATTGACTCAGACCTGAACTAATATTTGAGTGACTCTGGTGACTCGGACTTGGTCCTAAACACTGTCTTGGACTCTTGCTTCGACAGTAGCACTTATGACTTAGACTTGGACATAGGAGCTCTGACAACTCTGACTTGTAGCAGGACTCGAGGAATGATGACTTGGACTAATAAGGACTGATAACTTCGACTTGTACTTAGACTTGATGACTTAGACACGACTTAGATTCAAGGACTGATGACTTGGACTTGAACTTAGACTTTTACTTAGATTTGATGACTTGGACTTGAGGACTTAGACACGACTTAGATTCAAGGACTGATGACTTGGACTTGAATTTAGACTTGTACTTAGACTCAAGGACTTAGACTTGAACTTAGACTTGATGACTTGGACTTGTACAGCAGCACTCTGACTCCTGTTTTGTTACAGATCGTTTTTCTGTTTGCTCCTTTTTTACCGTCTGTTCTCGTTTGATCTTTACAGGCTGTTTTGTCAAACTGGTTTTAATTATTAGATTTTGTATTTTAAAGCTCCATCATTAAAGGACGGGATTAACAGATTAATTTTGGCTGTTAATGTTGTAGTATTTAACATCAGATTATTTGCTTTTCCTCATACAAACAGACACTAAATGAACAAAAGTCTGTAAAAATGAGGCTGATTGGATTGAGGCTGTGATCTGCACCTAGTGAAGTAAAAGGAGAATAAAGTATCGACAAACTAACACTTTTATGAGCACTTATAAACATTTAACAGCAGTTATAACTCCAGCCAATGCAGTGACACTAATGTGCACGCTCCAGAGCAGATGCAAATATCACATTCATGTTCTTGCCTCTATACTCTTGAAATTTCGGTGTTAAATGAGGACCAACAGCTTCGCTTTGGGCTGAAAATGATTTGCACGCATGGATGCAACAAGTCTGAACCTGGTCTTCCTGCATATACTTCAAGATAGGAAGATTTCTCTCCAGTGTTAGTGAAGCTGATTGAAAATAGCCTGAAAACAGAAGAACATGTAAATCTGGTATTTGCATGATGCAGAGCAGCTCTACTACAGCGACCGAACACAGAGAGACACGCTGCATTACACTGAACACATTACAAAGAGTGTGGAAACAGCTCTGGTGATAAATGCCACACTGGTACCGTCTCACAAATATGCATATGATATCATTGTGGGCCAGCTTGGCAGTGGGCCGATCCATCACAGCCTGCAGTAAAGTGGAGCTCTGTCTTCTCCTAAAGTCAGTGAGGACTTGGAGGGGACGATGTGAGATAGATCATATCTGGTCTGTGCTCAAAGGCACCTCCAGGAAGCAGGCAGTTAGTAAATTGCTTATGTAAATAGCGGGGCTGTAATAATCCTTTGTTGATGGAGACGGTGACGTGACGCTCTGACGGCCGAGACTCCTCAGTTTTTTTTTTTTTTGGATTATAAGAAACCCTCAAGTTTTGACTCAGCAGTTTGACTCCATGGATTTAATAAAGGAGATCAAATTACAACAGCATGGGCAGCTTTATAAATAGCGTGATAGTGTTTAAATTAAACGACGGCGGCTCGCGGGCTCATTAGCGGTCATTGAGAGCGAGTGTCTTTGTTAATCAAAGCTGACAGCCATAATTGGAGTCCTCGGTCACTGAGCCAATGAAATGCTGTTTAGGAGCTCGTCTTCACAGCGTGGAGCAAAAACACACATGCAGTTAAAATACTTTAATGCTAATACAAGTATACAAGTACAGGAAGAGGGGCTGCGTGAGGAGTATCTGTCCTTTTCCGATGGACTTTATTTACTATTTTTAATATGACAATAGTTTACAGAATTCACTTCATTGTATTCAAATAAAGCATATATATATATATATATATATATAATTTAAACAGTATTTGTAATTTTCTCACAGATTTGATTTGTAACCATCAGATTCTGATTTCTCAGATTTCACAGCGCCTCAGATGATCCGAGTTTGTTTTCAGAGTCGAAATTCAGCGAAGTAAAAGTCTTTAATCCAGAGCAGGAAAAAAAAACAGTATTTATGAAGTTAAGAGATATTTCTTTAAGAGGATTATGACTGATTTCAGCATTTTCTTGTTTTTTTATTCAAAAGAAATTTTATTTTGTGATAAATTTTCATTTTTTTAAATTGTTTTTATGTTATTATAAAAGTTATTTTGTTTTGAACTAAACTATTAATGTATGTTTGTTCAAAAATTTTAAATAAATTAAGTATTTTTTATCTTTTATTATTATTATAATGAATATTATTATTTTTTTTTATAACAAGAAAAACTTCCAGCAGTTTTATAGTTAAAGTATAGTTATATATTATTTAATATTTTATCTTTTATTGCTTATGTTATTCCCCAATGTTAAATATTTCAATATTTTTACATTATTATTATTATAGTTATTAATGTTTTGGTATTAATTTTTTGTTTATTTCATTGAACAAACTGTACTTTCCTTTTATTTTTTCATGTATTATTGTGACTTAAATAATATTAATTTATATTTTTTATAATTTTCATTTCATTATGCTGTATTAATTTTATATATGTATATTTTTGGTCTTTGTCGTCCTGGTCTGCCGTCACTCTCTGATATCGTTTAAATTTATTTATCAGCTGTGGTTTAAGGGAAGCTCTGTGTCGTGGTCGCTCGTCTCTCTCTCTCTGTCGGTTTAGAGCCTCTGACTCAGACCTTTGTTCACATCAATCTGTTCTTCATCACCTTTTTCAGACTGATGTTGAGGAAGACGCAGGTGACCCTGAAACTCTGTTGGTTTGTCTCAAATTTATTCCGCACACGGAGGTCAGAAAGCAGCCGACCACAAAGTCCCGTGACCTTCTGCCTGTGAAGGTCAAGGATGCCCCGGCCGCCCACCATCTTCACGCTGCTGTCTGGCATAAATGTGTGTGTGTGTGAACACACCCAGCAGGCCTCACATCAGCTTGAAACGCACACACACACACACACACACACACTGCTCACAGCTTCACACACATGAAACCTGCCTGTGTTGTGTCGCTGGGGATTGTTTGTCAGCAGTTTGTGAGCGCGCCGGTTTGAAGGCTTTGATTTGAAATGAAGCTGTGAGCTAAAAGACGGGCAGCGTGGAGACGTGGAGATACTAGACATTTCCATTTCTCACCATGCTCTTACTCATCCTTCGCCAGCGAGCTGGTGCTCCGCTGGGCTATAAATAGGAGACAGGAGCTGGTGGAGAGAGGAATGCATTTCCATCGAGACTCTGTCTTCATCTGGCGTGGGTTTTATGATCAGAGAGAAGCGGTGGAGGACAGACTTTCGGGCTGGTTCAGCTAAAAGTATTTACACTCCTTTTCCAGCGGTGGGGAAAGTGTTGCCATGGCAGTGTGGAGCAGCAAATTAAAAAAGTCTTGTTGCTGTGTTTTTTTTCTGCAGGAGTCATACTGCAGCAGAATCTTCTTTTAGCACAGAAACATGCTGCTGCAAACTCTGATGAAGTTCCACCTCCTCCTCCTCCTGTGACACTTCACACACACACACACACACAGACAGACGGTATGCAAAGCAAACACAGCGCTGCTGCTGCTGCTGCTTCCTCTCCTGCATGCAAAGAGCTGCTGTTGACAGGCTGGGTTTGTGTTTAATCAGAGCGGTCTGAGAGCGTCACAGCTCTGGTGGGATCTCATGACCTGCTGGCGGTCTGCAGGAAGCATGTGAGCGTGTCTTCCTGTAAGTGAACGCTGTCGCTCGTCTATAAAGAGGGCCACATGTCCAGAGTTTGTTATGAGAGGATCTGAATGTTTCTGCTTCAGCTGTCTGTGTGTGCTAAAGTCAAACTGTTGTTGTCTCAGAGGGATTGATCCCAGAGTGGGTGAGGCTGTTGACTCAGCTCTGACATTTGATTTGTGCTTTTTCCAAGAGAACTATTACAACATACTTCATAACTCAGATCATCCTTTATAAACTGAGACAGTTCTTCTCTCTAAACCCAGATCTGCTCTGCCTGACATGAGTCTGGTTCTGCTCGAGGTTTCTACCTGTTCTCCTCCGATTATCATATTAACCTAACCCCCGATCTCCACCTTCATCTTGATCGTCTCCTAAAAGGTCGTATCCTCCGATTGTAGCTGATCGTAACCATTCAAGTTAACGTGTCGATTTACACCCTAACCCTCTGGAAGGACAGTCTCCTGTGAAGGTAGATTGTAAATAAGAAATCAGACTCTGTGAATCCCTGATTTTTAGTCCACTTTAGTTGAACTTTTTGTTTATTTTTCCTCCGTCATGCTGCAGAGTTTTGGCGTTTTCCGTCCTTCAGAGAGCGTTGCATCGTTCCCCCCTCAGTCGAGTCCAGGACTTTAACTGCGTTCAGTCTTTATGTGGAAAAACTGGCCTGATGCAAACATCTCTGACTCTGGTATTTGTGTCTCCTCCTCTGTGGTCGTCTGCAGGCCCAGCAGCGGAGCTCCATTACCGCCCCGTTACACTCAGAGAGGACGATTATCGGCCTGTCAGAGAAAGGTTACTGAGATTTTCCTCCAATCAGCTGCATAGAAACACGGAGAGTGTCGTTCAGCCTGACAGTCAGCAGGTTACAGGGAGGCGGAGAGGATCAGTGATGGACCTCTCTGACCCGGGTCCTGAGGAAAACCTCGGGGACATCCCAACCTGGACGTGAACTGGAGGGGAGGCAAACAGGAAACAGGAGGGGGGAGGAAGTGTGTGAGTTAGTGGTGAGGAGAGGAGTTCCTCCTTTTTCAGGAAACAGAAACAGTTTCAGAGTTTTTGTTGTTCTGAGCCTCTGGCAGCGTCTCTGAAGGAAGGAGGTGCAGAGTTTAGTAAATCCAGATCTTTTCACACCTGCGTCAGACGGACCTGAAAGCTCTTCTTGGCAGTAATCAAGGCTGCAAAGTGCATGAGCCGACAGAGGCGTGTTTTTGCACAGAGAAGCGAACACTCTGCAGGTTCCTGGAGCTTTTAAAAGGTCCTGATGCTGCTGTTGCCTGGGAAACACTTTGCACGCTGTAAATGCCCCTTTTTTCCAGGAGAGAATCGAAGGTTATCCGTTTATTGTCTCCTCCTCCTCCTCCTCCTCCTCCTCCTCTCTTCGCCTCTCTGTTCTCCACGTCCAGTAAAACATTTCTCGGTGCAGACTTCTTCTCAGTAGAAAGCCTTCATCACGACTCGGCGTTCTGGCTCCAGCTCCAGCTCTTCACTTCCTTCCGTTCGGTCGGCTCTTTGGAATAAATGTAACGCTAGGATGAGCAGGCCGCCGCCGCCGCCGCACTTTTCATTCCCATCTTGAATTATTGAATCGCCTGTGAGGCTATCCTTCAAATTAATGCTTCCTTTGATGCAAAATTGAATATAAACCCGGATTCTGTCAAACACAGTTTGAGGAGAGTCTGCTGCTCCTCATTTTCTGCTATTATTTTATCAGGAGAACCCTCGAGGGAGAACGCAGGAGGCCTCATTCTGCAGTCTGTTGCCTCATTGCTGTTTAGTTCTCCTGATTTGTCTTTCTTTGCTCGGCGCTGAACTCACATCCTCCTACGCAGCAGAGTACAGTTAGTGTGTCTAAGGCAGTGGGAGTGTCAGAGACGGTCAGGTTCAGCAAGTCTGTTCACTCAGAGCTTCAAACAAACAGACTGGGATTCATTGATCAGAAGAAAGAAAGAAAGGCTGCAGGGCTCCACAGCTCACAAAAAAAACCCACTAAGATACGAGTCTGTGCTTCATGAAGAGAGAGCAGATTAGAGGAGTGTTGTAGTTCTGATATGGTCGTGATAAATCTGCACCATCAAGGTCAGAGTCAGACAGGAGATCACAGACGGATGTTAACTCGGCTGATTCCTGAGACTGATCCAGTCTGCAGACACTGCAGGCAGTCTCATCAGTCTTAGTAACAACCCTGGTGCCCATTTCACCGTTTAGCCGTCTACCTGCTGAGTGTAAGTGAGGTGAAATTGGAGGAAAAGTGCCACAGTGTCATGGTGTGTAATGGTCAAAGATGGTGATGAAAAACAAAAGCTGATTTCTGGAGACTGATCAGTATTGTTCATTGGTGTACGGTGACTGAACAAACATCTAAAACGTGTTTCTGTCTCAGAGTTGAAGTGAAATGAAGGTTTGAAGATGAAGTTCCTGCAGGATGGAAGCAGCAGCACAAAGTGTTGAGTTTGCATAAATAATATCGTACAGAGGAGCTTTTAAGGAGGACGCTGTTTCTGCAGGTCAGCGTGGACACTTCCTCATGCTCCTGCTGCAGTGGATGACTGACTGAATGAATGAATGAATGAATGAATGAATGAATGAATGAAAATCTTCACTCCATTTTGCTTGTAGAGATTTGGGACACTTCCTACCGTTGAGGATCTACTGCCAGTTTATTCACCATTTTGAGGATGTACCTCACTAATCCGTGTTGGTTTAGAGAACAGACCCTAAAGACTGTATTTACTCTGGACGACTTGGTTCCGCCTCCCATCTGTACACAGATTTGAAGCCGAAAAGCTCTCAGTATTTCTGCCTTTTTTTTCCACTTCCTAAAACTAAAATTGCACAGTCGTGTTGCACGCACTTCACCACTTGCGCAGTAGCGTTGTATGTATTTGGCGGATGAGTCGCCGATAGTCGCTGTGATGACGCTCGGCTCAAACAGCGTATCCCCCTGGGTGAGCTACGCAATCCCTGCTTATAAACCAGGAACAATGAGTGCTGTTTAATCTGACAAGAAGTAAGAAAGTAACAAGTTACAGCTGTTACAGAATACTCAACAGAACGTCTGAATTCTAAGATTAAAGTCTGTAGAATCTGGCTTTGATCCTGGAATTCTGGCTTTGATCCTGGAATTCTGGCTTTGATCCTGGAATTCTGGCTTTGATCCTGGAATTCTGGCTTTGATCCTGGAATTCAAAGACTGAAGTTTGGATTCTAAGACTAAAGTCAGTATAATTCTGACCCTTTGTCTCTTTGTCCTGATTAATAGGTAGTCAGATTGATCGAGCATCATCTATCGCTGTCACCTTTTCTGTTTTTTTTTTCATCGCCCTTTAACATGATATCAAATCTGAAACAGTCAGCTGTCAGTGTTTTAATCCAGATTCTGATATGATCTGTAGAGTAATGCAGGTTAGTGTTACACTCTTATTTAGAAATCTTAAGCATCACCTAAAATCTGTAACTCTTCATGGATTAGTTTAAAATTCATCTCTAACTAGTTTCTGGTTAAGATGAGTGTGTGTCGGGAAATATCGTATATATTATTATCTACAGTTATCAGATAAAATACTCTCTGCAGTCATTTTGTCTTTTATTCCTAAGTGTAAATAAATAGGTGTCTTTTGTCCCCGTAGTTTTACACAGAGAGGACTCTCCCTCCGAACCTTTTTCTGTGACCTGTGACAGACAGACGTCGTTTCACTCCCTGCTGCTGCAGAGGTAGTTGGAGGTTGAAAACATTCAGGTCAGTGGAGGAATGTCACCCGTGTCGCCTCGGAGGTTTATTTATGACACCATGGTTTGAATTTCACAGCCGACAATCACAGACTTAAAGCAGTTTGATGAGCTCCACAGATAGGTGAAGTCGGCGCTGAAACATTTGCATTTATTCTGGTTCTGGTCGGCCGTCTGTGTGTGTGGTTGATACTGAATTTGGTTATCCTCTCATGTGTGTGTTTGAAGGTTGGATGTCAGTAATAAAGGCCTTTTATGATCCTCCCTGTGACCCTCTTTAAACCTCCTCCTATGTAAAGACGCTTGTCCTGAGTCAAACCGGTTAGACGGATCCTATAGGGGCCTCAGGCAGCAGTGACAGCCTCATGAAACACTGATGGATCTAGAGTTACAGTCCAGGCTCATGTTGAAGCCGTGCTGCAGTGAAGGTACCCTCCAGAGTCTTTGTCAGGGGGGGCCAGGAAACCTCACCGCAGGTATGATCTCCTCGGTGTAAAGCCTGCAGACGTGTCGATGATCAGCTCAGATAATCCAGAGAAGGGGAGGTTCAGAGATCCAGTTTGGAACCTCCTGAACCCCCCCTCCTTTAAAATCTGGATCACTGTAAATGAACTCTCCAAACAGGACCACAGCAGTAAAGGTGAGAGAGAGAGAGATGGAGCTGTGGGTGTGTCCTCTGAAGGTCCCAGCTTTGGTGACTGGAGTCCGTCTAAACTCAGTCCTGGATTCAGATTAAAACCTTCATATCTTTGTTTTTTGTTTCCTGGTCTGGCTGTTGACCAATCCTGAGTGTGAGCCATATCATAGTTAATCTACAGTCTGTAGGCGGTTTGGCGGCGCGTCTCGGTTTTCCTCCTAATGATGTAAACAGTGAGAGCTGATCCTGACTGCTCCACTCACACGACTGTAAATCTTTTCTATTCCTGTGTTCTCATTTAACACGGCTATTCATACCCTGGTGTGTCAGTAGGTGGTTCTCGCTATTTGTGGTTTCACAGTAGCTCAGAATGAGTGCTTTGTAATAATTACACACACACACACACACACACAGTCCTGCAGAGAAACTCTCTCAGACAGATTTTTCTCTCTCCTCCTCACGTGCCGGAGCTTCCTCCCCCTCACGCCCACGCTTCTCTCTGTGCCGCTGATCATTAGCCTCACTGCTATTGGCTTGCAGGATGTGTCTCTTGTAGGACACAAAGCAAACAGCTCAGTCCATACATGCATGCATGCCTCTCTCTCTCTCTCTCTCTCTCTCTCCTGAAGGCCGTCCTCTAATCGGAGGATGAAACAGCAGATCTTTGTTCTGACGTTTTCAGGCCATCCTGGCTCTCCAACACCAGCAGCAGTGTTCGGGTGTTTCTGTTTCTTCTGTTTCTCTCTTTGGAAACACTCGAGGAAGTCGATCAGATCAACATTTCGGTGTCAGATGGAGGGTTTTTTCTCTCCGGCTCATATAGTCTCCGGGACACCTGGGGATGGAGCTGCTTTGTCGTCGTGCTCCATTATGAATGAAGGCAGTTTGCGGCCCGCCCATTCATCTCCGCCGCAGCAGAGACGCTAAGCTGTCAAGCTCGCTCTCTGCTCGCTCCGCCTCCCTGACCCTGTTCATGCATATGTGTGTCTTCCATGTTAACAGAGAATAATTGGCGGAGGAGCAGAGCGTGTTTGCATCATGAGTGTGAGGGGGAGTGTGCGGAGCGTGTTTCTCGGCTGATAAATGGCTCAGTCAGATGCTGACCGCGCAGACCTCTCCCACTCTGTCTGCTTCATGATGCTCGTAGGAAACCTGCAGCGTGGCTCTGCTGGATTCACAACACATCTGCACACCTGTGCCACCTGCACAGACAGACAGACAGACAGACAGACAGACAGACAGACAGACAGACAGACACCAGCACATTTCTGATTATTAAACTTCTAATTAAAATTTCTAATCTGAAGCTAGCCTTAAAAAAAATAAACGGCTCTATCTGCTAGGGATGCATTGATCCGATATTTGGTATCAGTATCGGTGACAATGGGCCCGATGCACAGGGGCCGATCTATTCAGTCTAACTCTATGCTGTGCACCGTGAGCGGCATCCACAACTAAACACGCTGAGCGGACGCCCACATTGTTTTGAAAATGGAGCGAGCAAAGAGGTCGGCTATCTTAACTTTATCACGATATTTCAGCCTACGAGCTCGACCGCCACCTGCAATACCTGCGCCGTAAACGTTCTGAGGGGCGGGGCTAAAACTTATCGGCCGATACTAAACTGTAGATTTCTGTGTTGGTGTCGGAGGTTAAAAAAAGCAGATCGGTGCATCTATACTATCTGCTCCATTTCTACACTGAGAGGAAATGATCGTGAGCTTCTGTTTTTCTCGCCCCGTTAAAATAAAAGATTTATTCTGCCGCCTCAAAGTCAGACAGACGAAAATAAAGTGGTCCAGAAAATCCAGAACATGCAGCCGGTCCAAAAGGAGAACCTGAATCTGTGTCAGCCTGAGAGCTTCACAGAGAGAGAGACACTGATTGATACGGTGGAGCTGATTTATTGATTTATTGAGGTTTGGTCTGAGTTTTTATTAATAGGTCAGTTTGATTTAGAGAGAAATCAACAGTAAAGAGACTCTGACCTAAAACAACAGAGGACATAAATATGAGCGAGGCGACTGAACCCCAGAAATGTGAGTTTAAGGTTCAAGGAAGAAAAAAAACAAAATATGATCAGGACTGAACATGATAGATGTTAAAAAGGATCACAGATCTGTGGGTCCAAGTGTGGCTAACACCAGCAGAGCTAACACCCCAGCTTCTCAGTGCAGATCCATAAACCACAACAGGACATGGTCCACCTGCATCCAGGAGACGAGGTCTGAGGTAAAAACAGGGACGGACTCTGAGCGTTGACAGTTTATCAGTCCTGTAAATGTGTGAAATGGATCAATAAATCATTTTAGTAAACGGCAGATTGAAGTCTTTTTAAAATCCTCATGCTAGAAATAAAAAAAAATCTTTCTTATTTGTTGTGCTTATCTAAGAATAAAGGACTGAAACTGTGAGTGTAAATAAAACATCATTGTTAAATAAAATCTCTGATAATGTCGGTGTGAAGAAACCGTAGAGATCAGGTTCATCTGGAGCTCTGATGTACTCCCCCCCCTCCTCCTCCTCTCCCACCTGCAGATGGTCGCGTCCTTCAGAGAGGTGATCCCGCCATATGTGGCCGTGATTATGATGTGGTTAGTTTGCGTCCTTCACGTCCCGCCGCCTCACCTGGACAGACGATGTCTCCTTGATCCTCTGTCTTTATTGGTCTGCTCTGGTCCAGGGGAACCCCTCTCTGTCCCTGGATCGGTTCTCTTTAGTTGTAAAGGACTCTTATTGGACGGCGGTCACCCTGCGGACCCTTAGCGGCCCCTCACCCCTCTCTCCCGCTGCACTGTGTGCAGGCCCTGGGTAACAGGGTGTGCCTAATGTGTTGGAAATTTCATTTGGCCTTCCTCTTCCTCTCTCCTATCTCGCTTTCTCCATCTCTCCTCGCGGTGCCCAGTGATTGCCTGCAGCCTCCCCCCCCCGCTCGCCACCATCGCCCCTCCTCCCCCCTCCTCTCCATCTCCCCGGGGCTGACTGCCTTTCACTACGAGTGAGAGAGTGATGCAAGGAGGGTGAATGAGCGAGACAGGAAGAAGAATGGGGCGAGGGCGATAAGGGAATGTGGAGAGATGACCAGATCCTCTTCGATTCTGCCATAAATGTTAATCACTTTAGTGCAGAGTCACGGCGGACCTGCAGGTCCTGCAGCCCGCTGACACACTCTGCAGTCAGCATGCAATATTAAACAGACGTGTGCATTAGAACATACGCAGAGAAGAGGGTCTGATGTCGGTAAAAATGGCCGACATGCTTCTGCATCAGCTCCTCTCCCATCTGCTGTACTGGTTAACTGGCTAAACTGGGAACAAACAGCACTCCCATTCATTTGTCCCTCATTAATTATCTCTCAGCAGCTCCTCTGTTCACTGGGCTGATACGATCTGCAGCGTACACACACACACACACACACACACACACACACACACACGCCTCAGTCCTGCCTCACAGCCTCATTCTTGTCATTTCTTCTGAGGAGCTTGTTAACGCTTTGTGGAGGAACCAGGTTGAATAATTTCACATTTAAGCTGTTTTCACACACACACACACACACACACACACACACACACACACACACACACACACACACACACACACACACACACACAGTGGTGCATGATGTCGGATTGATGCTTATATTTAAAATGACAGTATTTTCAGACTCATTTGGCTGAGGTGAAACAGATTCCATCTGGAGAACATCATTATCCTGCAGAAGCTGACACAGTTTCCCCTGAAATGTTGGTAATAAAGAGCCGCAGCAGGTTCGGGGATTTCCTCGTCGAGCTCTTTACCTTCGGGTCGTCGCTGCCATCGGTTCTGTTAAAGTAGTGTTGTTGTTTTCTCTGTTTCTGACTCTTTCCTAAAGCTGACATCTGCTGATACTGATATTAATGCTTCCCCATTATTAGAGTTTTGCACAGATCTCAGTTCTGTCTTAATCTGACGCCATAATGTCCCCTCCTCAGAATCAAAGTTGATCCAGACACAGTCGGGTTTTTTAAGGATCTCTTAGAGGGGAAAGAGGTCTGTCTGCAATGTGCAGTTTCTCCGCAGATGTGTAGTTATGCTGCGTTCTGGTTACCTTGGAGGTCAGATGTCAGAACTGGGAATGACGTTACATCCGAGTTGACGGCGATCCAGTAAACAAGTCAGAAAACCAAGATGGACGCCTACAGTTACCCGTTGTTTTCCAATTGTCAGCTGTCGTTTGCTATTGTTAGCCATGTTAGCCATTGTTAGCCGTTGTTAGCGATACCAGATGTAAACAACGCCCTGTGTTCACAGTTAGACGTCGTGCAGTACAACATAAACCACTTATTTAATTTCACAAAAACAAAACAGAAGAGCTAATTATTAAAACATTATGAAATCTTTCACTGTTACTCTCTAATGATGATGTTGTTGTCAAGTCGAGGTTGGTGAGGGTCGTCCAACTTTACGAGTTGGAAATCCGACTTCAGGGGCGCTTTCCAGATGAATTTCCGACTCGGAGCTCGGAAATCACGACTTCCGAGTACAACTGGAACACAGCGTTATTCCAGTACCAACTCATCTAAGTTTTCAGTTCTGCCCCCTAGTGGAAAGTGGTTGAACTCGGCCTCCCGTGACTTAAATAGCTAAAAGATTTACAGACCCACAACCAAGATGGCGAGACATGCACCACCCTGTTTTTCTCTTTTCTACATGAGGCTTATTGTTGTTTTTAATACTGACGTGTTTGTTTTGAGGGCAGCTGTTCATGTAAAGCACTTTGAATTAGGACGAGTTTCCCCAGAGAGACAATTCATCGTATCGTATCGTATTAGAAGTGGGAGGAAAAATCGATTCACATAAGTATTGCGATTTTTTTGTTTCACAATTTTTAAATCGATTTTTATGTTAAAAAATAGATTTTTTTTTTCAAATTTAAGAATAAATCTTAAAAACTGACGTACATGTGATGTGTATTTTTTAGGGAAATATGGTTCCTGGAATAGTCATTAGAAAATCATAATCATTCAACTGTTTCACTGGTGTTAAACATGCAGACTAAAAATCGAGAAAATCGACAATATCGTAGAATCGCAGTTTATATCGAATTGGCATCCAAAAAATCATAGAAGAATCGAATCGAGAGAAAAGTATATCGTCCCAGCCCTGTATTGTATTGTATTGTAACATATGGTATGGTATCATGTTGTTTTGTTTCTATCGTCGGATGCTCCTCTCCCCTCTTCTTCTGTCTCCAAACCGTCACTCTCGTTTGCCCAAACGTCACCCTGCAGTGAGCTGATTCGCCGAGCCGTGGAGGGTTTACATAAAAGAAATCACAGACTGTCCCCATGTAGGGAATTATTCTCAAAATTAAATCGTTGAGGCTAATCAGCTCTGGGGTACATGGTGCTGAAAACACACACAGTGTGATGGCGCCTTCACACAGCACACCCACAGGCCTGTTTGACTGCGCACTCTTACACGGAGGCCCACTTAACTTAGCATCTGCGACATCTAAGATTAACCATTAGCAGATCTGAGCTGTGAGATATCTTGCATAAGGGGACATCTGAGTGCTCTGGCTGCTCGCTGATGAGCCGTTTCCAGTAATTAAAGCTGCTCAGGATCACATGGTTCGAACTCGGGGAATGTGCAGAGCTGGCAGAGAGCTGCGCCCGGTCTGGCCTAGGATAGGAGTTGGTGTAAACACTCGGTGTGTGAGCCCTCAGGTGTCAAACACTGCAGACTAACAACATGTGAAGCCCGACAGATGAAGAGGAGGTGTGATGGGAGCTCACTGAGGGGGGCTGAAATCCTGCAGCAAACCAGGTTTTGATGTGTGATGGGTGGAGATTGGTCCCAGAGCTGCAGGGAGCTCCTAACACACAGAGCCATAAGTCAATCAGTAAATCAATACCAGCAGACAGAAGTCGCTAATTTTCTCACTGTGACACGGAGTATGAAGCACGGCTCTGTCTGAGTGTCACACCTGATGGAGGTGAACTTTTCACACGTGCTCAGTTCGCTCCAATCACTCACAGTTTACATTCAGATGATTCTCTCCTCGGTCTCAGGACGTCGCTCCATCATTATCGGGAGATCTTTGAAAAGCTCAACCGAAGTTAAAAACCAGAAAACTGCCTCCAGCCTTTGTTGGAGAAATCCTCTAACACCGTCAGGTTCTGGAGCTCCTGTTTGACTTTTCATGGAGGAATAATCAATCACAAGATTTCCCTCCTCTCTGTAAAACTCTGATTTTAACTGGAAATTACCTGCAGTGAGTTTCAGCTCCAGTTACTGTAGACTGAGATTCTCCTGCTCCACCAGCAGCATGTGAAGGCGTCTCAGAGTCTGATAGACGAGTCTCCTGGTTCAGTTCCTCATAGTTCCTTTTAGTTTTAATCTTAATATGATCAAAACTGATGAGTCATGAGTTTGAATATGGTTATCACCATGGTTACTTTTGCTGTAAACATGTTCTTTTTATTATAGGAGTGAATTAGGATTTGGGGCCTTTTGGGACCAGCCTCAAGTGGACACTTTAGGAACTGCAGTTTTTCCACCTCTGATCAGTAATGGCATGTAGATGTTCACGTGTGTGGGAATGAAGGCGGGTGTCTGCAGACCTATATTTTTTCTAAGTCTCTGTCCATCCTGGGTATTCTGAGGTATTCTAAGTATTCTGGGGTATCCTAGGTAATATGGGTATCCTGGAGTATCCTGGGTATTCTGAGTATTCTGGGGAATCCTGGGTATTCTTGGGTATTTTAGGGATTCTGGAGGATCCTGGGACCTAGGGTATTCTTGGGTATACTGGGGTATTCTGTGTATTTTAGGGTATCCTGGGTATTCTGGGGTATTGTGGGGTATACTAGGGTTTCCTGGGGTATTATGGGGAATCTGGGAATTCTGAGTAATCTGGGGTATTCTTGGGTATTCCTGGTATCCTCGAGTATTCTGGCGTTTTTTGGGGCATTCTTGGGTGTCCTCGGTATTCTGGTGTATTCTGGATTATCCTGGGTATTTTTGGGTGTCCTGGGTCTTCTGGGTATTCTGGGTATTCTGGTGTATTCTGGTGTATTCTGGGGTATTTCCGATATTCTGGGGTATTCTGGGGTATCCTCATCATTCTGGGGTATACTGGGGTGTCCTGGGTATTCTGGGCTATCCTGAGTACTCAGGCGTATCCTGGGGTATACTGAGTATTTAGGATATCATGGGTATTTTGGCATATTCCGGGGCATCCTTGGTTATCCTGGGGTATTTTGGGGTATCCTTGGATATTCTGTGTACTTTTACTGTCACTGCTGTAAATTCTCCTCCCTCAGCTCAGAAACCTCGTCTGATCCTCCTCGTTGCGTTGCTCCAGTTTCTCCTCGGTGGTTCTGGTCGTGCTGCTTGTTGCTTGTTGTGTTTTACCCACACAGAGGAGTGTGGTGAGGTGGGACCGGACCAGCTGGAGACTCGGTCTATCAGGGGAGTAAATGTGCTTGTGTGTTGTGAGTGTGTGCGCCGTATGATCCCGCTCGGCGTGTTGTGGTTGGTATCTGCAGAGAGCAGCTGCCGTCCTCTGAGGCGATCTAATCAACAGAAATAGACGAAGGCCCCCTCCCCTCCCCTCCGCTCCCCTCCTGGGGGGCTGCAGGCCTGCTGGGCCGAGAGGTCGCAGCAACTTCACTTTTCTATTTTCAGACCAACAAATGATCTCGTTTTCAATCGCATCGCTGCGCTGAGGTCGATCGTTTTTATCTCGCAGTTTTTCTATCGGTGAATCTTTAGTGTGTCTGTGACCTCGAGTTTACTGACGTGGATTTTATGTCTGATTCACGTTTCTATCCGAGAACCTGAAGACTGTGTCTGAAGACTGTCAAAGAATAATCTCAGTCTCTCCTGCTCAGATCTGACAGATTTAATAATAATAATAATAATACATTTTATTTGTAAAGCGCTTTTCAAAAACACAAAGACGCTGTACAGAGTTAAGCAATAAAAACACACATCAATATTATTTAATCCTTAAGATTTAACCCTTTAAAACAACTTTCTGTAAATCTGAGGCGAGTCAAACACTTCCCAGAGGAAATCACTCAAATATGAATCTCTAATATGATTTATATGTGGAATAATCTGATCAGATTTATGACTTCAACTCTGAAAAACTGAAATCTTTTAAGTGTTTGTCTGTTTTCCATCAGAACCCCAGTCAGATTATAATAACTAAATAATAAGAACATTTAAAAACCTGCGACGAAACTTTAATTCAGTGTTTTTATAAAATCCCAAATAAAAGGCTCAGTCCACACTCAGGGAGGTTTTTAAAGATGTTTTTTTCTCGTATTTTGACTTATTTTACTCTCATGTAAACAGAGTTTTTCTTATTTTTGTGTCGACGGCCAACGACAGAACGGTAACTGGTGTTCGTACTGCACATGTGCAGGGATAACCGCTGGTTAGTGTGTTTCCTGGCGACCGTTAGAGTTTTTCACTGGTTTGTATCATCGTCATTTTCCTCTGAACTCGGCGGGTCAACGTGACTCTTAAAGAGCGATGAGTGATTTTTAGATTGTTTGAGGAAATCTTGAAATTGAAGTTCTTGTCAGTTATTGATTTGACTTTTTTAAAGGCGTCTCTTCGTTGTTCCTCCACCTGTTGTGTGCTCATACTCTGAGAAAGCAGACTTGTTTTTGGACGGTAGAAACTCGGATCATGTTTCTGATCCCACCTGGAAACTGTTGAGGCCTGTTGGTATTTCTCAGCGCCTGTATTCCACATTTCTCCTGAGTAATCGTGCGTCTGATTGGCTGGTCCGTCATGCGTGTGTCTTCTTTTAAAGTGCACGGTGATATTTGAAGAGTATTGACTCACACAGATACATGACTGCGCTCCTGTAGTTCAGAATCACGATGAGTCAGTCTGGTTGCCTGGCAGAGATGGAGCTTTAGTAAATAGAAACAGACCCGTGCCGCAGACTCTCCTGCGGTTCACGGACACTTCTTACACTTCCTGGAGTCCTGAATTCGAGCCCCTCCCATCGGTTTGAACGCCTGTCGTCTTCTAGATAAAGAGGAGGCAATAATCCTGCTGCAACATGCTATCTGTGTACCAAGGTTCAACTGTATTATTGAGGAGTCTGAGGCGCCGTTTTGTGTTTAAAGGTCATCGTCAGATACGATTATGAACTGTGCGTAATGTGTTACATAAACCGTCCTCAACAATGGTTTCAGGAATGAATCCTGCAAAAAGCGGAGAGCTGGAGGCAGAAAAATGTCATTAAAGCTGGTTTTCAGAGCGGCGGACCGGAGGAGCTGATCAGGACTGAGCCTGAGGGTCCTGGACCTTCACGGAAAAACGAGTCTGTGTCCTGTTTCTTATTCTGGAGGTGTTCATGATACACATGTCCCCGTCCCCGCTGGTCAAACGTCGTTACAGAGGCTGAAAGTCTTTAAAGAAGAGTTGATTAGGTGTGTAATAACATGTGAGGCGAGGCGCCGTTCTGCACACGTCTCGTCTCCCAGCAGATATTAGAAGGAGCGCTCCTCATGCCAGCTTTCTTAATAAGCTGTTTCACTGATTACTATTGATTAGTCGGTGTATGTCTTACACTCACACAGGAGCACAGGGGCTTATGGGTAATCTCTGTCACAGCTGGTGTCTGTCTGTCACAAACACGTCTCTCTCTCTCCTGTTTCTCACATTTATGACCCCAAAGTCCACTGGCCTCGGCGTGTATGAGAGCGAGGAGGAAGTGTCGTTGTTTTCTTTAAACTCAGACACGGTTTATTATTTTAAGGACGACATGTCTCGCTCTCGCTGCGTTCACACTATTTCTAGATGTGAAATATGAAACTACATTCAGCTGCTAAACTCGCAGGGTTGTCACCAGGCAACAAGTGGAGAGACTCCAGGAAGTCACAGCCAAGAAACAGCGACATACATAACGGCGAGATTTAAGAGCGTCCTTTTTTAACATGGAGAGATTTTAGCTTCTCCGTCTGTCGTCGGGTCAGAGGTCAAAACTGAGATCAGAGTTCTGCAGCAGCAGCAGCAGATCAGGAGAGGGTCAGTCTGAGGTTTCCAGGTGGATTTAAGACTCACAGTGAATCCACAACAAGGTCTCAGCGACTCTGCAGGATCATCCCACAGCTTGACCTCCGCAGATGGCGAGCCGCCCTCATTTTAAGGAAGTGTAGGTCACATGTCGTGGTGTCACTTTCAGCTACTGTGTTTGTTAAAGGATCCATGTCACACTCGAGTTACTACTCTGAACTCCAGGAGACAAAATCCCTCCAGAGGGAGGCGACAGGAGGACAGGTCTGAAGATCCACTTTGGCTCTGTGAAAACATGATGGCTACCATACATCCTCACCCCCAATTTTCACCATATACAGAACGGCGGAAATTTTTACTGTCCGCTAAATCCTACTGGATCCGTTTGTGAGGCGAATTTTGTGGTGGATTACGGACAGCGGGAATCGCGAGAACTCACAAGAACCCGCAGATTCACGTTCAATCGCCCGATAACGAGTTGTCTCTGTAAAGACAGACACATAGACATATAAGCAGTAGATTGTGTCCTTCCAGAGGAGGATTTCTCCGCCATGCTCCTCGGCGGATACGACTTTTTCGTAGATGTTCAGGATGCGGTGGAAATCGGGGGTAATATGACTTGTCCGTAACTGTCCTGAGATCTGATGGATCAAAATCTAACACTTAAGAACAACTCAAGGAAGTCCAGTTGTTCTTTCCATGAAGATTCAGAAATCGTAGAAGTCTGATAAAGTCTGATGTGATTTCTGACTCTCTTTCTTTCGGGGAAATCTGTCCCGACTTTAAGACTAAAATCCGTTCAGACTCGGCTGTAGATCTGTGACAGTAAGACTCGCGGGTTAATCTGTGCTGAATTTATCCAGCATCCGAAAAAAGTAGAACTCTCCGCAGAGGAACGTAAAGAAGTCGGTGTAAATTGACACGTTAACTTGAATGGTTACGATCAGCTACGATCGGAGGATACGACCTTTTAGGAGACGATCAGGATGAAGGTGGAGGTTGAAGGTCAGAGTTTGTTTAGTGGGTTGATTGTGCACGACCTTAAAAATGAAGACGACACAGACGCTGGAGGTTCAGTCTGTATGTTGACAGTGAAGGTGGTGAAGAAGACAATGAACAGACAAACAGAGGAGTAACTTCTGCATCAGCTTCATCTTCATGACTGGAGGCTGTGTCGTGTCGAGTGGACTCGTGGTTTTCTGGTGGTTTTCTCTTGGTTTTCTGGTGGGAGGAGATGATCAGGAATAAGTCCAGATACCAGAGTGGAAAAGTTTTAAAACCTCAGCTCATTAAAGTCACAGAATTGAAGTTTTCATGCAGATAAATATGAACTAAACTGTGCCGGTTTTAAAGTCTTTAAATCGTTCATGTTCATAAAATAAAATATTGTTTTCTTGTCGCTGACATTTTCAAACCGCCCGCTCAGTCGTAGAACGGCGTCCTCTAACTGTTTGATTTCTGACGGCGTTGAACGTGGGCCCGTCTGCTGACGGTTTTTATGGTGTAATCGTCAGGCTGACCTTTCCGGCTGCTCTCTCCGAACACCGTGATCGAGCTGCTGGAGTGTTGAAGTACTGTTTAAGTGTGTGTGAGCGCGGCCCCCCCCACAGGCCACGCCTCTAATATGAGCAGTTAATGGGTTCCACCAGTTGTTGAGTCGAGGCGCTCTCCGTGTTTCTAATGGAGGATCCACTTTATCTCCATCTGAGGGAACATCTGAGAGTACGCATGAACCTGAAGGTGAAAGTATTTTAGTCATCCTGGTGTACCGTGACCCCCTCTGTCATGCACCTGCCTACACACACCTACACACACACACACACTCACACACACACGGAGTGAGAAATCTCTCTCTTTAGCCAAAACGCTCTCAAACGCTCTCATCCTGCTCCACGAACATCAAAGCAGCCAAATTCAGAGCGTTTTCTCCCCCAGCATGAGGACTTGTAAGCAACCTTCAATCAGAGACGGTGAATAAATAACCGTCTGCTCGTCCTGGTGGAGGTTCGGAGCAGCTGCAGGCCGGTCAGCGCTCTCATCTCTGATTGACGGCTGCAGCAGCGCAGGCCCACTCACACTCGCTCCCCAGCGAACGCAGGAAGTTTGTCGTGACAGCTCGACCGTCTCGCTCGCACGATTCCGGCTGCAGAGTTCTGCGTGCAGGAGGGGAGAGTCCAGCAGGGGGGGCCGTTAAAGGTCTCCTGGGTTTCCCTGAAATCCACCAAATAAATTCAGCAGATTCAGAGACGGCTGAGCACACCGGTCATGAATCTTTTCTCTGTTTTACATTTTCATGCTGCTGGTTAATAAACACTTTGACCTTATTCGGCGTTTCTCAGCAGAAGTTTAGAGAAATACGTGAGAGTAAATCAGCAGGATCCAGGGGGAGAAGAAGCAGCAGGAGGTCAAATCCAGGAAGATGTTGGGAGAAAGTTTTCACGCTGTAGCTCTTGACAACTTGTCTGTGTGTGAATGATCTGTTTTCAGCTCAGGCTTCAGTCTGTACTGCACAGGAAGAGACAGGAGAGCGGCCATCTTTGATGATGTCAGAGTTGAGAAAAAGTAGGAAATGTGCTGTGAGCGCCGAGTTCGGAGCAGAAAGGCGACCTTTTTTTCAGACCCTGACTTTAATCTCAGAATTCTGATTCCATGTTTAGAATTCCGACTTTGATCTCGGAATTCTGAGTCAAAAAATCAGAATTCCAACTTTGATTTCAGAATTCTGATTTTTTTTAAATTCCGAACCTTGATCTCAGAATTCTGATTCCACATTTAGAATTGCTACTTTGATCTCGGAATTCCGAGTTTGTTTAAAATCCGACTTTAATGTCATAGTTCTCGCTCTTAGGTTCCCACTCCTCATGTCAACACTTCAGACTAAATTCTGAGAAAAAAGTCGGATTAAAGTTGTTTTTTTTGTTTTTTTTTTGTGAATATCTTCCTCTGTGTGTTTGTGTGTTTTTGTAAAGGCGTTTTATCGCTACATCCATCATTAATTTTACACGTAAAAACCCTGATGTTCAGCTTGATGTTTTCATGGTTTGTGTTTTATTTTCTGAATGAAGTTTTTATTTTTCTTTCAAGTCACTGACAAAGATTTTTGAAGGTCCTGATTTTACTGAAGAACCAAATGTATTTTTTTGTTGTATTTTTATGTTGAAACAGTTGAACTCAGAATATTTTCTTATTAAATTTCATTCATCTATTACATGTTTAAACTCTTCTATAGTTGATAAATTAAAAAAATGAACATTAGAAAAACAAAAAAGGAAAACTGAACTTAATCCAGAAATTAAAAAACGGTTTTTAAAGTCATTTCTGTTTGTGTTTTTTCAGATATTTAATGTTTTTCTTTCTCATTTCTCTGCTCATGTGCTGACCTTTGACCTCTGTATTTATAATCTGTTCTCACCTCACAAACACGCTCACTTCAAATTGCCACTAAAAGAGAAGTTGTGCTGGTCTGTGGTCGGACAGAGAGGAAACTACCACTTTCACGCCTCATTATTTTAAGCCTCTTTGCGGCTCATAGCAGAGACGGCTCTGATGGAGGATTTTCTGTTTCCATCGGTGTTGTGATGATTTCCAAACACTCGGTTTTTACTTTGGGCTAAAGATGACGCTCTCTAACTCGACATTTCCGTCTGTTTGTGTCTTTTCCTCAGCAGGAGGTACTGTCTGCTTCTTTCTCCCGTCAGACTGTGAGGAGAGCACATGGCCTACGGTCAGCAGCCCACTCCACACTCTTCAGCCAGCCTCCCACTGCCCTGTCTCCACAGGTTAGCATTGCCCTATGTGTGTCTTTGTGAGTGAGTGTGTGTTAGTGTGTGTGTGTTCGTCTGTGTGTGTGTGTGATACAGGAATTCAATTGTGTGAATGCTGCTGGCTCATTGACGTGGAGCGCACGTGAATCTGGAGCTTCTTCTGGCTGATTTATTGACGGCGTCAGCAGTGCCAGCTCCTGCTGACTCCTTCATCAACATATTGCAGATTTGAAAGTCCTTTGGAGAGGTCAATCAGGATATTGACGCCATTATCAGGCCAAGATTTCAAGTTGTTTTACATCAATATTGGCCAACAGGATATTGGCAGTCAGTGTAACCTGCGTCATTCTGCTCAAAGACGCTGCCAACCACTCGAAGAATGTCAGGTTTATATCCGAACACTGGCGGGATTCAGAGAAGAAGAAGAAGAAGAAGAAGAAGAAGAAGAAGAAAAGCTCAGAGGAGATATTTTTATTTCAATCACCGCAGTAAAACATGAAACTCAACAGCAGGGGGCGCTATGTGGTCTTTTCAGCATCACAGACCGTAGACAGAAAAAGTCAGGAGAGAGTTCAGTTCACATTTTAAGTTAAAATCAAGCAGCAAAACTGCAGTTCCCAGAGTGTCCACTAGGGGCTGTCTGCAAAAGCACCTGAACCACATACACACTCATTCAAAAAGAGCAAAAATGAACGCGGTAACAGTCTGGTTCAAAAACTGTTTTAGTCTGGTTATCTTCAAGCTCTCGTTCTTAAATATCGTCTGTACGAGTTCGGCGATTTGGGAGTACGGCTGACTGGACTGAACGGCGAGGACGCTGTAGCCATTTGCGAGGATTTTAACCCAAAGTTAGTTTGAGTCAGCACATTTAAAACGGCTGAAACAAAGAACGTTTACAGGTCACTTCAACTATAACTTCGATGTCGGAGAGCTAACTCGATGTAAAAACAGACGCTAGCATTTAAACATTAACTCTCCTGAAGCGCTTAAATACCAAAAATCTCTTTATTTGTGATTTTAAACTTGAATTCGAACATGGAGGCGGCTGAATGCTGACGTTATCTCTGTTTCTGTTTGTTACGGAGCTGTTGGTGTTTTTTTCAGTATTTTTTCTTTTCCATCCTGATCTTTAAAAACACCAAATCAGAGCTGAAACCCACTTTCAGTAGCGAACTCGGACCCTGCTCGACCCTGCTGTACTTTGACTGAGAATGATCTGTTGTTATTTCTGATCAGCATGTCCGGCTCTCTTCAGAGGGGGGGGGTCCTTTGAAGGGAGCCGCGTTTACAGAGCCACAGATGTTTGATGAAGACATTATCATCAGAAATCTATTCAGATATATTCAGAGAACAGGAGCGCCTCTCCACCTGTCAGCTCTCACCCACGCTGTAGTCGACCTGGAGCCAGAACTCGGCTGTGACCAGGATGTTTCTGGATTTATAAAAACATATAAGACTGGAGAGCTGTTCGCTTCTGGGGAAATACGACACGCTGATGTGACGGTGAACTCATCAGGACGTCTCATTGTTTTATTTCAGAGCAGGACCGTTTTTTATGTGCATGAAGCAGGATCTTAAAAACTCAGTCAGACTTTCTAGTGAAGTAGATCGATTAAAGAAGATGATCAAAGAGTTTCAGCAAACTCTGATTCAGAGTCTGAGCTCATATGAAAGTGTTTACATGAGGACTGAAGCGCAAAACACTGAGAAAAATGCAGAAAAATAAAAGCAAAATAGATATTAGAGTGTTTGTGCATCAGGTCAGTCTGACAGGGATCGTCTAACCGGGGTTTGAGGTTTGTGGGTCGGGCTGAGATACTGGGAGACTCCTGCAGAGGTGAACTGGTCTGACTGTCTCAAACTCTGAATAAACCCTGAATAGATCAGTCTCGATCTGGATCTCTGACCTGTAGATGTTTCTGCTCATGTCCTCTCAGGTTTCTGTTGATTCCTGATGAGACTCTCACCTTTAATTTCACAGTCAAACTTCATCCTTTGAGTTAAACGTCTTCAGGCTTCAAACTGGAGTCACAGAAGTCGTCCTGACTTCTTTTGTCGACTCACAGATGTTGAAGACTCCCCCCTCTGCTGAACTCCGGGGGGCGCTCTCAGGTTGAAATGACTGATCTGACAAACTAAAGGAAGAGTCAGTGTTATTGTCTGCGAGCTCAGGAGCGTGACATCCACGCCAAATTAAATCTTTCCTCCGCTCCGACTTTGATTGACCGTCGCCATCTGTTGTTTGGATCAGGTTGTGGGTTTGATTCGTCTCAGCGTGTTTAAGTTCTCGCGCAGTGATCAAATTTTCTAAAAGTGTCTGTTTGTTTTCTTTGTGTTTATTCTCCCATGACGACGACGACACACACGACTGTCTGAGTTTAATGATCATTCAGAAAAATCAGAGATGATAGATGACCTTGAGAGAGAGAGAGAGAGAGGGAGAGAGAGAGGAGAGCAGGGAGAGGAGAAGAGAGGAGGAGTAACCTCCAATCTCCACCTTCATCCTGATCGTCTCCTAAAAGGTCGTATCCTCCGATCGTAGCTGATCGTAACCATTCAAGTTAACGTGTCAATTTACACCGACTTCTTTCCGTTCCTCTGAGGATCGCCGGACTCCTCAGCTGATCACAAGAGTTCTATTTTTTCTGGACGCCGGAGCATGGCGGATAAATTCAGCACAGATTAACCCGTGCTGGAAAGGAAGTCGGGCACAGACACAAAATAAAACATCCGGCTTCTTTTCAAAATAAAACGCTCCATGTTTCAGGAGGATCGTATTCGTAATCTGCCATGAAATTCGTCTCACAAACGGATCTGGTAGGAATTGGTCGACGGCGAAAATTGCAGCTGTTCCCAACGCGGTGAAAATCGGAGTTTCCATCAAAGTATTTGCGATTCTTGATCTTTAATGAAGTTTTCTTTGTTTCTGCTTCAGCTCAGTTTGTAGTCCACACACCCACGTACAGATGCTCCTCATTAGATGGTTGTTGGTTAAATTCCCTCCTACTTTAAGAGAGTAATCAGTAACTAGGGTTGTCAAAAGTATCGATACTTACACGCCGTATCTGGATATGATACTAATTTGCCATGGTATCAATACAGTCGAGAGAGCGCTCACTACGACGCCGCTCGCTGTCCCGCGTTTTAATGCTGTATGACGTCAGGAGGGCCAAACCAGCCAGTCTTGATTAAAAATAAAAAAGTTAAAACTCTAATTTAGAAATATTTTATGATATTTTTATCAATCTTCCTGACGACCCTCCTCATACCTGTTTGTCTGTCAGTAATGGCGTCTGCTCAGGTCATGAACTCCGGGTGGATCCGGTTAGTCGGACTGATGTTCTGATTCTAATTCTGCGCTGATATCTGCAGCTCAAGGTGTCCACCGTGTCCTTCCAGGAGAACACGGCGAGCAGACATAAGATCCAGCAGGCGGACTTCTTGGCGCTGCCGCCGTGTCCTCCGTCACCTCCCACTCTTGGCTTGGTCGGTCCATAACTTAACGCTCGGTATTCCTGCGAGTGAGGTCCGGCGAGAATCCAATAAACAGACGCATGATGTTAAAAAAGATGAGCTGAAGGTGAAGTGTGCGAGTATTTTTCACCAGGAAACGTCTGAACGTGACGAAACTTTGATGATGAGGACAGGAGGTGTGGTCCTGAGGGCTCGCCGTGCGTGGACGTCGGTGCGTTAGCTCGTCTTCTCTGCATCGTTGTGAGTCCAGTGATCTTCGTTTGTGTTTTTGGACCTCATGAAACTGAGACGGCGGCGTCGATGCAGACAGGATGGGAGCGGTTTCACAGAGAGGCTTCCCCCGGACCGTGTTTACGTTTCTCTGCAGCGGGGCGGACGCTCGGCGAGGAGTGGCGTTGGGGGAAGGTCAGGATGAGAGGAAACGTACACATGACTCTGCTGGGAAGTCTAAACATCAGCTGTGGGTCGTCCTCGCTCGACCACGGGCTGAAACAACAGAGCAGAGAGCGAGCAGGTCGATCGTCCCCGGTGTCCGTCTCCCTGTTGCGTCCGTCTCCTGGGGGAGAGCTGTTTGTTCAGAGGGCGAGGGAGGAGAGGGAGGAGAGGGAGGAGAGGGAGGAGAGGGAGGAGAGGGAGGAGAGGGAGGAGACACCAGAGGATCTCCGGGGACGAGAGGACAATGATTCTGCCTCGGTGCAACAGAAGACAGAGACACCTGCAGGAAATGAGTGAAAACACACGCCGTCCTCCGTCCTACACCACGCCGTCCTCCGTCCTACACCACGCCGTCTGCACCACGGTTCAGTCTCTCTGCACTGTCTCCTCTCTGGTCCTCCATTTCATCCCCTCAGTCCCTCTCCTCCTCTCCTTCTCTCCTTCTCTCCTGCAGTGCTGCAGCACAGGCACTTGTCTCCTCCTTCCCTTACCCTCCCTCCTCCCTCCTCCCTGCCTCTCGCCTTGGCATTCATCAGTTTGGCTGCAGCTTCCCACGAGGCCTGGTGGGTCACAGCTGCACACACACACACACACACACACACACACACACACACACACACACACACACCTCTCCTCAGCAGCACTCCTCATGTTTGGACCTCCTGACCTTCTTCACTCGGCTCCTGCAGACAGGACGGCGAGGTAAACTGGAGAAGTTGTCAAACGTCACATGAACTTTACGTGGAGAGGAGATCTGAAGTTTCGACCTCCTCCATCTGAACTCGTCACGGCAGCAGGAGGCCGGAGGACAAGGACAGGCTGGAGTTCAGGTTCGGAGTGTCATTTAAAGACGGACAGATCCTGTTGTTCAGAATCAGAGAGGAGAGAGGTGGTGCTGCTCGAACCCTTCTGTGAAACACGGTTTTTAAATCAGCGCTGAACTGAGGAGAGTTTTCGTTTCCTCTAAACTTTTGCATCATCGAACTTTAGCAGCCGTTGAGATGACGCAAGAAGACGAGGACACTCCTGAAAACCTCCGAACACTGAGGCATGACTAACAGTGAAGTTTGTGAAACAGCAGAGCGTCTGCACAGAAGCGAGGCTACAGTCCGCTGAAAACGGGGTCAGCTCTGTCATCGAATTTGGCGAATATTGAGAAACGCTGACCCGGACTTTAACGGCGTTTATATTCACTGTTTTTTAAGCAGCTACTAACGTCAATAATGAAAAGATGTCATCAGAACATCAAATATTTACACCTTTACCTGCTGGTGTCTGCATCACCGAAGAAAAAATCCCTCTGAATGAAACAAACATGTGGAGGCAGTGAGGATCTAGACCTGTAGATCTATGCTGAAGTGGACTCTGCCGCCTTAAACGAACTCGGCGCTCTGCAGGAACGCCTCGTCTGTGTTTGAGTGACAGATTAACATGCAGAGAACGAAAAAAAACAGAGTTCTGTCATAATTTTCTTCATGCATTAAACTCCGAAGGTCTGATTTAACATCAGCTGTAAAAGGAACATAACTCACTTCAGAGGTCACAGTCCTTACTTCGTACCCAGAATGTGGACAGTTGAAGACAAACTCCTGATCTGAATCAGGACAAAGGTTTCTGCAGACGACCATGTTCGAGGAGACACTGAAGACGGGTCAGGTGTGGTGAGCAGGTACAGCAGGTGGAGGTGTCTGTGCTGCTCCTCTTGATGGAGTCACTCCTGACAGACACTCTGAACCCGTCCGCTGATCCGAGTCTCCAATAAACCACCTCAGTGTCAGAGAGATCTCCTCTCCTCCTGAGAAGAACTCGGCTCTGACTCCTGGAGGCAGGAGGACATCGATCAGAAGGAAAATCTGATTGTTTAGTCAGTTTGAGTGTTTATTACTCTTTACTCGCTCTCTCTCTTCTCGGGGAGAATTTCTCAGTAATCTGCTCCGACCTGGGTGATCAAACACTGTCCGATCTTTGAGGAGCGAGGAGGAAAGGCCAGTTATCAGAAGAAAGGGCTGCAGTTTGTGTGTCATGAGGAGAGCGTGCAGGTCTGATGATCCATGGAGCTGCTGGACGAGAGCATCTCTCCTTCTCTCTGCCCTTCCTCATCTCCTCCCTCCTCGGCGAGCGTTCGTACCGTCCATTTGCTCTGATTGGCCACAAAAAGCGCGGCCTCGCTGGTCCAAAGAGCGCGGGTCAGAGGAGGATTTAGTTTGAACGTTGTCAGGAGTATTTGCAGTCAACACTGGCTTTAACGGCGGGCTTGTTTTGGGTTGTGTAATGTTGTCAAAGAGGAAAACATGCAGGGAAGTCAGAGAGGCTTTAGTCAAGTTAACGACCGCTGAGAAGAGAGAGAGGCTTCCTGAGAGCAGCAGGAACTGGACTCAAAGATGGGGGGCGAGGAGAGTTTCTGAGGTTTTTGTCCTTCAGTTCTTAAGGAGACTCTTCTGGACCAAACCTCCATGACTCTGCTGAAGAAAATCAGAATCAGGAGTTTCCACTGACAGACCGTGTTCTCCGTCTCAGTTTCTCAGTGTCGACCTTTACTTTGTTATAAATAACTGTGGCTCTTTTACTGGTTATGAGGATGTTCTGAAGAGAGACTGGTTTCTGGTTTCTGGTTTCTGGTTTAAATGTTAATTCCTTGGGGGGTCAGACCCTTCTCCGCTGTTGCCTCCACCCTCTGGAATTCACTCCCCAAACCCACCTGAGACCGTACAGACCCCCGTACTTTGAAACCCCCCCTCAAAACACACCTTTATGAATTGGCTTTTAATCTGTGAACTTTCCCTTTATTTTCATATTGCGTCTTTTTTAAACTTTTACATCGTTGGTTTTATTTCTCTAAAATTTTTTCTTCGTAAAGCGTCTTTGAGCTCCTGTAAAAGCGCGTTAAAAATGAAATTTATTATTATCATTATTGTTCTTATTCCCACTGACAGTCAGACCTGAGCTCTGTTAGTCTGGATGTCTGAACTGGATCGTCATTTCTGTGGGTGAAGGATACAAAAGAGGTTAGCTGAGTGTGGCTAAAGTTAGCAGAGCTAGCACCACCTGATAGTCCTGATGTTGGACTCCCCACACAGTGCAGCACAAGTCTTCTCTTTTTACACTTTGTTGTTTTTTTTTAACCTGTTTTATAAAGAACTGCTGAGTCAGCAAAAACATTTTTGTTGCAGCGAAAAATTAACTTTCTATTCTTTTTAAATATAAACAAACAAATACTGATGATCAGCCTTAATATTTCACACCCTCACAGCTCGACTGAGTTCGTTTTTTCACTTTCATGTTTAGTTTTCGCTGAAGGTCGTCAAACCTCGGCGCGCTGTCGGCTCAAACAGTTGCAGAAGTTTGTCGTATTGTTTTGGTTTTTTATGATTATGACTTTATTTACAATTTATTTGTTCCAGTTTAACGTCTAAAAGCTAAATGTGTCCAAACGTCAACTTTAATTGATATAGAGGCTGATTTTACCTCTTTGTTGAACAAACATGCAGCACTAATCCCCTCTGAAGTACCCACAGTGCCCCCCGCAGGTGTGGAGCTTCATTATAACTGTTTGAATCAATATTGACACAGAGAAAAAAAATCATTATAATTCATTAGTGGTTTGTTGTTTTTTCTTCCTAATTCTTCTGAGTGTTTGTGTTTGTAATCCCGGTCCGACTCCCTGATCCTCTTTTGTCCCCGGCTGACGGCCGTCTTAGACCTCACAGAGTGTTTTTAAACCGAGCCCTATCACACTCAAACACTCCCTCTGAACTCACTCCATCTGAGGAGTGAAACTCTGCCTTCTCCTCCTAATCCTAATAACGCTCAGGGCCTCTCCTGATTGTTGTGCAGTCCCGACTCTCCCGGGGGCTGCAGGAGGACGAGGAGCTCAGTCTGTACTTTCAGACCTCTTTATTTTCTTTATCTCGCACCGTTTCCAGAGGAAGGAAAGAGCAAAGAGAAATAAATGAGGGAGGAAGCAGCTGTCGCACGTCAGCGAGCGGCTCCTCTCAAAGTTTCTTTGCTTAGTTTACAAATTACAGCGCCGTGTTAGCAGATGGATTTTCTAAAGTTCATCCTTTCTGCACCTGAACGTCTTCAAACTGTGGCAGACTCTGCTGAACTCAGCAGGTAATGAGGAGGTTTTAAACGCTCCTCTGATGTTCGGTAAGAGACGAAACTGTCAGGAAATTCTCAACTTACAGACAGAAATACATGATAAAAGATTCGACATCGTTCAAGTGAGTTTGCATCGAGTGAAGCGACTTTTCAGAGATTTATTGAACTGTTATTTCATTATTCACACAGTCAGTTAATCCAGAGATCGTCATTATCATCTTAGTTTCTGGTGGATCGGCTCTAAACAGACTCTGATCTTCTCTGTGGGATATGAAAACCTTATTGCAAAGAAAGCTGCCGGCCTCACGGAGCGAGTGGATTTTACAGTTATTCAGTACAGGTGTGTTTTACCGTCAATATTGAGTCGTATGTGACAGCAGTTTGGACTGAAAGAAGTGATGAATATATCATCACGTTATTAAGTCAGCTGATACGATGAAAAAGAGGAATACTTTGGAGATAGGGGGTCAATCTAGTTGGTGAAGCTCTACGTTACCTGATAGACTCAGATTTAGAAAAATGACGAGACTTTCTTCAGTTTCTTTGTGTTCTCCGAAGTCAAAGAGCCGCAGAAGAAGAAGATGTGTGTTCATATTGATGCTCTTTGTTCTGTTTACATTCTCAGACAGAGGCTCTGCAGGGTAAAAGCAAATAAAAGCGCCTGGATATGACTAAACACGGGTAAACAAAGCGCTGGAGCTGGAATATAAAGGACGGGGGTGTGAGGAAGACTGAGTGACTCCGGCTGTGGGTCCCAAATGAAAATATCACAGTATGAAAGCTCGGCGCTTTAGAGTCAAAGTGACGGTTTTCAGTAAATGTGAGATTTCTGCAGAAACAGTTTTTTATTCAGAGCAGAGAAAAAGGTTTGAGTCCTGAAGTTCAGTTTTACTGCCGACGATCAGACCAACGACGACAACAGAGACGTTTTCTTCAGATCAGAGAGTTCAGGTCCACACCTGGATTATTCACCTCACTCAGGTTCTCACATGTTTCAGAGGATTCAGAAAGAAGCAGAGACTCACTGGAAACCTTTGATTTCACTCTGTAAAAGGATAAACGATCGTTTTACCTCCATGACAGTCATGTACATATTCATGAACTCATAACCTCGCAGATCAAACTGTCTGCATCATTAAACACCCCGTCTGATCTGAGGAATACAAAGTGAAGAAATCAGTGCAGGATTCAGAGTTCCCTGTCCTGACGATGATCCTTCTTCTGCAGGTTTGATCTGATGAGGAGGAACATCTAGAAGATTGTGTTTTTATTCAGAATTAACAGCTTTGTCTTTTTATAACTTACCAACAACAGATTTAGATCACCGTGACACACAAAGATTTCAGTCGGATCACAAGCTTCATACTAAATAACTTAATCAGGCTGGTAGAGTGAACTTTATTTGATAACTCTGGACAGAAGAAGGTTTAATATGATGGAAGGGAAACTAAAGAGAACGTCCAGAAGGGACTGTTGAACATTTTGTCCACAAGAAAGACATGAAGTGGAGATTTTTTCGTGTTTTATCCAGAGGTGAGGCATCCAGAGGGACTTTTGTACTTTTTAGAGGACACTTCAACATTTACTTGAAGGACATACGTGAGGAACATTTCTTTACATTTTATCCTGTGAAAAGGCGACTAAACTGGACTTGTTTACATTTTATCCAGTGAAGACGTTTCCAGAGGGGCTTTTTGTTCCATTCAACCACCCAGAGAGCATCCAGAGGGGCTTTTTCTTTACTTCTTATTAGCTAGAGAGGCACCCAGAGAGCACTTTGGTATGTTCTGTGTTCTGGAAGGGTATGCATGGAGGACTATGTTCACATAATAACCAAAAGTGGAAAGTCATCTAGAGGGGCTTTTTGAAAACCTTTTGTCCAGTTGACAGGCATCCAGAGGGAACTATAGACACTGGCAGAGCATCCAGAGGGGCCTTTGTTTAATGAAGAACAACTAGCGGAGCAAATTTCTATGATTATTCATGAAAAGTCACCAGATCTAGTATGAATAATGTTCCCAGCAGGACTTGTTCCAGAAGTTATAGCAGCAGTTCTCAAAAATCATCAGTCTGTCCCTCTATGTCTGACGGTCTTGTTCTTGTTCTTGTTTTGTTCTTTCGTCGTGACTCCTCCTGCCGTCAGCTCATGTTTAAAATGTACAACTTAACTCTGTTGTGATCAGGATCGTCCTCCAAGCAGATCTGAGTTAGTGAAATGACTCTTAACATCCTTGTCACCAAAAATCTGACAAGATTATCTTTGGAAACCAGGAGAAGACTGAGACGATGCTGAGGGTGGAAATCATGCGGATCATGTTGTCATTTCTATCCTGCGTTCAGTCACTCAGCTGCTCAGTCTTCAGAGCTTCTGTGATTCCTTTAAGAGTTTACTCACTGCTGAGGTTTGCTCTATAAAATGTTGATCAAACTGATCATCTATATTTGTCTATATTAGCATCAGAGGATATAGATTCTTGATGGGTTCCTCTGTAGACTCTCTCTGGGTCTGAAGGTCTTTCCCTCTAAATGAACTCTGGAGTTTCCTCACAGCCTCGGAGCTGTAAACTCGGAGCAGGTAAACACTCTTATGTTAATGTGAATGCACCGCCGAGACGCTAATGCCAGCAGCTACGCAGCATAAATCTGAATCTGAATAACCTCCTTTCTGCGTCTTTGACATCAGATGAAAACAGTCTGACAGGATCGTCGTAGAGTCAGAAAGAGGTATTTACACCAGATCCACTCTTCAGCATTACTGCCTTAATCACATTAGGATTAGATTACGACCCAAAATATTCAATTACATTAAAACCATCTTGAGTTTTGACTGTTAAACTGTTTAAAGGTGTTTGGACGTCACTGAATTCTGGAACGTTGGAGGGTTTCAGAACTCTGATGGAAGCTGTTCGGGTTCTGAAAGGCGGGAATGTTTCAGATTCTGGAACACTGAGTTCTAGAACGCTCTGAAATGTCTTGAACCTCCTTTTTGAAGGTGTTGTAGTCAGGATCTGAGTTAGTTCCAGTTTTTAGTAGAAATCTTGAATGTAAACTCTACCCCTCCCAACCAGTTTTCCCTCAGCACCTCCTCTCCCCTCAAGCCCCGCCCACAAACAGACGCTCCTGCTCGCTCGTATCGTTCCAATTAAATTCAGATATAATGCAGATAAATCCTTCAGATCATTACAAATGGGGCCCAGTCAAGGTGAAAGTCAAAAGCATTGGTGCTACTGTAGATGCCAACAGACTACCAGCAAACACAATGTTTGCAGGACTTCTACAACGAGGATAAAGTGACATAGTCCAGGACCCGAGGGAGGACAGTTTAGCGATGGCGCTACAACACGCTACAGCAGGTCCGTTTGACAAGAAACACTTCTGTTACAGACACTTGTCTTACTTTGTTAAAGCGGTTTACCTGTCCAGCAGAAAGGTTACAGGGTCACCAAGATCCCCAAGCGTCCCCCATCGTTTATGTTGACCCGGCTTTTTAGCTCTTGTCCGGTCTACCTCCGTTTTAAGCGCCCGTTATTCCTCCAGAGTCTCCGGTATTTACTTTGTTTTCTTGCTTGTGTCGGCAGTCGTGGCCAAAGGAGGATTCAGACAATTTTCCGAACTTTCTGGTTGGTTTCTACTGTCCGATATTGTAGCACGCTAACTTTGTTTGGGCTCCTGAACGACACGGGGGAGCAGCGTCTGCCTCACAACCAATCAGGTTAGAGGAGGTGGAGAACGGCTTTGTTTACAGTCAGAAAGAGCGGACCGCTCAAAAATGTTCAAACGTTGACGACACAGACATAAGAGAACACAGAGATATCGATATATTACCAAATGTCATCAATAACTAATAACTATTGACTGATATTAGACGATTTTTTGTAAATACACCACAAACAAAATCCTGGTTCATCAACTGGTGATTTCACAAATTGGTTGAAATCTCTTGAGGGTTTTTATAAATTCTTGAGTTTTTGAACAAAATGTTCACAGCAGCCTGAAATCTAATCCTGGGATTCTGACAACACACCTTTATCTCTCACATAGAACTGATATCCAGTAACTTCACTTTGTTTTTATTTATAAAACATAATAAAATAATCAGCCTGAAGTTCACTCGTTCCAGTGGGAATGAAACACTGCTGTTAGAAACACAAACTCATTAAAGTGAAGATCAGATGATCGGTGATGAAAACGTTCGGTTCTCTCTCCTCCTCTCCGTCTTCACCCTCCGGTTAATCTCAAACATGGAGGATTAGAAAAAGGTGTGGAGGGCCAAACGCTCTGACCTGCTCCTTCAGTTAAGAGACGGACTCATTAAATGTCAAATGAGACAAAACATGAGCTAAAATGTCAAATTTGAATTTCAAGGCAGTCAGGTGGTCATTAATCTTCACGGGGGATTGGAGGGCGCTCCTCTAAAGCTTTGTAATGAGAAATGAGGTGAAGTCGATTTGGAGAACAGTTTCTGTAACGGGCAGAGAAGAGGCCACTTCCCACTTTATTATGCAAGACCAGAAACACCGTCATGAAGACAGAGGACTGGTGCAAACTGAGCAGGATAAAGACGTATAAGTAATGGGATCATAATGTCTTTTCTTATAAACAGAACATTTATCCCTGCATGCTGAGAACAACGGGAGGCTCTGGAGAGCGCTGATAACCGACAAACATTCATAAATCCTGCAGCTGCTTCCATAAATGGTCAAAAACGGCTCCTCGAGAGCGGCGCTCCCATGATGCCGAGCCGACCTCCGATGTTTCTGTCTTCGCTGTCATGTGAGGTGACGTTCGGGGCAGCGGCGAGCATCCCACTGACATCTCTGAATTCCTGCAGAAGCGGCGGCTGTTATTTATGGAGCGGGTCTGGGAATCCTTCTGTTAGGAGTTCTGACAGCGCCGCCTCTCCCACCCCTCTCTGACCATGACTTTAACCTTTTTTACAAAGTTCAAACCATCAAGTGGAAACTTCAGAATAGAGCCACAACATTTTTACATTATTGTGATTTTCAAATACTTTCACAAACTCCAGTCCTGTCCATGAATCAATGAAAAATACTAATTTTTATAACATAATCAATCACCCGTTTATGTATGTGACGAATATTTAAGGCCCTAAAATGTCTTAAAAAATGTCTTATTGTCTCTCTTTGACCTGATATATAAACACTGAACACTTCATCAAGTCCACTCTGTCTCTGTGAATATGTCCTCGTTCACTCTGAGGAGACAAAGTCTACAAGGGCAGAGCTAAAAGTGTTCAGGATTCATCTGAGCATGCCCAGACTTTAATCATCAATCTGCAGCATTAGCTGTCCGGCCTCATCGGTGTACGGTCCGTGGAGACGAGTGGAGCGAGTGTGGAAAACCGAGTCCACAGAGGTGTGACTCTCTGCCCTCTCGGCTGCGTCAGCGAGTCCGCTCGGACATATGGCGCGCAGACATGGCGGAGCGGGAAAGTGGGCTAATGAATGCGACTCAGACGGAGGAGAGAGGAGCAGACATGTCTGCAGGAGCTGGAGGGGAGGCTGCAGAACAATAACTGACTCATTCAGCTCTCCTCCTGCGGACGCTCGCTTTGATTTACGGCCTCGATTCTTCCTGACGACCACGATGACTCTCTGCAGGAAGAAGTCAGTGCGACACACGGGAATGATCGGGATTGGACGCTTTGACCACTCCTAAATCAGCTGTTTCCAGATTTCAGTGAGGGGCCGCCTGGTTTCTGAGGCGCTCGGTCGGTGTTTGACATCACCGCCGCCTCCATATTCATGAATGATACCGAATAAACGTTTCAGATCTGTGTCAGAACAGAGTCTGAGGAAGTTTTCACACTGACGGAGGACCTCCACAGATCCACCCAAAAACTCCGGCCTATTTAGGAGTTCATCCTGCAACACAAATAGAGTCTGAGTCGCCTCAAAGTGGGACATTTTAAATAGCTTTAGTCAGTGAGGACGACCTTTATTCAGAGAAAACAAGAACACTGGGAATCATGGTGATCGAGTCATCTGAGGAAAACAGGAGGAGGACGATTTTAACCGAGAAGACAAACGAAGAAAGAAAATGTCAAAGAGGGGATGAGAGGATCACAGGTGTGGGTCTCAGTTTGGTGCCTGAGGTCTAAAAACTCACATCAAACTCTGGGGTCAGGTCGGTTTACTATAATCCAGATTTGGATTAAAGAAGTACAACAGGAGGCACTGAAATACGATAAAATACTGTATTTTATTTGACCATAACAGAGTAACACTGTGATGTACGACTAACCCACTAACACCCCACAGTAACAGCTCAGCGTGAACATTTCCTCTGTGAGTCTGATCACTAAAACCTCCTCCAGGACTTTAACAACACGCCTCAAACATTCACAGGTCTGCTCAGAGCGGCGCCTCCTTCTCACACTGAAGGAAGAGCGCCAGAGTCGGCGAGCGCTCTGTCGGTCTGTTGACCTGCAGGGAGGCGGTGTGAACGGGGGTCACAGCAGCCAGATGAGCTCAGAGCCGGGTCTCTGAGGGTCTGGGTCATCATCTCAGATCCGGCCTTCTGTATGTACTGTGACGGTCGCTGAATCCCAGGCTAATGCACAATGACATTACGGAGCGGCGGCGGCGGCTAATTAATTCAGTGAATCAGATGACTTTGTTAAAGAGCGTCCCCGCGCTCTGCCCTGAATGACACCATGACCTGAGATGAAAGTGAGCTTGGCTCCTCCTCTGAAGCTCTTATGAAAACCGCGCCTCCATATCTCCGTGTCCTCCTGCTCCCGTTCACCAAATCTTAATCCTCATCATCAGAACGCTTCTCATCGCGCCGCCATTCCTCCGTTTCCTTCTTGTTTGAATTTAATTCTCCATATTTATCATGAGCCTCCTCTTCCTCCTCCCTCGACCCCCCACCGCCAGTTTCCCCTGCGTCCCAGCAGGATTTGGTCCAGCCTGGATTTTGGCGGTCGAGTTTAGAGAAGGGCACCGGAGTGTAACCGTCATGTTGCCTCCCACAGCGGACCAACTGCAGCTCTGCTCGCCGGCGTGAAGGCTGCAGAAATGATTTAAGACGTTCACGCAGCTTAAAGCGAATCATCCTGTTTTGTTCACGATGTTTTTGTAAAATTAGACTTTCAGGAGGGGAAGACCAGACCACGACTCCGGACTGAGTCACTTCATGTTTGAAAACAGATTTAAAGGTGGAGGAGGCAGGAATCCGTGAGAGAGGCAGCTTTTCTCTGTCAGTACTGGGTTCTAGAATATTGTGAGTAGATTCTAGAATGTTATTGGATTCTAGAATGTTGTTAGTAGATTCTAGAATGTTGTGAGTATAGATTCTAGAATGTTATTGGATTCTAGAATGTTGTGAGTATAGATTCTAGAACGTTGCAGGGTTCTAGAATGTTGTGAGTATAGATTCTAGAACGTTGCAGGGTTCTAGAATGTTGTGAGTATAGATTCTAGAATGTTATTGGATTCTAGAATGTTGTGAGTATAGATTCTAGAACGTTGCAGGGCTCTAGAATGTTGTGAGTATAGATTCTAGAACGTTGCAGGGTTCTAGAATGTTGTGAGTATAGATTCTAGAATGTTACTGGATTCTAGAATGTTGTGAGTATAGATTCTAGAATGTTATTGGATTCTAGAATGTTGTGAGTATAGATTCTAGAATGTTGTGAGTATAGATTCTAGAATGTTACTGGATTCTAGAATGTTGTGAGTATAGATTCTAGAATGTTGTGAGTATAGATTCTAGAATGTTACTGGATTCTAGAATGTTGTGAGTATAGATTCTAGAATGTTGTGAGTATAGATTCTAGAATGTTATTGGATTCTAGAATATTGTGAATATAGATTCTAGAATGTTATTGGATTCTAGAATGTTGTGAATATAGATTCTAGAATGTTGTGAGTATAGATTCTAGAATGTTATTGGATTCTAGAATGTTGTGAGTATAGATTCTAGAATGTTGTGAGTAGATTCTAGAATGTTACTGGATTCTAGAATGTTGTGAGTATAGATTCTAGAATGTTGTGAGTATAGATTCTAGAATGTTATTGGATTCTAGAATGTTACTGGATTCTAGAATGTTGTGAGTATAGATTCTAGAATGTTGTGAGTATAGATTCTAGAATGTTATTGGATTCTAGAATGTTGTGAATATAGATTCTAGAATGTTATTGGATTCTAGAATGTTGTGAATATAGATTCTAGAATGTTGTGAGTATAGATTCTAGAATGTTAACAGGGTTCCAGAACGCTGATGTAAGCTGTCCGGTTCTGGAAGGCTGGAATGTTTCAGATTCTGGAACACTGAGTTCTAGAACGCTTTGAAGCTTCTTAAAGAGACAGTAACCCCTGACGGAGCCCTTTGTCTCTCACAGAGCGTTTGCGCCCCGAGTGTTCAGAGACACTTCCTGACCTGGAATAATACCGCGGCGTGTAGCAGCATGTTTCTGCAAGGATCTTCAAAGCTGTTTTGCAAACAGAGTAATGTGTTGTTGACTCACTGTGAGTAGCTGAGTGGTATTATTCTGATTCTTCTTATTGTGTTCTCCGTCTGCCTGCGACGTTACATAACTGGGGGGTCAGATTATGAAAGCCGGGCGGGAGATGAAGCAGCGGGGTTGAAGCGGAGCGTCTCACAGCCTTCAGCAGCACAGATGAGAGATAAATCGGTGATGATGCTCGTTTTCTAAACATGAATTTTATTCAGTGTTGGTTTTCAAAAGTGATCAGAATGTTTTGTGTTAAAGGAATCCCTTAAAAAAGTTCAGTTTAGCTCCTCTTTACCGGAGCGGCTTCAAGCTCAGGCCGGGCAAACATGGCGGCTGACAGGCTGTCCTGAGGCCAGACTTTGGAATAAACCCCAGCAGAGAGTCGCTGTTTTTCTGCTGCCGTGAACAGCTGCAGCACAAACAGACCATGTGACGGTCACAGAGGATCGCTGCCTGTCTACGAGAAAACAAATGGGAGCAGTTTTATCTCTCCATCCAAAACAAGAGTTTTATTTTCCAGAGGAGCTGATGAATCCAGAAACAGATGGAGCTGATGGTGCAGTATGTGGCTCCGCTCTCAGATTCATTAATAATGGTGTGAAGTACAGATGAACTGCAGCTCTTAGCTGAGCAATCAAAGAATAATCTTTTTATTAGCTGTATTTGTATTTTTCTGATCATGCAAATAATCCTAATCTAATGAATGATCCTCCGAAGTGTCGGCTGTTTGCTGCCTGTTTCCTTACAGGCTGGTGTCAGTGTGAAGATAAGGGGGGATAATACAGAGTGAGCTGTGCTTATTCAGCTCTATTGATCGGTGTGATGCATGTGATGTGAAGGAGCCGCAGACCTCCACCTTTTCACGCTCCTGATCCTTAATCAGGGCTGCAGGGATCAGCAGTCATTCGGGGCCAGAGTAGAAAAAAACAGTAACTGTAGTGCTCTCCAATTGATCCGTTCCTGTGTTGCATGTTTGTGCGGCTGCCAGGAGGGTAAGTCGTGATAATGCAGGAAGAAGTGATGAGAAAAAGAAGGAGGGAAATAAAAGGGGAGTGAAGATAAACCCATCAGGAGGAGAGGAGTCGAGTGGAGCCTGACCTACGCTGAAATTAACCCGGACACCAGCAGCACTTCTGCAAAAACCTCAGATCTCTCTGAGTGATTGGTCTCATAACTCGTCAAAATACCTCATTAGACTAAATATGAGCCACACCGACCTGACGGGTCTGAGCAAATCTGTTCAAACCGGCAGGAAATTAAAGCTGAGGGCAGGAATGAGTTTCCAAATCGTCCAGGATCTTCCTGACAGTTTATTGAAAACACATAAATTTGAAGGCTTATTCAGGAGTATCAACCACTGTGCAAAACATGTCCATTTACATATATATACTCTTAATATTTATTTACTGTACTATTGCACTGTTTGCACTGCACTAAAGAATCTTTAACTCGTATATATCTCATTGTACTCCAGTACAGTTACAATAAAGGTCATTCTGATTCTCTGATTCTGAGTGCATACATGGGAGATAGTGGGCGCTGCTCATGGCCAGTAGGTGTCACTATCACTGCGACAAAAATGTCTGAAGATCGGCTCAGACTGAAATCATTACCAGACTTCTGAAAATGAGAGAAGGTCAGGTTTAGTGTTATAGTTAGTTCCATGTATTTCCACAAGGGGGCGCTATGACAGGAGTAAAGGACTAAGCATAAAGATGTGTTAAGGAGTGTTCTTGATCATGTATGTGAAATATTAAACTAATCGAACCCTGTATGAAGAAGTTTCATACCTCCTTCGCCTCTGATTGGCTAGAAGTGCTGGGCTCCAATTGGTTATTCCTAATAGCTGTGAAACGGGTTAGGGTTAGGAGATTCAGACGTGGGATAATGTTCTGTTCGATGTACAGAGCCGACAGCCCGCGTTTGGCTTGAGCGCTAGATGACGTTTCCAGCTTTTCTAGCCAATCAGAGGCGTAGGAGGCGGGACTTTCCCCCTACCGTCCTACAAAAAAAATATATTGTGTCCTGTTTGGTGGCGTAACGTCAAACTGACCCACAAAAAATCTGATAACTTTTAATTTTGAAAGTGTTTACGACACACGATATGATCAATCTTTATTTATCCATCATTATTATTATTATTGATAATAACTTCGATCGTAATTGTTTTCCGTTTTTTCCAGTGATCCCGATCTTTTGGTTCGGCTCTCAGCGACAAATTTACTCTAACTGTTAGTTTTTAAAGCTGCTCATGTTTGGTCAGTTTTAAATAGTTCCTGTCAGATAATCTAAGATCTTTGAATTAATTTAATCTGTTAATCTATGTATTCTGTCTCTTCCAGCTGTATTCTTCAAATCTGTTTTCCCTCCCTCTCTTCATTCGACTCTGAACCTCATTTTCTGCTCATTTGCTTCGACAACAAACACACATTTTAGTAAAAGCCACATCTCTATAACTGACGCAGCGTAATCCAGACAAACACGGGTCCCAGAATCAACATAAAAAACCTGTCCCAGTGCCTCTTATCAGTCTGCACGGTCGTCCTGTTCTGACATGGAGGTGAATGTTGCTCCTGCAGATCGGACGTTTGACTCCTCTCGCTCGGATCTGCTCTGTGAATAAATAAAACACTGCCGGATGAAACGTTGATATCCCGGGGATCTGGGTGACTTCATAAAAAGACGATCCACGCTCGTCTCCGCTCGTACAGTAGGTGAGGTGAGGCGCTGAGAGTTGCGTGACCTGCACTGAAATTAACCCTGACACAAGCAGCTAGTGCCATCTGCTGCATGAGCGATCACAGAGGGGTCTTACTGTGCCTGCACACTGACCCCCCCCACACACACACACATATACACACATTCTACATGCAAACGCCATTTTCTATTTCTGCACGGCTCAGATCTTTAAAGGGACCCCAGGAAGCTGTAAGTCCAGAATCCTTTAAGGAGCGGATCTGTGGGGCACAATGGCCGACATTTGCTGTCTTCTGAGCTCAGGCGTGAAAGCCTGCACTGCCCGTTAATAATGCATGAGCTTCCAGAGTTGTGGTCTCAGGGAGTGGTGAAGGGGGTGATGGGTGGTGGTGTCAGTGTGGGTATGAGGGTCCGGCGGGCCCTCTAAAGTAGCCCACGTGTCAGAGAGGCGGCTCAGCTGTGATCTTATCCCTGGGATTAGCGAGCCATGAGCCGGCATTAATTAATCAAAGCACATCCAGGCGCTGAAAGGCAATTTATTGAAATGGAATGAGAGATTAAACTGGAATTATTTATACGGGCTGTAACTGGTGTGAGGGGTTCTGATGTTTGGAAGCGTCCTGATTTTCACTATCAGCTCTGCATTGCAGTGGGGAGGTCAGATTGGAGCGGCTCTTCGCGGGCCTCTCCGCTCTATCGAGGTTCTCCTCTCAGTGTGGGAGCGCAGATTGCTTAATACCGCGGCGTTCAAGAGTGTGACTGCGGATCCCATATCTGTTAATGGCTTCTATACCAGACAAGGAGCCCGAGCGGGAGAAAAGGCGGCGTTTTCTCTCGTTACATGAGCTCGTCGGCGCTGAGGTGGAAAAAATGACAGAGTGATTACTGTCACAGTGTACTCACGTCCACGCTCTTCTGTTGCAGTGGCTGAGTACTCGCCTTATCGAGGTGCGTTTGTGCTTTTCTCTGTATTTCTAAAGAGGACGGAGATGGTCGGCGCCTGCGTGAAGGGATGGTGTGTGTGTGTGTGTCTTGGAGCGGGAGCAGCTGTGCGCTTCAACTTGTTAACCTCAGAGTGTGGCAGGTGTGGGCTGCAAGGTGCTGAGGAGCTGAGTGGGCAGGAAGACGCCAACAGAGCAGAGGGAGAAGGTGACATACAGTACCTGTAAGACAGAGAAGTGGGCTCAATGTGACCTTTCCGTACACTGTCAGTCTGTAAGGAGGGAAGTATTGCACAACCACGACGTCGATCAGCGATTGGACGAAATGTTAATGTAGATAAAAACAGACTTTGAGGTTTAAAATCATGAAGAGGAGATTTTAACTCTTAAAACAGGAACGACGAAAACAGGTAAAAATCAGCTGGAGGAAGATCTCCAACTAATGAGGTCGACGTCCGACAGGTTAGTCACATGACTGCGTCGAAAAAGGACAGTGAGATATCTGGTCTCTTTCCTGGAACAGCTCTGATCTGGAATGACAGCGATTTTCGCCGTACGGTAATTCCTACCGGATCCGTTTGTGAGGCGAATTTCGTGGCAGATTAGGGACAAAAGGAATTGCGAGAACTCACAAGAACCCGCGGATTCACGTTCAATCTCGCGATAACGAGTTGTCTCTCTAAAGACAGACACATAGACATATAAGCAGTAGATTGTGTCCTTCCAGAGGAGGAAATCTACTTCTAGACTTCTAGAATCAGCATCTCCTCATCCATGGTGTCATCGGGGTGAAATGACGTCTAAAAACCTTTCACTTGTTCGTCTCCGCCCGTTTGCATAAGGCTGATCCGTCTCTAAGGCTGATCCGGTCCTGTTAAGCAGCTGAAATCCTCTATCAGGCCAGACTGGGACTCCAGAACCTGGTCTACCGGGTCCACTGAGTATATGACTCACAATGAAGAGCAGATGTTGAACAATAACATTTCTAAGTCCCAGCAGTGATTTGTTGTCTTTGTTATATTTACAGGCTTTACCAGCAGATTCTGCTGTGGTCAGCACTTTTCACACAAAACAATGAATCAGCATTTCTCAATATTGATCCAAAGATTGATAACTAATAAAAGAAAAACCTCCTCTTGGCTCAGAGGAATCAGGAGTGTCCCAATTAGGATTATTATTGAGCTCATTGTTGGTTTCGATCATCTCTGCTGAAGTTAAAGGATGTTTGAGGAAATCTGATGAGTAAGCGTCTTTAAACCGCCTCCCTTCATTTCCAGGGTAGTAAAAAAAAAAGTGCTTATGCCCAAAGTAATAAAATAAAAACTAAAAATGTTGCTTTGATACGATGGAGTTAATATTTAATTATTTCAAAGAGAGAATAACACGGTGAACATCATCGGCAGTGAGAGCCAGAGTCTGTAAACGGTCACAGTCAGCAGTCTGTTGATGTGCAATAAAAGAGTCATAAAGTAGAAACACAGAAAGTCAGACATCTCTGAGTGTGTGTGAGTGTGTGTGTGTGTGTCCATGCAGCAGATGAAGACAGAAGAGATGTGTGTGTACTTTCACTGTCACACACACAAACCTTATTCTCTAACAAACAATCAGCAGGAATGTCACTCTGAGCAGTTAGCCCTCAGGATGTCACAGCTGATTATCGGTGATGTCGTGGAAACTCTGATCAGTCATGAGAAAGACTTCTCGGTAAAGCCTGTGGCGGGTAGAGCACACCTCTCCTACGTTTTATCTGCATATGGCAGAAATCGAGGCAGGGAGAGCAGCAGCAAAGACCCCAGGGACCAGAACGGAGCAGGACCCTTTCCCTGAATTTCCACTTGATCCATTTGTGAAATTGGACACATTAACTTGAATGGTTACGATCAGCTACGATCGGAGGATACGACCTTTTAGTAGATGTTCTGGATGCGGTGGAAATTGGGGGGTTACACATGCATATATAAGAGGCTTCACATGAAACACCCAGGCTGGGGGAGCAGACTTCAGTGACCTTAAATATAACATTTGTAAAATCAAAAGTGTAAATGGATGACATATGGTTTGCAACATTAATAGGTGCTGGAAGAGTAGTGTGCACATGTGTGTAATCCTTCCTTTATGTTGCCTTTGAATGCATGAAAATCCAAGGCAGGGAGAGCAGCAGCAAAGACCCCCTGAAGTACAGGGGTCTTTGCTGGCTGAGGCGGATTAAATAAAAATCCCAGTTTACCGTCTGCTGATGGATCCATAGAAAATAAACCATCTTTAGTTTTTTATAGAAACACATTTAAAGAGTTTTTCTCCAAATGAAAGTGAATATTATGGTCACTGATAAACAAACAGAAAGACCATGAGACATTTCCTCTAACCTGGAACTGTTGTGGTGGATTCTGTCGGTGTGAAACATGCTGTCAGTGGACACAGGCCCTCAGTGTGTTTAGATTGACGAGTCGGGACACGGCGAGTTTGAGTTACATCACTTTGATTTTTTTCCACCGTCATGTTTTTGATGGAGGACTAATGCTTTCACTCCTCGGCCCCGGACTCTCCTCTCCTCTAGACTGCTCTCATATTGATCTGCACCAGTTTATACCATCTCCCTCCATACACTGACCTCCCACTAACCCCACCATACGCTGCTCTCCCAGCTCGGCCTGTCATGGCCGAATAATGAAGCACTGCAACGCTTCCTGACCCTCGGCAGCATTAATCAAACCATGAGGTCACTTTGACATTGATCCCAGCTCCTCTGGTTATAAATCTTTATGTTACGACCTCGGCTAAAGAGACTCTGAATTCACATCTGAAGCCTGTCTTAAACGCAGGAACAACATGAAAAGAAAATATGGATGCGTGTGTGCGTTAGTGTTTTCACTGAGAGGATAGTGTACACTCTGTGACCGTGGGGGAGCCGTGTACGAGTGTGTGTATCTATGACGGACTCCAGCAGAGACTCGGTGTGTGACCACCCGGGTTATCTGGTCCGCAGCAGCCATTCAGGACAGCACATTAACACATAGATGGATGCAGTCATTGTGGAGATAAATGGCAGAGGTTCCCACTCCCCCCGAAGGGCGCCATGAGACGGGAGTTATGTCAACGACATCATTCTTCAGCACTGGTGTCTGTTACACACACACACACACACACACACACACACACACACTATTGTGAACATCCCAAACTCCGCTGCAGTGTGTGTGTGTGTGTGTGTGCGGAGATAAAGAGATGTGTTCAAACTGCTGAGTCATTGTGTGTTCAGATTCAGCCTTAACAACGACAAAGCTAAAGGAGCAGTCCGCAGATTTCTCTAATCCTGACCATGAGTGGATGAGCAGCCCGGAATAAAAACCCCGGGGGGCCTCGGCTGCAGTTCGAGGATTACAGAGAAGATTCACAGTCGTGTAGAAAAAATAGATTTAATTCTTAAGAAACTCACATTTATACACAGAGTCGTGGATCCTGCAGAGGAGCGTTTTAACACTCTGTAAGAACGAGTGAGAGTCAAAGAGGTTATGATGAATACATGAATGAATGAATGAATGAATCTACAGTCAGTCAAAGTAATGGACACAGAAAATAACAGATCAATAAGTGAAGTATTATAATGACAACTAACTTACTAGATCACCAACTTTGATCTTTACCACAAATAACTGAAATGAACGACGTTTGACACGGCGAGGTCAAAATTACGGCTAAAACCCACAGGATCCGTATTTGATCCACCTGCCAGTCCGGAGTGAAGTGGAGCCGTTTCAGATCCTGTGGAATCCCCGGGTTAGAGTTAAACAGTTAACTTAGTCAGCAACGACAAAGATAATCCAGATAATAATAGTAAGAATAAACTAAGTTAGCTAGTAACTAAGTTAGCAAGTCGATTAAATACTAAGTTAGTGAGCGAGTATATGATGGTGAGTGTTAGTAAGTTTGTAGAGTGGTTAGTCGGTCAAAGAGTCGGTTAGTTTAATAGTTGACTGGTATGTCAATCTGTCAGTTAGTATAAGTAAGTTAGTTACATAGTTAGTGAGCAAGTTAGTTAGTTTATACATAAGCTGTTGGTTTGTTCATAATATAGGTTTTCCATTTACTTAGTTAGTTAATAAGTTAGTTGGTCAATCGATGAGTTATTTTGGTCATCAGTTAGCCGGTTGGTAAGAGAGTTAATTGGTTGGTTAGTTACTCAGTTTAACAGTGAAGTGGTCGGTAAGAATGTCGCTAAATTAGTTATTTAGTTAGATTGTTAAATAATGATTTTGTTACTTAGTTGGTTATTTTTTTAATTGAATAGTTGTGATTTGGTTTGTTAGCACCTAGGAAGTTATTTACTAAATCAGTTAGTCAGTTTGTTTGTTAGTATAAGTTAGGTAAATAGTAAATGAGTGAGTTAGTTATTCAGTTTAACAGTGAAGTGGTTGGTGAGAATGTTACTAAATCAGTTATTTAGTTAGTTAGATAGTTAGCATTTTAGTTACTTAGTTATTTATGCAGCTGAATAGTTAGTGATGAAGTTTGTTAGTCAGCACTTAAATCAGTTAGTTAGTCATTTAGTTAGTTAGTGTCTCGGTCATGTCGTTAGTCAGTCAGTTGCTTGTCGATCACTCAGGTAGTCGGTTAGTTATTAGTCAGCTGTGCAAGAGTCAGTCAGTCATTGAGTTAGTAAGTTAGTGAGTTAGCTGGTTAGCTGGTTAGTAGATTAATTCCAGGTGGAGCAGGTCACAGCGGTGTTGGTAAAGGTTACTTGAGTTCAGAGCTGCAGATTCACCGTTTTCAAACATGTTTGTTCAGTCTGAGAGAAATGAGACGTCAGGCTGAAAATGACCCAGTTTGTCTTTTATTTATTTTCAGGCTAAATTCAGTTTTTATGACCATCATTAGAGCGGCTCACTTCTAATTACAGTAAATGAATCTGTGCAGCAGGAGGAGGAGGAGGAGGAGGAGCAGGAGGAGGAGGAGGAGCTGCACTAACCCGGCAGGTTCCTCCTCATACGTTCACTAACACTGCACTAAGATCTCCATGCCTTTGTGTCGTCAGCTGAGCTGCTCATGGAGGAGAGATCGATGTTGGAGCTGCAGCAGTTCGACTCTGAGAGGTTGTGAGTCGATTCCTGCTGCAGGTTCGAACACTTCAGATCAGACTTTTTCTCTTTGTCTTCTGAAACCCGGCAGATCTTTGTGATCCTCTGACTTTCTCAAACTGTTAAAGATGATTAATCTTCACTGCGGATCAATATCAGACCTCTGCTTAGTCTTATTACATTATGTGAGAGCAGGGATGGAGGCGCAGCGCCTCAGCTGCAGCTCAGGAGCTTCATATATTTCCCTGAGTGTATTAGATTTATTTCATATACTGCTTCATCTTCGGGGGTCGGCGCTCGCTGCAGGGAGGGAGGGAGGGGGCGCTCTGAGGGGACGGGTGTTTTTATTTTCATTGAAGGAAAACGTTCACAGGAGGGTCGATGAAATGCAGCGGAAGTTAAAGCGCAGTGCAGATGAGATTTGAGCGGAGATCAAAAAGCAGCTCATCAGGATTCAGAGTCAGTGAGACGGGGGGGGGGAGGCAGGGGTAACCCTCCTTTCTAGACGAGGGATTCCTTTACTGCAGTGATCAGCACTCCCCCCTCCTCCTCCTCCATCTCTCCCTCCCTTTTTCTCACTCTCTCCCTCTTCCTCGCCACGGCGCTCTCTCTCACGCTGCCGTCACGTTTCCGTCTGCTGCAGGGTACAGTATACGCAGCACATGGTTAGAAATGCGAGCGCACTCGTGACTCGCACGCTCTTACTCCAGCCTTCATTTATCTCCATCGCTCCCCTGCTGCTCCTCCATTTATCCTCCTTTCTTTCTCCTCCTCACATCTCTTTCTCTCCGCGAGCTCATCCGTCCGTCCCTCCTTCCTTCCACCCTCGTCCTCCTCGCTCTCCCCCTCTTAGCCGTATGACATTGATTCCAAGGTTGCTGTGCTATTGACTGCTGCTTCACTGTTAAATATTTCAGGCGGTGTTTCAGTGGCGGCGGCGGCAGGGGGAGGAGAAAAAGGGGGGAGTATGGGGGGGTCGCTGACAGACTGGCCGACAGATGGGCGGACGGAGACACGTGTGCGCACTTGCCACCTGCAAAGGTACATTCACACGTTCACGTCACTCCACAGATGGATCCGCACTCACACCGGCGCCATATTTGCATACGTCTGTGATGCGGCGTGGGTCGGTGCTGCTGGTGTTTCATCTCAGTGACGTCTTTGATGAGACACCGGGCCTGTGCAGCCATGACGCCTCCTCAGCGTGTCACCTGATCAGACGACTCGTGGTTGTTTGGGTTCCTCTCAGAACCACGAAACAACAATCCGTGTTTCATTCCGACACACGGACTCACATTTCAGCGAGTCGGCACGTCGGCCTCGGTCAGCGGAGTCGGTCCTGACGCTCTGAAGGTGGAGGCGCCTTAAACCTCCATGTGAGCGGTGTTACATAATGGAGTAACCTGTAATTGAGAGGAAGCTCAGACTCAGGCGTGCACGCTTCGGGTTCGATTTCCTATCAGGCCGAAATAAATGACATGTGGACTCATTACATTCAGCGAGCAGAGAGCTGTTTTTACTTTAAAGAGGGTTTCAGTGAAAACCAACCAGCTCAAGGTGTCGCTCCAGGCAGGGAGGATTACCCAGAGGCTGCAGCCGTGAAGGTTTCCATGAGGGAGGAGAAACACAAGAGCTACGGCGAACAACACAGACGACAAGGTCCAGAGATTTCTACAGGACAGACGATCAGTGAGAGAGTTCCTGGACTGATGAATGTCTCTGTATGTCACCTCTGAGGGTCAGGACAGACCACCAGGACATGCTAACCCTGAACTATCACCTTCACCCTGATCGTCTCCTAAAAGCTCGTATCCTCCGATCGTAGCTGATCGTAACCATTCAAGTTAACGTGTCAATTTACACCGACTTCTTTCCGTTCCTCTGCGGATCGCCGGACTCCTCAGCTGATCACAAGAGTTCTATTTTTTCTGGACGCCGGAGCATGGCGGATAAATTCAGCACAGATTAACCCGTGCTGGAAAGGAAGTCGGGCACAGACACAAAATAAAACATCCGGCTTCTTTTCAAAATAAAACACAAACAGACGAACAAGTGAAAGGTTTTTAGACGTCATTTCACCCCGATGACACCATGGATGAGGAGATGCTGATTCTAGAAGTCTAGAAGTAGATTTCCTCCTCTGGAAGGACACAATCTACTGCTTATATGTCTATGTGTCTGTCTTTATAGAGACAACTCGTTATCGTGCGATTGAACGTGAATCTGCGGTTTCTTGTGAGTTCCTACTGTCCATAATCCGCCGTGAAATTCGCCTCACGAAAGGATCCGGTAGGAATTGGTGGATCCATCGCTGTTCTGGTGAAAATTGGGGGTAACCTTTAACCCGAGTTTCTGCAGGCAGAGCAGCAGCAAAGACCTTCATACTTCGGTTAAATCAGGAGATGATCTTGAGGATCAGCTGATCGTCTGTAGCGAGTTCAGTCCTCTTCTTCTTCGTCTCTTTTTTCTTATAAATATAAAAGCTGAGTCGGGGTTTCATGAGGTCTCTCGTTCCCTCGGGAACCGAACAAGAACACAACATCAGCCTCCATCTGTGGATCCTCACTCGGCCTCTATAAGTGCCTGAGGACCAGATATCTGCAGGAAAACAGAGACAGTGTGAAGATCCAGCTGACAACACTCCGTTTAGCAGCTCATCACTAATTAACGTCAATCCTAACGAAGCTCAGAGAGGCGTGGAGCGGTGGGGAGCTGTCATCCTCGGTGTAAATCTCAACATTTATCCCGTCCACATCCTCTCGGCTCGTTCATGCAGCAGCAGGAAGCTGATTCAGACGAGAGCAGAGCTGTGATTGGCAGACGGCTCCTCTGATTGGCAGCCGGGACATTTAGTCAGGAGCGTTTGATTGGCGGCTGTGTTTGTCTGATCGATGCTGCTGCTGGTCCGGTCCTCTCTGAGAAAAAATCATACGTCCAGTTTGGGGGTGTTTGTTGTGGCCTGCAGGTTCAGAGCAGTCCGCTACTGTAAAACTTCCTGAAACTTCATCCTGTTAAAGTTTGTGAATAAAGTTATAAAACTACAGGAACAATCCGGTTCAGAGCCGCTAAACCAGATTCATGTCCCCCCGAGGTCTCCGGGGTCTCAGCGCTGAGTTTATGATCATATCCTGAGTTTCTCTCTCTGTGTTGTTTTTCTGAGCGATGATCTAATCTTCGTTTTTTTTCGTCTTTACCTCCATCTCCGCTCTGTGAAGTGGACCGTCGGTCTGGTCCAGATCCAGAAGGACTCAGACTCTCAGCTCAGTATCTCCTTCCTTCAAAACGTCAGAGTAAGACCATAAAAGAGAGGATGTGAGACGTGGTTCAGATCTGCGAGGTCAGAGATTTCTCTCATAGTCGTAAATCTGATATTACACCGAGTCTGCAGAATCAAATCCTGCTGGATGCTGAGTGAAACGAAGAAGAGCTCCAAACTGAAACTCCTAATCCTGCTCTGTAGGACGGAGGGTAAAGCAGAAGTACCTGTTTCCTCCTTGTTGATATCGTCTTTTAAACGCAGAAGAACTTTTAATTATTTTAACGATGAAACGTCTCACTCATCCAGAGTCAGGGCTGTGAAAAACATCTACAGAATAAAAGCAGGGTGAGGGTTAAATCACAATTTCTTAGACCGAGCCGATTTTTCTAAATCAGGTTACTTTTCTTTACTCTCTACACGACTCTTTTTAAACAATAAACATGAGTTTGTTCCATGGCAACAGTGGAGGAGGGTTCTGGAGAGCTTAGAAGAGCTTTTGGCCACATCGTTATACTCCAACTACGCTGGTTACACGGTAGAGAAAATGGAATTCCAATCTCATTATCTGGGTGTCTGAATCAGAGTTCTCAAACTCCGATTACAGTCGGACTAAGGTGTTTACATGACCTTCAGTTGTCCGGTTGTTCGGTTTTCTCGAGTGTCATGGAAATGTACTGAGTGACATCAGCGAAGGGATCATGGTACCAAAATCTTGTTCCGACTAGTCTGAACCGACTGAATAATTTCTCTTTAAGCTGAGCGGTTCCTCTGTCGGCGTCTGAAACAAAAACAACTCAATACTGTTTTTTCCTGCAGCTCTGAAGTTAAAGATGTACGACATCCTGACTTCCTGTAAAATCCACTCGCTTTGTGAGTCCGACAGCTTCCCAGTTTACTGCATGTGTTCCCATCCTGACATAACAATCGTAACAATCATGACGGAGTGAATTATAATAATTGGGCGGGAGGTAGAGCGGTCGTCCAATAACTGAAGGTTATCGGCTCGATTCCCTCCTATCCTGAGTCTGTCGGTTGATCAGGACACTTAACCCACTTTGCTCCCAGTGTGTGTCCTCCACTGGTGTGTGATTGTGAGTGTTGTGTGGTGGTGGTCGGAGAGGCCGCCATGTTTCCGTCAGTCTGTCCAAGAACAGCTGTGACTGTTGAGGTAGTTTACCACCACCAGGGTGTGACTGTGTGAGTGAATGAGTGAATGAATGAATGAATGAATGAATGAATGAATGATGGATCCAATGGTAAGAGCTTTGAGGGTCTCTGATCAAGGGCTTTATGAAATCTGATGCATTATTATTATTATTATTATTATTATTAATTATCTGATAACGACATTAATCAACCCAGTCAGCTGGTCCGTCTCCTCTGAAGGTGACAGCGTTCAGGATGATGAGGAGGTTCTGATTTTCAGGGTCCAGAACCCCAAACCTCATCCTGGTTCTGATGAGTTTGTTTACTTTTGGAGATTTTCATGAAAACTTCAATTTTTATTTTCTAATTCACCTGAAAGGAGCTTTAAACTCTGAACCACCGCTCTGAGGACAGACATGGGGCACCTACCTCTCTCTCTCTCTCTCTCTCCCTCTCTCTCTCTCTCTCTGTCTCTCTCTCTCTCTCTCTCTCTCTCTCTCTCTCTCTCTCTCTCTCTCTCTCTCTCTCTCTCTTATGTAACCTCCATTCAGAGACTAAATTAAATGAATATTTGAAGACGTTTCCTCCTCCTTCCTCTGGTTAAAAAATCGGAAACCTCCTCCGAGTGTCGTTGTGCAGAAGAAGAGCTGCTGTCAATCACACGGCGATCAGACGGTTTTCGGAGACGTCTTCGTTCCTGAGCGAGGTTTTCTTTCACATACATGGATGAATATTTATTCAGACTCTGAGGACACATAATGAGACTCCCAGTTCGGCTCTGGTATTTGCATTTTTCTCTGTTTTAATCAAAATTTCCGGCGGCTTTAATAACCTCCACATTACCACAAACTCCCTGACTGTTTGCAGCTCTTATTAAAAATGATGATGATGATGATGATGATGATGAGTCGCAGAGAGCACAACTCAAACTTCTATCTGACTCTCTCTTCACCCTGGGCTCTCTTTCTCGCCTGATTTGCGGCGTCTCGTCCTCGCCGTGTAAATGTGAGGAGATCTGACAGCCTGTCTGCTGCCTTTTAAGGCTCGGTGGCGGAAAACGTGACGGGCGCTGTAATGCGGCGCATAAGGACACTCCTACTTTGCCGGGGTAACGGTGTACTGTAGCAACAGAGGAGGGAAAAAAACGAGGGTTTCCCCGAGCTCTGCTGCTCCTTCCTCCTCCCTCCCTCCCTCCTTTCCTCCCTCCTCCCTCGCTCCCTCCCTCCTCGCTCTCGTGGAGAAGGAAACTGAACCACATTGTTATTATTATTCAGGCTGCCTTTGCTCGCCTCCTCCCTGTCTCTCCCACTGTGATGTTTTTTTGGGCATGAATGCTCGGAGTGTGTTTGAGATTTTCTGCGTCATCTCACCGTAGAGTATTTCCTCTTTCATCCTTCAGTGTGACCCTCTCTCTCAGGGTGTGGCTCCAGTTTCTAGAAAGAAGAAAAACCTTTCTAGAAACCGGAGCAGGAGAGGCCGTTTTACAAACGTACATCAGAGTAATCGTGTGAAATCAGACGTAGAAGTCCTAGATGTGCTCTCCTTAACAATCACGTGGACTAACCTGGTTTTCTCTCTTCCTTTTCCTGCAGGTTTGGAGGGGCGCCCCCTCATGGCACGGCCAGAGACTGTTGTGTACCTCCGCCGCTCCAGAGGGTAAGTCCTCACCTCCCCTCGCTTCATTCACCCCCTCCCCTCCGCTGAGTCCATGAGGCGTATCAGGGGTTTCCCTCTCCTCTAGAAAACCCCTTTCTTCAGACTCTGGTCCCGGACTAGTGAGTTCTTCACCTGGAGGGACCGAGAATTGATCAGAGAGATGAGGATCATTTAGAGCAAACAGCCAAGAGTCATTAAAACGGAGTCTGTCCTGGACCGGGGAGCCTGAGAGTGAGGGAGGAAGAGGAAGAGAGAGGAGGAAGAGAGGAGGAGGAAGAGAGAGGAGGAGAGAGGAGAGAGGAAGAGAGAGGAAGGAAGAAGAGGGAGATAAAGAGGGGAGGAAGAGGAGAGGAGGGAGGAAGAGAAAGAGAGAGGAGGGAGGAAGAGAGGAGGAAGAGAGGAGATAAAGAGGGGAGGAAGAGGAGGAAAATAAGAAAGAGAAGGGAGGAAGAGGAGGAAGAGGAAGGAAGAGAGAGGAGGGAGGAAGAGAGAGGAGGGAGGAAGAGGAAGAGAGGAGGAAGAGGAAGGATCAGGCGCACTGTAGGGCTGCACGATATCTCTTATTGAGCGTTGTCATGGCGATGTACGTGTGCGCGATAGTCACATTGCAGATTCTGCGATGTCGTAAATAAACCGAGCCGCCCTGCAGCCGTCACGCATCCTGAGACGAGCTGACATTATAGATCCTCGTGCACGTCTCTTAGCGGGGATCCATACCCCACAGATCGTCCGTCTGTCACTGATATCTGATCTGAGTCAGTATCAGGATCAGATCTTCACAGTCCTGTTTTCACTCTGATCCTCTTGATCTTTTCCAGATTTTCTGATCAAAGTTATATCATTAAAATTTAAAACTTTATCACAAGAATCATTTTGAAGTTTCCAGATTCGTTTGCAGAGAAAGTTGATCAGTTTAGTCCGTCTGTTGGACCGCACACGTTTGTGAAAAAGTCTGTTTTTTATTCCACGTTTTTACTCTGAGAAATGAGCGAACGTTGACGATCACTGACCTCCTCTCGACGGCTGTGTCTGTGGGGCACAGAGGGAGCAGCTGCAGGAGGAGGCGGGCTCCGATCCTTTAGTAATGGCGGGGGCGGTGTGAAGTCGAATGTCTGCGCCTCCGACTGAAGGAACATCTTGAGAGCGAGCCTGGCCGGTGCGGCGAGCGCCAGCCGATGATTTCTGGGTGCGAGCCCAAGCAGAGATCTGCTGATTCACTGCAGTGGTCCTGAGCGGAGTGGGTGGGGGGGGTCGGATCACCTCCGCCGTGGGCCTGCAGCCCTCCGCCATGATTCACGGCCGTGTCATCGGGGGCCTCTCAGCGTGATAACAGTATTAACCATGTTGGCTCATTAAAAACAGAGTTTAGTTTCAGACCAGGAGAGTCGGGTTACTTTAGTCGTGACGGCGGCGAGGAGCAGAAATGACGATTCTCACGGAGGAGAGCG
>OY660874.1:33060197-33475197 GCA_962446985.1 Xyrichtys novacula
AGAGGCTAGTTTTTCCAGTGGGGGGAGGACGGCTCACACAAACACCGCTTCATCCTCTGGAGATCTGCTGAGGTGAAGGACCCTCTAAAGCCCACGTTCCTCCACGCTAAAATACAAAGAGCTTTACAACCTACACCTCCACCACCGCCGCCGCCGCCGCCATCACATGACCGTCATGGTTTCCCTCAGCGGCGTCTGAATATACTTTACAGAGCAGGGAGACTTTAGCTCTGATGTGGACGACCTCAAAAATACAGAAACGCCTCCTGCAGGGTGGAGATGTTCATCGGCGTGTTTGGAGTGAACGCAGAGAGATTCTGGGCTAAATTAACCGGGTTCCTGCAGCCGCCATCTTTAGGTGATGTCACACTCAGGGGGGGGAAGTCAAATATGGTCATGTAAGAGTACTGTCGTCCAGGTCCATGTGACGTATAAACGCTGATAATCAGACCCATTTCGAAAGCTAAGTGATTACCGTAAAGATGACCACCTCACCCCCAGATTTGGGGTTAGAGGCGCCAGTGTTCATGTTGCTGCCTCATCCCGTTAATTCGCCAACAACGCCATATTGAAGTTCTGTGCATGACTCTGTAGTGGAGGTCACCACATGGGTTCACAACCACGCCAAGAGGGAACTAAGACCAGGTCCTGTGATCTGATGATCAGAATTTTGATGTCCTCCTTGGAGATCATCCTCTACTCCAGAGCTGGGCTCAGGTCCAGAGACTTTTCTGGACCTGAGCCCGTTTAAGATGGACTGAGGGGACCTTACAAGTTAAATCTGACAGTCTGTTTGGAGATCATGGACTTCCCTAATCTTTAGAGGAGCTCAGAGTTCAGAGAAACCTGGTCTCCTGGGTCCTCTAAGGTTTACAGCGTGCTGTTGAAAGAGGAGCTGAGGACTCAGGATCAGGTCTAAGGTCTCGTGATTATTGAGGTTTCTCAGACTTCAGACCTGGGACACCGGGGTAATACACGTTGACCATATTTGGGTTTCCCATCCTGAGCGTGGCGTCACATAAAGATGGCCGCCGTGGGAACTGAACCAGATTTTCATTCACCTGCCTGTGAGCGTTATCAGCATGTGATTCCATTTTAAAGATTTTTTTTCCACCTAATTCTCCCAAAAACAAACATCCAGTTTACATGAAAACACGACATTCTTGTTTTGACTGAAGCCGGAGATTTCTCCCCCCACTGTCGCTGTAATGCCCCCCCTGCCCCCCTGATGGCAGCGCAGGGTAGACTGCATGCTGTGGTATGCCCTCAGTAGAAACTTGTGAATGTGTAGGAGCATTATTGCAATTTTATACTTAATTGGACTCTTTTCTTTGCCACATCTAGCTGACGTCTCATCCCCCCCTCTGACCGGGTCAATCAAAAGTCCTCAAAGCCATACGTTTCAGTTTTTCCTTGTTTTTTGGGACGGTCCCCGAAAAAAAAGCTTTACTCCGATTTTGTTCAGGGTGAGGATTGGTGGGTCACAGTCAAGATCTCAGATCCCAGTTTTTCCACTTCTGGAGGGGAAGATTTAAGTTTGGCATATGAGTGTGTGTGTGTGTGTCTGTGTGTGTGTGTGTGTGTGTGCGCACAGAGTCAGGTGAATCCTGCTGAGCAGATCTTGGTGTTTAACTGCAGATTTTTCTAATAAATGCATGATTTTAGGTCAAATCAAAGGTGAGCCGTGCAGATCTCAGAGCAGGATTTGGTCTACTCTGTCTGCGTGTGTGTCTATGTATGAGTATGTGTGTGAGTGTGTGTGTGTGTGAGTGTGTTGTCCCAGCAGGTGAAATGGTGCCTTTTGCCTGATTGATGTTGTGATAAATGGGGACCCTGCAGAGATCTGGTCAGCAGCAGTTGCAAAAGTTTTTTTCTCCAAAGGGTGTCACTTAAAGGGACAGTTCGGTGTTTTTTAAAGAGAGGCTGTGTGATTGACGTGTCATTAGTCGGTGTTTTAGCCACGGTGGATGTTGGTCAGCTCGGCTCCTTTAAACTGCAGAGAAAGTCGTCGTGTTAGCTAGGCTACAGTTTGTGTTGTAATTTAGCTCATTTTGAAAAGCTGTGAACAAAACACTCATCTTGTTTCAAGAGAGATTTCTTCTGCACTTTTCCATCAGAAAACTCTTTTTTTTTCTGTATTATTTGCAGAAACATGTTCCTCCACATTCAGCCAGATCTGATAATCAGGTCTAGGATTCATGAGTCACTGAAATACTGTGAATTTTGATCTTCTTGCATCGCAGTTTTACATAATATTGATCACCAAACACCTCAGATCAGCCTGTGGTGTGTGCAGAGTTCAGTTTTCTACCTTGTCCTTCACGTCCAAAACCTCCGTCCTCTACAAACCCTGATGAAAAAACTTCCTCTGGTGTCGAAGTAAAACACGGAGAAGTTTCTCTTCGACCAAGATCAGCATTTGGATCAGAGTCTCTTAGAGTTACAAAACAGAAAACTGTAGCCTAGCTTGCGTGCCGATCCTCCCTGTAGTTTCTCAATAAAGGGGCGGAGCTTATTATCATCTATTGTTGCTAAAACACTCATCAGTGGCGTGTTACTCTAACAACCTCACCTCAGAAACATTGAAATATCCCTTTAAATGCTTGGAAACGTAAATCTTCTAGTTCACCTGTGAACAGGTATGTGTGTGTGCGTGTGTTTGTATGTGTGTGTGTGTGTGTATGTGTGTGTGTGTGTGTGTGTGTGTGCACTGGGGGCAAAGTTCAGATCACCATATTCATGAATCCTCGGCCCCTGGTCACCGCCTTGTCGATAGCGCTAAAAATCAATTCCGCCCACATCCCACTTCATGGCAGTCATCGTTTTTCCCTGAATAGGCCGACTTTCACACTCTCACACACACGCTCACACTCTCACACACACAAGTTCACACACACACACACACACAGTGAGGACGGTGTTTCCTTGGAGATGTACCGTGGGAGGTGAGAGAGTCGAGGCCTCCGTCTGCAGTCCAATCCTCCCCTCTGCTGTTTTTTTCTCGCCACACTTCTCTCCATCTTCACCTCCTCCTCCTTCTTCTCACGCCATCCACCGTTTACTGCCTTTGTTCTTTTTTTCTCCTTATTTTCTAAAAACAAAATATATCAAATATAGGGAAACTTTATTATAAAGAGGGTGTTGCATGAATGTATGTTTACATGAGAAATTATGTGAAAATAAAAAAGATTTATCAAAATAAAAAAAACTGCAAAGATAATTTAAGAACGTTGTTTGTAGAGATTCTAGTTCTAACGGGGCGGCGGACAGGGCTGCGTCTTTAGGATCCGCCCTGCCCAATCTGACTTCAATCCCAGCCAACCAACTGCTCAAACCTCATCCAACCTCACCCCCATCTGCGCCTGATTTACCCCTCAAACCCCCACCCGACCAACCGACCGACACACCCACACCCTCCATCCTCGGTGCTCCACCTCAGAACGAGGAGACCTCCGGACCTCAGAGTCCACGGAGGAGAACTGTCGAGCTTTTCCTTGCCCCTCCTCTCCCGTCATCTCCATCCACCCAACGCCTTTTTTTTTTTCTCCAGAGATCACGTTCCTCTTCTTCTTCTTCTTCTTCTTGGTTTGAATGTGTGCTCTGTTTTAATGCATTGTTTGTGTGCATTTACGATATGTTTCAAATGCCTAAGGAGTGACGCAGAATCTAGGATTGAAATGATCTTGTTCTCCATTCGGACCTCTTATTTTATTGAGTTTGTTCTCGTCTATTTTTCTTCTGTTGACATATGATGCTGTAATGTTGGCAAAAAAGAAAAATGTAAAATCCTGTATCATTTATGAAATATGTATAAAAGAGATATGTAATTCAATTATCAATAAAATCCTTATCCAGTTTTTGGAGACGCGGGTCCTCTGGGGATTTGTTGTTGTTGTTGTTGTTGTTCTCCAGGATTAATGAGTTCATTATGGAGATTTACAAGAAACAGCTTTTCAAGGTCTTCACCGTCTCCTCCGGTTCTCCTTGGCCTCCGGCTCATCCTGCACAGGACATCCTAAGAGATAGACCTGCGAGGGCGAGCTGTTTGTTTACAACCAGAGAGAGGACCTGGACTTTGTTCAGGACTCAGAGTCCCTCCCAAAGATCTGGATCTGTTAATCGTTAAAAGAGGAACAAACGTCTGTTTTTTTTTCTTAAAACCCTAAAAATAATGTTTAAGAATTTAAGACACAAAAAACAAAAAAAAAACTGAGCTCAGAATAACAAATAAGAACCAGTTTTAACCGTCAGAGGACCCTCATTAAACAGACACACCGCCGGCACTTTTAAAGTTTTATTCAAAGTTTAATTTAAAGTCGGGGAAAGAACTTTTTTTATCATTAAATTGGTAGATCTGAAACTTTACTCTGTTTCATACGCTGGAAGAGCATCCAGAGGGAAATCTTCAACAAACACTTTTTAAGATTTTAATTCATTATAAGAACGTCCAGAGGAGGTTTTTCTAGGTAATATAAATAAAAAAGGATCTAGAGGGAACCGTTTCTATGTTTTATATCCTGAGAGGGAATCTAGAGGGAACGTATTCTCTATATTATTCATTAAAGAGCGTTCAGAGACCACTTTTCTTCATTTACTTTTGTGGAAGGGCATCCAGGGATAAATTCACCATGAGTGAATTATCTGTGGCGGCAACCATACTGCGCTTTTTTAACATTTTTAATACAGGATGAGTTATTAAAGAATAGTTTTTCATTGTTTTTCGACTGGAAGGGCATCCGGTGGGAGTTCTTTTTTATTATATGATGGAAAACTTTTAGATGGCGAGATTTGGAACTTTATCAATCAGAAGAGCATCCAGAGAGCGCCATCTTTATGACATTTGAATGTACTGGACGGTAATCCAGAGGACGCTTCTTTTCTTCATACACAGACTGGAAGAGCATCCAGAGAGGATTCTAAAACATTCTCTGAAATGGAAGAGCATCCAGTGGCTTTCCTTCCTCACATTTTGTCCAGTGGTATCCAGTGATCTCTTTTTGTTTCAACTGTATTTAGTATTTCCTTTAAAATGGGGTGAGGGGCGACGATCAGGGACCACAGAGACCTTTAGAAACTTTTTAAAATCTCCTTTTTTCAAACTGATAATATGAAAAAGTCTCCAGCTGTGATTTAATGACTGTTTTTGGCGAGTACTGGACGTCCTGCTTTAGGGCAGATTGTACTTTAGTGCCGAATGATCAGATTTCAGAAACGTCCTGTAAAGGTTTTGATAGTCGGTCTCAGAGCTGTTAGAGAGAGAGAACTAAAAAATGTGAGTTCAGATTAAAATCAAATAAACTCAAAGTTAGAGGACGACCTTTGACACTGTGATAGTGTAATAAAACGGCGTTTGGATCTGTCTGAGACTCGGAGGACTAACAGAGTCTCATTTCTCGGAGTAATCACAGAAGAAGAAGAAGAAGAACAGTATGATCCACCTCATTTCTCCTAACTGCCTCCAGGATTCATGTCTCTGCTGGTTTAATTACATGTGAGACACAGAAGCAGGTTAGCGTGGCGCCTTTCTGAGTGAAACTGGAGACGGTTTCTCGCCTGTAATAGGACTGAGACATAGAGCAGTGTTCAGATATCCTGGTCCTCTGAGTCCCTCTGAGGGTCCAAACTTGGAGCGAAGCAGCTTCAGCTCGACAGTAAGACGGTGAACCGGTTCAGTTTAATGCATATCAGACCGCCGCTCAAAAACGTCAAAAACAAGCGAAGGAGAAAACAGGAGTCCAGGTTCAGTTTGGGGGGGTAGAGTCTGAAACAATGGGAGGATGAGAGAGGACGGGGGGGAGGACGGATCAGGAGGTCAGGGTGAGACTCAAACGTGACGAGAGGATCCAGATAACAGGCAGACTACTTAAAACAGACCCCCCTCAGGATGACCCAGAGGAGCTCCACACCGACTCAGACCTGAACCTGAACCTGGACCTGGACCTGAACCACCTGAGAACTCAGCATGATGTTGTTGGTGGTTTTCAACCTGCTGCAGGAGATTTACAGGACCGACGGAGCCGGTGAGTCCGGACTTTTCTCTGTTACCTGTTTATTTAGACTTTACTCTGACCCACGGTACGAGAGATTTGGGGTTTTAAGATCAGCTGAGACCAAAAAAACACAGAGATCTCTGAACTGAGTGAGTCTGAGTAAAAAAACACTAACACTGATCTTCATCTGTTATTACAGCTGCTGTTCTTGATACTTCTGCATTTACACACTTTTTCTGTGTGTTTAAGACAAAAAAAAGTCTAAATTCTGCAAAAAAATAAAAAAAATAAGATTTAACAGGAAATAGACCCCCATACTTTCAAATCACTCCTAAAAACACATTTTTAAATTGGCTTTTTACCTGTGAACTGTTCTCTTATTGTCTTTTTTAACTTTTTACATTATTGGTTTTATTTGTCAAAATTTTCTGTATTTTAAATTGTTTTTTTTTCTTTGTAAAGCGTCTTTGAGCAAAAGTGCATTATGAATAAAATTTATTATTATCATTAGTATTAGTATTAGTATTATTATTCTTAAGAACATCAACTCTAGAAATTAACGGGTACTGCTCCTTTAAAAGAGACGGTCTGTGCAACTTAAATACCAGACAAAAAGTCCCAGAAAACTTAAAATACTTTTTTTTTTTTCTGAGTACTGACTGATTAGAACATTAGATATTTAAACATTAAATTTGTTATTGGATTATTATCTCTTCATTTATCTTCACAAACGTCCAGTTTTGTTTCAGCTCCACGTCTACGGCCGACAAATCTCCCAAACTCTGACGTGATCAGCAGAAACACCTGAAATTATAATTTAAGTATTCTGTGTTTAAAAAGTCTCTGTACTGTTTGTAAAAGACATAAAATAAATCATATCTAATGTTTTTATTTTGACATTTTACTAATAAGAAAAATCAAAATACTGTCTTATTATTATCTGGAGAAAAAGTCACTTTAGGGGTTCCTCAGGGCGCGACTCTCGGCCCCCTGATCTTCTCATAATACTTCCCTTTAATGATCATCCTGACACAGTTTCAGACGAACCTTTGAGTTCAGACCGAGTCCTTTAACAGGATCATTCATGTGTTTTTAATGTCAGATTCACTTTAGTCTCTCTACACCTGTCTCTGCCAAAACTCCTAAAACTCCTAAAACTCCTAAAACTCCGACACTGAGCAGTTTTTTTTAAAGTGGTAGTAAACATGGAGATGAGATCACTCCTGTTTTAACTCGTCTGCTCGGCTTACTGTAAAGTTTAGGGCCGGTTTTAAGATTTGACTGATTGTTTTAAAGCCACTAAAGGATCCGGTCCTCGGCTGTGTTTCTGACCTTTTCACTTTTTATGAGCCGCCTCAGTTTGAGATCCTCGGGCCGGGTTTTTATTTGTTCCTCAGTCCAGACTGAAGACCAAAGTGACTTATCCAATCAGCTGTAAATCTGGAGGGATTCACGATTTCTGATTTATGAGTGTCTGCAAAAACACAGTCCCAGTCTGATTCTGTTTATGAGGAGGTTTCAGTTTATTTGGTAAAATACTACAAACCTCAGTTTAACTGTGTACACTTACATGTTCAGTTTTTACATGTTATTATTCAGAATTATTGTGTCCAGAAAATATCAAAATAACTGTATTATTGTATATTTATGGAAAACAAAGATATAGTTATCTGTCTGATTCTGTTTTTTACAGCAGCTCTGGTTTTAATGTTTATGCCCTCAGGGAAACGTGTCACTGAATTCATTTCTGCGGCTAATAAATGGGTTTTGTGAACGATAATGTGTTTCAAGGGTAAATGAATCAGAAATTTATGGATGTTGGGAGGCAGACCTTGAGGAGAACGTTTAACTCCCACAGCATCCATTAATTCCTGATGATGAATAACAAAGGACGGTATTCTGATTATGGTCACCTCAGAAGAATCCAGTTAATAGTCTTCACCAAAAGTTTGAAATACCTGGAGGTTTGACGAACATCCGAGGAGGTCATTATTGTCCCTGAAGAAGAGAAATAAAATCTCCAACTTTAACTTTAACAAACGGAGGATGAGAACTTCTTGGCAACAGCAGGTGTTTCTGCTCTGAACAGCTCACACTAACGCAGAAGAACTACTGCATCTGTAAAATGATTAATATGGTGATTATTACTTCAAGGGAATGATAAAGAAATGATCATAAATGTTCTTCCTTGAGCTGCGGCACCCCGCTGTAGTCTGTAATGGACTGGAAGAGAGTAGGTGAGTTGTGTTTAGTCTCTTTGCTAAAGAAATTAGTCAAAGTTAAAAAGATGTTTGGTGTCTAGTACTATGGCTGTGACCCTATCTGTCCTGTTGATGAAGTTAGGTGTGGCTATAGAGTGGCGTTTTGGTTGGGGGCGTGGCTCTCTGTATTGCTATCCTGCGGTCGTTACTAAAGTTGGTATACCTAGAGAAGGAAGCGGTCGACAACATTCATCTCTGGATGTTATGGTGGATTTGACCCTGAATTAATTTTACGCCGGAATATCCCTTTAAGAGACATTATTATTCTGCCGGACTGAATGGACGCCCTGCAGCCAATCAGAGGTGAGGATCCTCCACTCTGGAGTTGTCAGGCCTCACATGTAGCTCCAGCTGTAGTTTTTATTGTATTTGTGCAGCTCTGCAGACGACCTTAAACCCCTGCTGGCTCCGTGCTCTTACCGAACAGATGTATGATGATGAACTGGGAGGCTCTGCACTATTTACTGTGAGTCTGCATCTTCATCAGCGCGGATGAGAGTCAGACTCTGGTCCGGCTCTGCTCCACGTTCACTTAACAGCCAAATTAAGTTATTCAAGCCCCATCTGGAAGATTTAACGCTCCCATTAGCATACACCAGCATGAGTCAGCTATGTCCTCTGCCCCTTCTGTGCTGCTCCAGCAAACAGTTGGTCAGTCATACGTCTCCAGCGCCGGTCGTTTAGGCTGTCAGCGGGCCAAGCGGCTGAATTGATCCCTCTGCTTTTATTGGAGCAGCAGGTAGAGAGAGGATGAACTGATCTTTAATGGACAGAGAGAGAGAGAGAGAGAGAGAGTGATGACGGCTTCATCACGGTAACAGAATCAGACCTGTTCGCTCAATTCAACGAGGGAATCAGGGGTTAATAACAGGGACTTTAAAGGGATATTCCCCTTTTTTCAGGGTGGACTCTGACCCTGACCCCAACAAACACTTTGGTTTAATTTCATGTTTTAACTCTTTTCTATGTTCTCCATGTTGGCCTTGGTTTCATTCACAGTAATCCTCTTTATTTAGGATATTAGGAACAGTTCAGATATTTCATGTCGATCATTCGGCCTCAACAAAAACTCGGCTGTCTCTGCGTCTGTTTTCTCCACCACTCCAAGGATGACCCGATGTTTATTCCAGTTAGATTCCACGCTTGGTCACATTTCCTCTTTGACTCCGCCCTTTCTTCTGTCGGCGTTTTCTTCCCACTTTTGGCGGTGGGGCGAGCAGAAGTGGGTTTTTTTTTGCGTCCTTCTCCATCACAGCTCCTGTAGCTAAGCTGCTACACAATGGTAGAGTGGGAGGGGACGAGTTGGAACTACGGGAGAGGGGTGTGTCAAATACAGCGAGGTGATTGGATGGAGAGATGGAGCAGGAAATTGACCAATCGGAGCTGTCCGGGATGAATGGCTCCCATTGGTCAATGTTTTTGCAGTTCTGAACAGATTTTTTCTGATCTTTTTTTCTCTTCACTTCGTGGAGATCGCACTGTAGGACCATGATCTCCATGGAAACGAGGTTCATCATAATTACCGATCTCTTCAATCGTCAATCATCCTTCAAACCGTCAGTTTTATGTCTCCGTCGTGTTTCTGAAGATGTTTTTATTCCCGGGCTCATGAACCTCCTGCTGTTTCCTCCTGATGACCATGAACCCTCACTCCCGCCCACTTTCCCATCATCCCTCAGTCCTCTCCCTGCCTCTTAATTACACCGTTGAGGGGGCATGAAAAGGGGAACAGAGTATTGATCGTTCAGCTGCACCTGGTTTCCTCTGCTGTTCTCCTGATTCTGCACTAAGAGACTCTCGGCCTGTTGGCTCTCAGCAGAATCAGAACCGACTCGGTGTTGCACTTTATCATGATGGTCCAAAGGTTCGCTTCATGGTAACAACTTCATGGCGTGGGTTTAAAGTCATCGTTTCTGACCTTTCCCAGAGTTCATGATGATGTGACCTTGACAGTATAGAAAACAACATGATAGAAGCCTCTATAACCACACAGGACAGTAGGATCTAGTATAGATATTACAGCTGACGTCTTCTCTCCCTCCTCAGTCCTTGACCCCTGCTTGGCCTACATCAGCCTGAACGAGCCCTGGAGGAACACTGACTACCACGTCAACCAGTCGTCCGGCGTTCCTCTATGTGACAGCCACGTGTCCGGGGAGTGGTACCGCTTCACGGGCATGGCGGGGGACGCCATGCCCACCTTCTGCGTCTCTGAGAATCACTGCGGCACCCACGCTCCCGTCTGGCTCAAAGGAAGCCACCCCCAACTCCACGAGGGCGCCGTCACCCTGCCCGTCTGCGCCAGCTTCAACGGGAACTGCTGCCAGTGGAACGCCACCGTGGACGTGAAGGCCTGCAGCGGAGGGTACTTTGTGTACCGGTTGCCAAGACCGTCAGTCTGCTTCCACGTTTACTGCGGGCGTACGTATGAAAGTCTGTAGAATTAGAGTCTCTGGATTATATATATCTATAATTTTCTATAAACATATATCTATTTATCTATGTTCATCAGCCGACCCCGCAGAGCTCTGACATGCAGACGCTAGATCTACAGCAGATAGAAGTCGTCTACACCACCAGGATTTTTGAGTTTCCTTCTTTATTTTGTCTTTTATTTTGTGTTTTGTTCAGATTTCTACGATATCTGCGATGAGGTGGACTGCACAGGTCCCAAATGTCCTCCGTCTGAGTGTCGCTGTGGACCGGGGACCGTCCTGGGACCGGACAGACAAACATGTTTGGGTGAGACGGATGAGGAGGGGGGAGGGGGATGATAAGTTATGTAAGTAAAGATAATCGGAGAGGACATGTGAGACGGACGGGCAGGAAATGCTTTCTGAAAACAAGGAGAGGAATCCGTCAGAGCGGATTTATTCTGTTTTGACTCCTCAGTGTTTCTGGAAAATCTGATTTTATGTAAATCTGAGTCAAACATCAACGATGACGGATAAACAGAGACGATTCAGAGGGATCAAGAGTTTTATTTTCACCATCATTTACACACAGAAACGGATTTTATGGTGTTTTTGTCTTCAGTCTGTTTCAGACGACATTAAAATGAGAGAATTGAACTGCAGCTCCACCAGAGTCAATAAAACTAAAGAGTTTAAGAGTAAAGAGATGAAACTGTAGGTCAAACTTCACTTTTCAAAGTTTTTATATCTCTGTCAAATTTATGAAAACGTGAGTCTGCAGCTCGGTTAGACGCCTCTCCACCATCTTTGTCTGACTGGGAACACTGGTTTAGCTGGAGCTCAGAGTAACAGCGTCAGATTCACCGTCAGACTCACCGCAGTCTGAACCTGGTTGGTGTTAAATCTGGTGAAAACTGATGGCTGAGCTTCATCTTCACTCTTTATCACCCTTTAAAGGAAACTGACTGTTTTTACATGTTTGTCTTTTTAAATAAGATTTGATGGTAAAGTTTAGTACTGTAGAGTTTTCTGAATTGAGCTGATAAAGTCGTTTACTCTTTGATTACATTAAATAACTTTCTCAGCTTTGAAACGTCGCTGATTAGATCCTCTCAGACCGCCTCCGTCCTTCTTCAGGTCGTAGTTTTTCTTTTTTGTTAATTATGCGTTGATTACTTTTGTTTTTTTATTTAATTGTTGCTTAAATATTCACCAGATTAGAAAAAAATTAAGAGTTTAAAGACAGAAATAGTGAAAAAATCAACCGAGTGTTTACTGACTCAGAGGTGTTGGAGGTCCGAGTGTGTGTCAGGCTGAAGGTCCAGCTGATAACAGGTGAAACTGACCATTATCTCATCTCGTCTCCTCCTCTCCTCCTCCCTTTGCTCCCTCTCTCCTCCCTCCTTCAGTCCCTCCTTTGTATTCTAGCTCAGTATTTCCTCTCACTAACACAAACACACTCTTACAGCCTCTGAAGTCCGTCTATCCTCCTGTTTATCCTCCTGTTTATCCTCCTGTTTCCTGCGTGTTTGAAGTGGACTTCCTCCAGGTTATTAGTCCGTGCTGTGGTGGATTAAAATCCGACTCCCCTGAGGATGAACTGACTCAGGTGTGTGTCTCTTTTTCAGATGTGAATGAGTGTGAGAAGGGGAACGGCGGCTGTGCAGAGCTGTGTGTGAACACCAAAGGCTCCAGACGCTGTGAGTGCGGGCCGGGCCGTGTGCTGGGCGAGGACGGACTCACCTGCAGAGGTACACCTGAGCTCTGATGTTCATGTTTCACATCTGTCAGAGATGGTCAGAGCAGAGAAACACTCGCCGCTCCTCCTGTTTTCCAGAGATAGCCGGCTGTCACGTTAACAATGGAGGCTGCAGTCACGGCTGCTCCTCGCTGCCAGAGTCGTATCAGTGCAGCTGTCCCCGAGGGCTGGAGCTGGGAGAGGACGGACGCACATGTCAAGGTGTGTGTGTGTGTGTGTGTGTGTGTGTGTGTGTGTGTGTGACAGGAAAGCTTTTTGAGGTTTGAATATCAGGCTGACAGGAGGACGAGCTGACACAACAGATCTCGACAGTAAAGGTTACACCGTGACGCTTTTTCAGGTTTTATATGAGATTTTTTCATTTTTTCTGAGCGTCCGTGTTTTTATCTTTTAAGTAAATTAACATTAATTAAATTAAGACAACAAAGTGATGCTTTACTACAAACCTCTTAATTCAAAGTGACATGGTTCAGATAAAACAGAGTTGTTTCCTGACTGTTTCCTTTACAAACCCACACTGCGTTCTTTTAACACTGAATAAATCACTTAGTGTGGAAAACACAAAAAAAGTATGGTGGCCCTGAAGGGCAAGTGCTAACATGTTTTAGATATAAAAAATAAAAGGTTCTTATGTTTTGAAAAAAAAATTGGGACATGTTTTTTTTACTTTCATGGTTTAAAATTTTTTTTTAATGAATTTTAGGTCTTTTTTGAGTTACATTGAATATTTTTGAGGGGGAGTTTTTGCAACATGTCATTTTTTTCATTTCATGAAATGTTTTTGCCTCAAGAAACAGTTTCAGATTTAGTTTACTTCTCTGTCTACTTTAGTTTACTTTAGAAATAAAGTTTGCTTGAATAAAATGTCAATGTAGTTAATATTTTATTTAATTGATGAAGTTTTTTTTCATACTATTTCAGCCTGTTCTAAATTTTGAATTAATGACAGGATTTTATGTTTTTAATTTTTTGAGAAATTTCTTTTTTTGTAATATTTTTAATTTTTTTGAGAAATATTTTCTGTTTTCATGAACTGACTGCATTTCATTTTAATTTTTGTGAATTGTGTCTTGTGTAAAATATTTTTGATTTTCATTCTTTTTTTTTTAATTTTTGAAATCCTTTTGGCGTTCATGGGCCTCCGTAAAAAAAGCTGGTATCATAACAAAGTTTCATTTACAACCTTGAACTGTTACTTTATTGATAGTTGAAAGAATAATATGAGAGATAAATGTTGAATATCATCCGTCAGGTTTCAGATCCAGGTCTTTGTCCTTGAAGGTCCGATTCGCTCCGACTCAAACTGGTTCTGTTTCTTAGAACAAGATAAACATGAATGAACATGATTTTTCTGTTGGAGGAGCTGAAACTCTGTTTGCTTCATTATTTAGAGTAAATACTGCTGAGATTTACCAAAGACACACCTGTTTAAAACAAACACACCTTATTTTTATGAAAAATAACAGATGAAGCTTTTTTTAAAATTTCTTTTCAGGCGACAAAATCTTATTTAAACAAAGTTCAGTCCAGATCCGCATCTTTATTTGTGTTTCTGGATCACAGTCGGATGACTTTGAGCCTCTCTCTGTTTCTGTAGATCTCTCTCTGGTTTGTCTCATCTGCTGTTTTTTATTTAATCATATAAATATTTCCTTCTTTTCTCTCAGTGCCGGTCCAGTGTGATTCCAGCTCCATCGTGGTCTCGGTTCCTAAGGATCTGGTTGGCGGTCTGGAGCTCACGCTGTCCAACTCGTCCTGTAGAGGCGTCTCTAACGGCACCCACATCAACCTGAGCTTCAGCCTGAAGACCTGCGGCACGGTGGTGGAGGTCAAACTTTAGGAGGATGTTTCATTTTTACTATCATCACTTTATTGAAACGTTCTCTCGGATTAAACAGTCTCCTGTCTGAGTTTGGCTCAGTTTCAGACTGGACTTAAACCCTGACAAACCGAGGTCGTGACCTTATTCACTGTTAGATTCAGCAGCCATCTGTTTCCTCTGCTTTCTCCAAAACATGTCTGAGGAAGTCACTGAGACTGTGACGACTCAGATTTAATAAGACATAAAAAAAGAATAAAACCCTCAAATAAGACAAACCCACCTTTATCAGGAGGAAATCAAACCCTCTGAAATCTGGACCGATGTGGCTGGTATATTTTTTAAACCAAGTCAGTTTTTAGAGATGATCATTGAAAAACAATAAAACAGAAACTTTTTATTTAAAATGTGAAAATATAAGTTCATAACTTTACTTTAGAGTCAAACATTAACCGAGTAAATCCTGCAACAACAAATGAAATGTTCTTTATTTATTCAGCCCTTTACAACAACCCCTTCGGTGATCCAAAGTGCTTTACAGAAGAAAATAAAAATGAATAAATAAAAACAACAAAAAGCAATAAAATAAAATAAGAATAAAAAGAATAGAATAAAGTGTCACCACGCTTCTGGGTGTTAACAGCCAGCATAAATAAATACGTTTTCAATCTAGATTTAAAAAGGCCCAGGTCGGAGATAAGTCTCATTTCAGTGGGAAGTTTATTCCAGAGTCTGGGACCAGCGACTGAAACGTCTCGATCCCCCCAGTGTTTGTGTTTTGACCTCGGCACCTCCAGCAAAGGTTGGTCTGACGACCTCAGAGCTTTACCCAGCCCTCAAATGGTTAAAAGCTCAGTTAAATAGATGGAGGCGAGGCCATCAAGAGCTTTAAAAACAAACGTTAAAGGTTTAAAATCAATCCTGTTAGTGTTGGTTAAAAGACGCTAAAATCCTAAAAGATCTCCTAAAACTTACAGGCAGAGATCATAAATCATCGGTCGGACTCGTCCCCTCTGTCGCCCCCTGGTGGTGAAATAAAATCACCATCGAGCCGCAGAGTCCTCTTCTACTTCTGAGACACTTGTGGACTCAGCTCTTGGTAGTTTGGTGAAGATGATGATGATGAAGATATTGTGGCTCCATGGAGACGATGATATGTTGTTAGTTGAAGTGGTGCAACTTTATCAAAACAGTACTGATATTAGTGTAATTTTGCAAATGAACAAAAACATCCACTAAATCAAATGAATAAATATATATATACTGTATCTATGTTGTTTTTTTAATATGTCCAACTTTATCGTCCTGTCCGTCTGAAACTTCCCGCTGAGATCTTTCTTTTCTACGACCTTCAGGTGACGAATGATAAGATCGTCGGGACCAACCTGGTGACCGGTCTCCCCCGCAGCAGCCCGGGCAGCAGCAGAGACGTGATCGTCCGCACCAGTAAGCTGGTCCTCCCGGTCACCTGCGAGTTCCCCAGAGAGTACCAGGTGTCGGACGGGTACCAGGCCAGTCTGCGCAGCTCCGCCCTGGAGCTGGCGAGTCACAGCGAGGGAGTCTTCCCGTTCGCCCTGGAGCTTTTCAAGAGCGCAGAGTTCTCCGAGCCGTACCGCACCCCGCCTCAGCTCCGCCTCCAGGATCTGCTGTTCTTTGGGGTGGAGCCTAAAGAAAGGGTGGAGGGTCTCTCTGCTCTGGTGGAGAACTGCTTCGCCACGCCGGGACCCAGAGCCGACCAGGCGCTGAAGTATTTCCTCATCAAAGACGGGTAAGGAGCGAGACATGGTTATAAAAATGGGATATGGTTAAAGAAAAGAGATATGGTTGATAAAAAAAGAGATACTGTTTTAAAAAAGAGATGGTTATAAAAAAATATGGTTATAAAAAAACATACTGTAATAAAAAAAGGACATATGGTTATAAAAAATATATGGTGATAAAAAAGAGATTTGGTTTTAAAAAAGAGTTAGTTGTATAAAAGAGATACGGTTATAAAAAAAGAAGATGGATATAACAAATATGGTTATTTAAAAAAGAGATATAGTTACAAAAAAGAGATATAGTTATAGTTATAAACGAAATACGGATATAAAAAAGAAATATGGTTTAAAAAAAATACGGTTATAAGAATGGGATATGGTTAAAAAAAGAGATATGGTTAGAAAAAAATGAGATACTGTTTTAAAAAAGAGATGGTGATAAAAAAAGATGTGGTTATAAAAAAACATACTGTAATAAAAAAAGGAGATATGGTTATATAAAAGACATATAGTTATAAAAAGGGGGAAGTAGTTGTAGAGAAGAGAGATATGGTTATAAAAAAGAGATTTGTTTTTAAAAAAGAGTTAGTTGTTTAAAAGAGATACGGTTATTAAAAAGATGGATATAACAAATACGGTAAAAGAGATATAGTTAAAAAAAGAAATAAGGTTATAAAATAGAGAGAAGTTTATAACAAAAAGAGATACAGTTATAAAAAAATAGGGTTATAAAAATAAGATATGGTTATTTAAAAAAAAAAGATATGGTTTTAAAACATCAAGTTTCAGGAAATGTTCTTTCTTATGTGAGCTTCTTCTGCCTTTACACCATCTTTGCGGCCCCCTCTTTGCTCAGTCGGTGTCTGTGAGTCTGTTTTTAGGACCCCTGAAGCCCATAATATCCAAAAACATTTTCTGAAAACGTTCATAAAACTGAATCTTGATGCATAGATTCATTAAAAGTAAATATGAGCTCCAAAAACTGTCATAGTTTTAATAACATCAGAGAAAGTTTGAGGTTTAAGAGAGATTCACGACTGAGTTTCATCTGCACAACAAAAATCATCTTTTATTAGAAATGTAGGAGGAGCAGAAAAACTAACAGAGGACCCAGAACGGGACCCTGAGGAACACCACAGGACAAATCTGTCAATATTGAAGAGTGACTTTAATGCAGGCGAGTTTTTTTTTAATCAGAAATCTCAAAAATCTCCTTTTTTGTTGTAAAAGTCGTGGATTTGTTACGTTTCTTTCTTCCTTCATGAAAATAAGCAGTTTGCTTGTTTTTGAGATTTTTTGTTTCTCCTTTAAAAAGTTTAAAACCAGAATTTTGTTCCTGCTGCTCACAGATCTGTCGTTTATCGTATCAAATAACGAGGATGAAGCTTTTTTATTAAACGCTCAGCACGCCAAAACACGTCTGAATTCATACGGACTGTCCCTTTAAAAGTGCGGCTGACTCACTTCAGACCCCGGACGTTTTGAAGATGCGGTCTCATTAAGTCCTCATTGTAAACATCACACCCAGCTGTTTCCACGCCGGCCCATCATCAGCTGCTTGGCGGTGATAGGACAGGAAATCTCTACTCCTTCTCGGAAATGTCAGATGAAAAATGTTGGCGGCGGCGGCGTCTCTGCCAGTAATGTGGAAAGAAGACGAGAAAATCGAAGCTCAGAACCGCCTTATTATGCAGAGAGCGCTCACTCTCGCCAAACGGTTTCACCTCTGAAATCAGAGCGAGGATTTTCTTTCACCACTCCACGGACACGTTCAGGCGTGCTTTAAATCTATTTCTGTGAACTTCCTCCTCCAGATCGGAGTGTTTGAGGAGCGTGGGCGGGCCGGCCTTGATGAAGAGAGCGGTTAGAAATATATACGGATCACTGAGTCTGAGAGAGGAGAGACCAAATAACTCCATTTCCCTCTTTCTGCTGCATCTTCAGGTGCATCTCGGATGAAACGGTGACTCAGTACTCGTCAAAGGACCAGCTCTCCAAGCACTACCAGGTCCCGGTCTTCAAGTTCATTGGCAAGGACAACCGGGTGAGTAGAAGCGGCGTGCTGGGGGCCAGCTGGCGAGTTAAGTGTACTGGACTGTACTCTGATTGTATCTGTGTCTGCTTACAGCAAGTCTACCTGCACTGTCAGGTGTTGGTGTGCGGAGCGGGAGACTCCCGCTGCACTCAGCGCTGTCGAGGTCGAGTCCGGAGGGAGGTTCGGAGTGGTGACCCTCAGGAGGAGAGCACGCTCAGTGGAGGCCCCATCTTCATCCTGCCATGAGTGACGCTGAAGCTGAGAGCCGCTTTTATAAAACACCTGATCTCTGCAGAGACGCACTGAGATACTGAAACTACGACGTCAGAGCGACGGTTTATTTATCAGCATTTAACTTGAACATGTAGCACCAAGAGTTTCAGTCAACTTCAGTTTGACTTTAATAAACGTGAGTTTACAAACCTGCTCGTGTTTGATCGAATCTGTGACCGACTTTGGGCTCAATACCGAAACTGAATACGCCTTCGAACAAATAAAACTACAGGGTCACTTCTAAAAAACCTCTCTGTGAACTTTGGTCTGTTTCGCGGAAAAATAGAACTCTTATGATCAGCTGAGGAGTCCGGCGATCTGCAGAGGAACAGAAAGAAGTCGGTGTAAATTGACACGTTAACTTGAACGGTTACGATCAGCTACGATCGGAGGATACGACATTTTAGGAGACGATCAGGATGAAGGTGGAGATTGGGGGTTAGCGCCCAAGTTTCAGTCTCCAGGAAGCAGAAGTTTAAAAGTTTAGAAGGTTGGACCTTAGACTGTATTTACTACGGACCACTTGGTTCCACCTCCCACTTGTATACGGATTAAGCGCCAAAAAGTTCTCGGTATTTCTGCGATTTTTCTTAATCTTCTGAAATCAACATTGCACAGTAGTGTTGTACACATTCAGCAGGAAAGAGTCGCTGTGATGACGCTCAGCTCAAACAGCGTATCCCCAGGTGATCTACTCAATCTCTGTCCTCCCATTGGCTGTATCAGGTGTCAATCATAGAAAACATGAACCCCCTAATAACTTTTAAAAATGGAGCTGTACAGAAAAAAGAGGACTTGAGCACAAACCAGTCTGACAGTAACTACATGTCAACATCACAACCAGGGGGGAGAAACATTTATATTCTGTGTCATTAATAAAGTTTGTCCACAGCTCCATAAGGAGGCGGGGTTTATGACCTATACTGCAGCCCGTCACCAGAGGGCGCTGTTCTCAGAGTGGCTTCACCCAGCGAGGAGGCAGATGGCGTCTATTCTAGATACAGTCTATGGTAGAGACATTTATAATACATGCAAAACTGTGTGAATTTTAGCATAGTAATATATTAATGTGTTTTAGTGAGTTCAGAGTTAACTCATTTATACCCAAATTCACTTTAATCTTATTGAAATGAGCGTCTGAAAGTGTTTGAATTAAAACTCAGTAACAGGAGGTTGTTCTTTTTATCACCTCAGCAGAGACGTTCATGAAGTTAGAGCCGTAAATACAGAACTTAATATAAAGAGAAAAACTGTTACAGATGAACATCACACAGTCGTCTGCTAACCTAACGAACATGTTCTGATGTAAACCCCACACAGAACCAGGGTTTGGACCAGGACACCCGAACCCTGACCCTCAGATAAAACATGATCATTCAGAGGAAGTCAGTGTCTTATAGTGAAGATGACAAACATGTTGAGTTTATTTAAATACAGATCAGTCCTTTAGTTACACACACACACACACAGCTGGGCCGTATATTCTCTCTGTTATTCTGCTGTTTATGCTTCAGTGTCAGCTGCTCTGAATTCTGCTTAATACCTCCAAGTTTGTGCGTCTCTCCCTGGCAGAGCAATTTCCTGCCATTAAAGTGAATGACGTTTCTATTAGCCATCATTCAGAGAGGCTGCAGCCCGTTTGTAACAACTACAGCATGAAGGATGCTGCTGATGGAGGTCACACTTTCAGCCGTTTCTCAGGCTTGATTAACGCCAGGCGAGATTTACTGGATTTAGAAAACGGTTGATATTTCACTCCAGTTCACTCAGTCTGGAAATAAACGAGTGACTGATTCGCTCGGTTTAATCTGCGTGGGGATAAAAAGAGACGTCAAAGCGTCATCCAGCATCAAATATATAAATTAAAGTGATATTTGACTGTTAGTCTTTCTTAAAAACAACAAAAACTCATCTTAAAAACTCAAACAGGAACTTTAAAGCAGAATGTCTGGATGTTTTAGCAGCATGTCGTGAACCAGCATCAGGATTTAGTCAGAGGAGGTGAATGTGTCTTCAGTTTCCTTCCCATCATGCTCTTTGTCCGGAGTCATCAAAGTAATTAACGATAATGGAGTCAGAGATTAAAGGAAGGTGAGTGGAAAACCAAAGTCATATTCAGACGTTTGTCTTTTTGTAAAACAAGAATAAAACCTACAAAAAAAGATCATTTACACTCGCGTTTATGAAGTTTTTTCTTTTCTGATAAAAAGAGTCTATAAATACACCGCTGAGGAAATACTGAGGAAATGTTTGTTTTTAGAGAGTCCAGGAGTTTTCAGGGTCACAGTTCATCCCGCTCCTCTCCCTCACAGAAGCACGCCGCCCTCTGGCTGTTCATGTAGGGTCTGCAGCCGAGGGTCCACACCGTGTTGAAGACCGTGTCGGCCATCGATTCACAGGCTGGAGGACAAACGGGAATAAAGAAGAGGAGGAGTTATGAGAGGGTGAGATGAGCGTGTGATATAAACTATATTTATCTGATTCTTTGCATTTGATCGTGGTGAGAAAATTATCTGTCCAACTGAAGCCGGTTTAGACGTCAAGACCTGCTATTTTAACAAAACCAGGACAGCCGCTGGAGTCCCACAGGGCTCTGTTCTGGGACCGCTCTCATTTCTGATCCATGTAAATTAATTCTTCAAGTATCTTTGAAAAATACAAAAATGATCAGGCTGCAGTGAAGCACCATTAAAGGAATAAGCTGTGTGAAAATTAACTACATTAATATTTAAATGACCACATGGTGGCGCTTTAGGTGTCATTTTATAACGTGTATAAGTTTTTGCCTTTGGAAACCATCAAGTAAAATTTGGAGACTTTTGGAGATTTTTGTTTTTGTATTAGGTTTCAAAATTTTGTCTAATAGACTTCAATTAAAAATCTAAAAAATAATATAAAACTATTAAAAAATATTAGGATATATTCCAGTTATAACTCTCCTCCTTCTTCCATTCAGTGAAGTTTACAACCTGAAGTTTTTACCAAGTTACAGGCAGAAACATTAAAAAGTCAGAAAACGTTTGAAATTAAACTAAAAAAAAAAAACTAATTAAATGAGAAAACTGTTTAAAAACTGCAGTTATTCAAGTATTAGTTAAGGTAGTTGTAGTTTTAGTCGTATCAGAGGCTGCAGAGGAGTCCGAGCAGAAGTCCAGTTAATGTTGGTGAAGAATTATAAGGTCAGAGGTCATCGAAGTATGTGGAGTTTTAATAATTAAAGAGAAAATGAAGATATTTAGTCCAACTGAGTGTTTGAAATAAAGAAAATGAATTTAATCCTCCTCCTGTGTTAATGTCTGTACCGACACGTTTTTGTCTTTAAAAGCTTAAAAGAACCACTTAAATTCTGTTTTTGCATCAAAACTTTTTGACTTCGTCAGGAACCTCGATTTTAACAAAATAAAAACAAAAAAATTAAATTGACTAAATTATAAAATACTCTTATTAAAATTATAGCACCTGTTGTGGTAGGGTCACTGTTGACCCGGTTAGATCGATATCTAATAATCAGAGTAAAAACTGAAATCATGAGTCAGACAGTCAGATCCTCTTCAAGAGGGAGAGAGAGGGGGAGAAGAAAAATGAGTAGAGAGGGAAAATAAAGAGGAAAACAGGGAGAGAAAGAGGAGGAGTGTGAGGAAGAGTGAGGAGGAGAGAAAGAGACAGCGGTCTACAGGAACCATTAGTACTCTTTAAAGGGAACTTTAATTTCATCCAAAGTTCCTGAACTCACTTTGGACTTTGGACACGAAGCCCAGACTCCTGTTGAGGTCGGAGCAGAGGCTGTGGAGACACGAGCGGAACCTGGAGTCACAGTCGTACTTGCTGGTCCCACAGGTGTCGTAGCACAGGTCCAGCTCGTTGCAGCACTTGGTCATGGCCGGGATCCCCAGATCCAGCTGTGAAGAGACAAACTGGACGGTGTCAGTGTCTGTGGTTCTGGTGTTGAGCTCAGTTACAGGTTATTGTCTGTCTGTTGGGCTGTCGGTGCGCTGAACCACCTACAGCAGCATTCACCTGGAAGCCGACCAGAGAGGAGCTGCAGCCGTTGGGTTCAGGGAGCTGGTACCCGGGACGAGGCTGAGGAGTTTCTCCTGGAGACAAACACATGTACAGATGTCCTCTTTATAGATATATATGTAATAGATATCAGCACATATATAACACACCAGAGTATCTATGTTCTCAGATAAGATGTGACTTCTGTTTGAGAACATCTGCATCGATTGTGTAACTCTGAGTTCAGCTGAGAGATAAACTCTGAGTTCAGGTTTCATTATCAGCAGCCGGAGGACCCTGAGCGCTCCGTCTTCAATAACCTGGAGAAACACGGAGCTGATAAACTGACAGCAGAGGCGAGGAATCTGAGGTGTGCAAAAAAAACAAGAACATGTGCATCAATACAGAGAGGTGAGGGGAGGAGACTATAACCTGGAGAGAGAGCGGATAGTTCCTGAGCTAAAGTGTGCAAACATGCAGTGATAAAGAGGGGTTATACGAGGCAGAGGGGAGGGGATCTGAACCTCAGGGGAAAGGAACGATATCCAATAAGAAGCTTGAAAACATTCAGACACAAATGCTTCAAAAAAAGATGACTTTGTGAAAAGAGAAACAAAAGAAACATGGATGCAAACGTAAACACTTTTATCAGAAAGAGGAGGAATAATTTCTGCACAAATACAATTCAAGAAAAGAGACGATTAGACACAGAGGAGAGGAAATTATTCCTGAGAGTAAGAGAGATGTGTGTGGATAACCTGAGACTGGAGGGACTGAAATATGCAACAACAAGCTCATCTATGGGGGAAAGAGAGGGACAGTTTAAAAAGAAAGAGTCAATCATCTGAAGTGTGCTAAAAACGAGCAAATATATCTGAAAAGGAGGCAGAGGGGAGGAGGAATTAACCCGGAAGAAATGCAGAAAGAGAGAGAGGACAGTCTGCAAAGGAAGACATGATCGTCTGAAACCTGAGAGTGAAAAAAAACAAGTGTGAAAACGCTGACAGAGACGAACATTTGAGTGTAAACGGAGAAAAGACTGATTGCAGAGAAAAGCTTCTTTGTCTCTGATGAAAGTTCATCATCGACTCTTCCTTCGCTGTATCTGAGAGATCTTCACTCACCGTATCTGCAGCGGTACTGACACACCCCGTCACGGCCTCCAACCAGCTCCACCAGGGAGTCAAAGTAACCGTGCATGGACTGGAAACTGTTTCTGATGGAGTTAAAACTCCAGCTGCTCTCTTCCTCAGCCGGCTCTTTGCTTTCTGATGGGTTGGTGAGGACTGGTTTGATTTCATTATCTTCCTTCTCTTCTTCAGCAGGTTTCTCCTGGATCACAGCTTCTTCTGCAGGTTCCTCCTGGATCACAGCTTCTTCAGCAGGTTTCTCCTGGTTCACAGCTTCTTCTGAGGAGGGCTGCTCTGCTTCAGATGCAGCCTGCTCCTGGGTGACAGCTTCTGCAGCATGAGCGTCTGTATCTTCAACAGGCCCGTCACTTTTTGCTTCTGTCTCTTCTGCTGCTGCTGCTTCACGCTCTCCTTCAGGGACCTCCACCTCAGGTTTGTCGGCGTCTTGGTCCGCCTGTGTTTTAGCTGACAGGTCGTCACCAAAGAGGGAATTGTCTGCAGTCGGATCATCTGCTTGGACGTCTAAAGGAGCTATATCTGGAGTGGCGAAGTCGGTCACAGCCGGGGTCTCCTCCTCCTCCTCGGCCTGGGCCTGGTAGTGTCCTAAAGTGGCGCTCGTGGCCGTGGACACGCAGAGGAGGAGCAGGAGCAGAGAGCGGAGCAGCATGGTGGTGTTGACAAGTTGACAGGAGCACACAGAGTGAGGGACAACAACAGTCTCTGCTCGTCCTGACTCTGCCAGCCGCAGACCGGACTTTGACCTGTGATTAGCCGAGCAGACAGCGAGGCATTCCCTGATGTTGGGGGCAAAGGTCGCGCCTCCGTCAATCAAAACAGAGGTTAAATAATTCCCCTAATCCCCTCAGTCTCTGTTACCCCTGACCAAATTAGATCAGCAGTTTGACTCTCAGAGCTGAGGTTAATTTTTTAAAGGGTATAAGCAGGAACCCTGAGGTTAATGTCAGTACATTTTTAAGACTTTTTTAAAAACCTTTCAAAAGAATTTTATGACCTCATCGCCACTTAAAGCCGTTTTTTGCAACACATCTTTAACAGTTGGAGTTTGCAATAAAAAAAAATGAGGTAAGCTGAAGAAGAATAAAGCTAAAGGAATAAATAAAACCAAACAGTGAATTTTTCATCAAACTATGACATGACATTTTTTATAATACAATACTATGGCTTTTTTTTTTCATCATATTAAACCATGACATTTTTTTTTATCAAACTATACTATATTTTTATTCATACTATACTATGACATTTTTATCAAACTATACTCTGACATATTTTTATCATACAATACTATGACATTTTTATCATACTATACTCTGACATTTTTATCATACTACACATTGAAATTTTTTATCATGCTATACTATATTTTTATCATACTATACTATGACATTTTAGTCATACTATACTATGGCATTTTATTCATAATATACTATGACATTTTCTATCATACTATACTGTGACATTTTTCTATCATACTATACTATGACATTTTTAACATACGATACTATGACATTTTTTCATCATACCAGACTATGACATTTTTTTGTCATGCTATACTATGACATTTTTTTTTATCATACTACACTATGACATTTTTTGTCATAGTATTCTTTGACCTTTTATTATCATACTATACTGTGACATTTTTTATCATACTTTACTATGCCATTATTTAACATAAGATACTATGACATTTTTTTATCATACTATTCCTTGACATTTTTATCATACTATACTATAACATTTTTTTATCATGCTAAGCTGTTATTTTTATCAAACTATACTATGACATTTTTTTATCATACTATACTGACATTTTTTCATCATACTATACTATGATAAGTTTATCGTACTAAACTATGACCTTTTTTTATCATAGTATTCTATGACCTTTTTTATCATACTATACTATGACATTTTTTTTATTATACTATACTTTGATATTTTTATCATACTACACTATGACATTTTTTTGTCATACTATACTATGACATTTTTTTTATCAAACTATACTATTACATTTTAATCGTACTATACTATGACATTTTTTTATCATACTGTACTATGATAATTTTATTGTACTAAACTATGACATTTTTTCATCATACTATACTATGACATTTTTTAACATATGATACTATGACAATTTTTTATTATACTATACTATGATATTTTCATTATACTGCACCATGACATTTTTTATCATGCTATACTATATTTTTATCATACTATACTATGACAATTTTTTTTTTATAATACTATACTATGACATTTTATTCATACTATTCTATGACATTTTTTATTCATACTATACTATGACATTTTTTCATCATACTATACTAACATTTTTTTGTCATACTATACAATGACATTTTTTTTATCATACTACACTATGACCTTTTTTTTATCATGCTAAACTGTTATTTTTATCAAACTATACTATGACATTTTTTTGCCATACTATACTGTGACTTTTTTTATCATACTATACTATGACATTATATTCATACTATACCATGACATTTTATTCATACTATACTATGACATTTTTTATCATGCTATACTATATTTTTATCATACTATACTATGACAATTTTTTATAATACTATACTATGACATTTTATTCATACTATTCTATGACATTTTTTATTCATACTATACTATGACATTTTTTCATCATACTATACTGACATTTTTTTGTCATACTATACAATGACATTTTTTTTATCATACTACACTATGACCTTTTTTTTATCATGCTAAACTGTTATTTTTATCAAACTATACTATGACATTTTTTTGCCATACTATACTGTGACTTTTTTTATCATACTATACTATGACATTATATTCATACTATACCATGACATTTTATTCATACTATACTATGACATTTTCTATCATACTATACTATGACATTTTCTATCATACTATACTATGACATTTTTCTATCATACTATACTATGACATTTTTTAACATACGATACTATGACATTTTTTATCATACTTTACTGACATTTTTTTTAAATACTACACTAAGACATTTTTTTGTCATACTATACCATGACATTTTTTATCATACAATACTGTGAAACTTTTTTTTATCATACTATACTATGACATTTTTTTAATTATACTATACTATGGTATTTTTATCATACTACACTATGACATTGTTTTTATCATGCTATACTATATTTTTTATCATACTTTACTATAACATTTTTTTGTCATACTATACTATGACATTTTTTTATCATGCTATACTATATTTTATCATACTACTCAATGACTTTTTTTATCATACTATACTATGACATTTTTTATCATACTATACTACAACATATTTTACCATACTACACTACATTTTTAATATACTTTACTGATATTTTTATCATAGGACACTGACATTTTTTTTTCATACTATACTATGACATTTTTTATCATACTTTACTGACATATTTTACCATACTACACTGAGATATTTTTAATATACTATACTTAGATATATGATATATTCATGAACAACATATACATTCATTTATTCATACATACATACTGATTTACATGCATTCATCCCAACATACACGAAGTATACTTACATACATACATTTATACATGACATACAGCATTTATGTATATTTTTATGAATATTATTATACCTAACTACAAACATATATACATTCATACTTTTATTCATACTGTCAATTATTTTTTTCATACATTCACTTATAAATACATCTTACAAACAGAAACATTTATTTATACATACGTTTGTTCCTACAAACAAACATATATTCATTCCTTTTTTCATGTCACATACATACCCATAAACTTATTTATATATAAATGAATGTACTGTATGTTTAAATGTCTGAAATTTATCATGTTACAAAAACTAAAAACAAACCTAAAAATAATGTTTTCAAAATAGACATGCAGATTTATTCACTATCAAGATAAAAAAAAAACAACAATGACAAAACAAAGTTATATGTAGGTTTCATATTAAAGTAGACTAGAGTAAGTGTTGGTGTAAAGTAAATGTACGTGGAAGACTCTAATTGACGATGTTTAAGGAAGTGGTGAAGGACAAAAGTTCACTAAAATCCCGGAGACATGTTTCAAATGAGCGACAAACTCAGCTGAATAACTTTGCGTCGTTTTCTTTCCTTTATTTATTTCATTTAACTGAAACAAAACAGTTAATTATGACGAGTTAACAGCAGGTTTTACTCTGGCTGCTAAATCCAGTTACAAAGGAGAGGAAAGTTGAACTCCAGAGTCTCATGGAGCCTGAAGAGAAACTGTCTCTGTATTCACTTTAACACTCGGCCTGTCTAATACTGACATTTTATTCATGACCTTTATAAAGACATCACAAACTTCAAATCATCCTCACTCTGTTTCTCTCAAAGGTCACACACAGAAGAACAGACTGACTCAGCTTTAGTTTGTGTTAGGCTCTGCTGCCCTCTGCTGTTAGTTTGGGGAAATTCACTTTAACCACTAGATTGAGGTGAAGTTTTTCACACTGATAAATAAAAACTAGACTGAGTTTAGTTTCTGAAACAACGTTTGTGCTCCTTTACTTTTTCTTACAGGTCAGCTTGTTCTTTTTTCCTGCTCCTCTTTTATGAATAACGTACGACTAGAATACTGAAACTTGTCAAAATAGAATAAAAAACGACCGACACATACAGACACTGTTACAGTGAGGGCTGTCACAATGTCAGGTTTTTACCTTCTTTATCATGGTAACCTAAATCATTGTAATAACGGTATTGCTGCAAAATTAATGAGAAACTGATAAAAACATTTGATTTCTAAATTGATGATTTCTCCGCATCAGCAGCCCTGAGACTGGAGCCCAGAATCCGCCCGGTTCAGGAACGCCTTGAGGTCCGACAGGAGGAGCTGGGACAGAGATTTCAGGGTGGACTTCTAAAACTCCTGCCCTTCTGGCTATAGAGTGGCGTTTTCCAACTTTAACCATCTGCAGGACTCTGACTGAGTTTTCAGGGTTTTTTCTTGCTGATCTCAGCTGCAGGTTGAACCTCAGGTGAGTTTTATTCCTGATGTTCAGTTCGGCGCAGGGCTGTGGCGTTGTGATCGGCGGTTGACCTGATTGGACACGTGTTCTTGTGTTTATTTACAGTACAACGTCTATCCAGAGAGGAGGCGGAGGTGTTCACTCTGTTAGCGGATCAGACTGTACTTCCTCCCACAGGATCCTGCAGATACAAACAGAGAAAGCGTCGACAGATAGGAGGGGTCAAAGGTCACTGAAGAACAGCGTGTCTCTTCAGTGAAATATGTCCTCACCGTCTTGTGGCTCTGCTGACTTTCTCTCTGTCCAGGACGGCGTTGATGCCGTTTGTCAGATCCTTCAGGGTAAACACAGAGTGGGAACAGTGAGCGTCTATCACACCGCAGCAGGACCAACATTAAAAATCACTCATATTTATGTTCAGGGGAAGAAGGTCAAACTCCTCTGCCTTGTTGGCGGTTTCCAGGCGGTGATTCGTGGTTATCAGTCTCATTATCTCCCTCTGAGAAAACAGGAAAGAAAAGTTTTAAAAACCTGCAGACCTGAACTCTGTCAGCGATAATCTGACCTGCTTCACTTTTATCTCTGAACTTCAGATCATGAACTTTGTGTTTTTGCACCTTTACGTCTCTGGTTTGTCCGTCAGCAGCAGCGATCGTCGCCTCGGGAACGAGCTTCTCCTCCATCTCCTCCTCCAGGAGTTGGATCTCCCTCCAAACGTCGAACAGCTGGAGCCGCTTTGATTGGACGCTGACGTCTGTCCTGAGCTCTGACAGAGACGGAACACACACACACACACACACACACACACACACACACACACAGTTTTGATGGAGTTGACCATGAATCTGAAACTCCAGCTGATCTAAACACTCACCTGTCCGCTCACGTTCCTCCAGGTCTACGTTGGCTGTAAGTTTGTGTGAATCATTTCTCGCCCTGAGGAAAAAAAAACATGTTTGAAACTCTCGGCAGCTAAAATGAATCTACTGTAGGTCAGTTTGAGCTCCACAGAAGTCCCTGCAGTACCGTTGATTCTCCTCTAGGGCTCCTCTGACCTCCTGCTCCAGGTCGTGGACTTCTTTCCCAGCCTCTTCCAGCTGCATCTCTCTGAGTTTAGCTCTGCAGACGTCTTCAGGTGAAACTTTTAACGACTGTGACGATAAACGAAACCCATGAATGCAAAAGAGAGAGAGGTGAGCGGGAGAGACGTTTTCAGGTTTCATGTGCAGGAACACGGATGGAGCAGGAAGTGGGGAGAAAGAGCCGAGAGTGACACACTGGAGACGGGCGACCTGTTAGCAGACCGAACGCTCTGAGGACGGTCCAACGGTCCACAGTTCGCCGTCTGTTCTGCAGAACCAAGAACACTTCAGCAGAGATGTTACGGCGTGTTGATCACACACTCAGCGAACGTTCTCCACATTTTAAAAAAGAAGAGTGTCAGTCAGCGGTCAGGTAACGCAGAGAGACCTCAGAGAACTTCTGCTCAATAAAGATTTTAACAGCAGAAAAAACATGACGGCCTCAAAATTAATTTAATCCTGTTTTTACTGAATCATCGAAGTCCTCCTGTTTTTAATGTGTTCCTGTGACTTTTGTTGTCCATGTTAATTATCTGTTTTTTATTGTTTTTTAATTTTACTGTACAGAACTTTGGTCAGTGTTTCGTTGTTTTTAAATGTGCTTCATAAATAAACCTGGATTGGATTGGATAAATCTCGGTTCTCAGAGAACTGGACCAGACTGACCCCCATAAATGTTCTCTTCCCTGGAGGGCTGAGCAGTGAAACATGTGGACGCAAACCTGCAGGTTGGTGGTCGCCACAGTCCAGGTTAACCTTTAAAACCTTTGAACCTAAACTTTTATTTTGAAAGGATGAAATTCTTAAAAAATAAGCTCCATTTAACAGAATCTACCTGCAGACTCTGGGACCTGGTTCAGCTGTGTTTGAGAAAATCCGGCTCAGTATTCCCGTTTTTGGAGCGTTTTCTTACTTTTTAGTTGGAATAATAATAAAAATAATAATCAAAATAATAATAATAACAATAACAATAATAATAATAAGTCACTGTAGAGAGTCTTTAAACGGAGACTGAACTGTAAGTGCAGTTTTGTTGTATTTTACAGTCATGATATCAGATTTAAGAGTCCTTCATGAGGTCAGTTTACCGAGTGTTGGGGTTGAGAAGCCATCAGGTGATCGACGTACAAATCATAATCAGTCTGAAAGAGAAGAAGAGAGGAGAGGCTTCAGGTTAAAAAAGAAACACAGATATTAAAACTGGACTTCAGTGAACCTGATCTTCATCATCATCATCATCATCATCATCATCATCATCATCATCATCATCACTCTGCAGCTTCAGTTAAAGTTTTCTGTCTCCTGATGAGTTTCGGTGTTTTCAGGTTTTCATCTCTGAACTTTAACCTCTCAGATCTTCAAAGTTTCTCCAGTTTGACCTTTTAAATCTCACTTTTATCTCACTGAGCGCTTTCATTTACGAACTGAGTGTCTCTAAAACTAAAGAGAGTTTCATGACCCTGTGACGTGTTTTATGAATGAGCCTCAATCTCGCCGTCGCCCTCCAATGACCCCGACCCCCCTCCCCTCCGGTGATCACGACCAGGCTCCAGTCGCTGCTCTACTTCCGCCCGTTACACCGGGGACCCGCCCTCCCTCTCCGAGCTCTAATACGTCTGAAAGCACATGCTAAAAATGTGCGAGTGGGTACAGAGGAAATGGAAAAACCTTAATTTCCCTCAGGATGCGTCCAAATACTGGCGAGCTTTCACACACATCATCAAAGACGTCACTGAACGCTGCGAGGCGGTCTCTGCTGGGCCGGCTGTGCTCTGACAGCTTCTGCAGCTCCTGGGTACGACGGACACACACACACACACACACACACACTGAAGGTTAGTGAGTGGAGATGTTAGTGAAGGTCTGAGCAGGTTTTTACTCGAACATTTCTGAGGAGCTGATCGGAGAATCTGGAGCGTTTCTAAAACCCGTCAGCTCGGCGTGGAGATCTTCTCACCTTCTGAAGTTTCCTCTCGTGCTTCTCAGCGATATTTCCTCCAGCCCAGAGCTCCTGCTCGTCTGTTTCTAACCTGCTAACCTGCTTCGTCTTAAAGTGACCCTCAGTTTTCAGGCCCTCTGTGTCGGAGAAGCTCAAGTCCTTCAGTTTCTTCTCTGGATCAGGAGAAGATCTGAACGTTTCCTGCTGCACATGTGAAGAGTTTGGAGAGGAGACAACAGTCTCAGGTCGGTTTAGATCTTCATCTGGTTTGTCTTGATCTTTCTTTGACCTTCTGACCTCAGACTCTCCTAAAGTTTCTCCGGTGTTCGACTTCAGAGGACCTCCTTTCATTTCTTCTCTGTGAACGTCGGTCTGCAGAGAGTTTGGAGCGCCTTCATTTCCTTGAGACCTCCTCCAGAAAGACTTCTCCACCTCCCTGTGAGGCGGGTTCTGGTTCAGGCTGTGGGGCCCCAGGTGACCTGAGGAGTAGGTCAGGAGATCGTCCTTCTGACCAACTTCAGCCGTCAGGAGGAGTCTGTGAACGTCGCTCCTGAGATCCTCCTTCCTGATGGACATGACTCAAAACACAAAACGACAAAACGAAGGAGGAGACAATGTCTGCGATAAAAATGGAGAAAGAAGAGTTTAGATAAATGTTTCTGTGATGTTATGATTCAGGAGAAATTCAGCGATAAGAAAACACGATCTCAGTTTACCGTCTGTTTAATCGATCGACTCATTTTCAGACTTTATATCGACTTTCTGATCGCTCATAATTTTCTTTACAAGATTTTAGTTTCTACAAAAAAATTAATAAAACAAAAACAGATTTCAGCTTCTGTCTCTTTAACACATTTCAAAATCCAGCACTTTGGAAGCCTCGTCCTCTGTTGCCATGCTGCAACTTCTTTGTCTTAGCCAATTTATATTGTCAAATGATTAAAAATGTCTGAATTAAAGATGATTTTAATGATTTATTGATTATGTTAAAAACTTTGTGCCACATTTCCTTTTATAAAATATGTTATATAAATAAAATCTGATTGATTAAGTGATTAAAATAATAAAAACAGTCTGTTTCATCTGCTCGGCTAACTCCGACCCCTCACAAAGGTTTCCTGCATTAAAAATCATAATAATAATTTCATTAATCTTGTCACTAATAGTCTTGTTTTCCATAAAAAGGCGTAAATATAAATGTCAGTCTATTTTTATCTACATGAAAAAATCCTCACAGGAGCTTTAAACAGATTTATTCATTATTTGTTGTGTTGTTTATTTTTGTCAGGTATTATGTTTAATGCAAGTTAAATTGTGCTGTTAATGGTCTTAAGCTAAAAATACTTTAACATTAAACTAGTTTGTTTTAGTAACAGTTCATTTTCGAGGGTCCTCGTAAAGACCAAACGGTGTTTTTATCTTAAAAATTATGATTTTTACAAACTTTACATGAAGAATTAAAACAAAGAAAGTCGGTCAGCCCGTTAATAATGATCTTACCTGTGAAATAAATCCACTTTTCCAGGGATAATGTCAGAAAAACTAAAACTTTACTCCTCACAGCCGCCTGGACGTTAGCTGGTTACCATGGAGACCGACCCGCGTAAATGCTCGCGCTGCGTTCAGTGTCCTGGCAACAATCGGACTTTTGAGCTTCCGGGAGAAAGAGTTTGTTTACAGGTTAGGAAACAACAAATGAGCGTAAATTCAGACAATTCAGAAAAGTTCTTGTTTATTTTGATTATTATGTGTTTAGTTGATTAATACATTATGAAAGAGGAACAGACTCTAGAAGAGTTTTCCTCTTTCTGCTTCTTTTCTTTCACATGTTTGAGATTTTTACTTGTTTGTATTGAATGTTTTAGATATTAACTAAATAAAACAAAATATGAAAAAATAAATAAGGATGATCGCCTGAAAAATAAGAATAGGAGTGTTTGTAAAATAAAAATCAATGTTTGAAATTATTTTTATCTTTTACTTTTTTGTTGTTAAAATTCTTCCTGTAAGCTCTCACAAAGTTTTATTTGCATCAAACAAGAAAAATAAAGCTGAATTTTGATTATTTTGAAAATCTTATTGAGTTTAAACTTCTATAAAGTAGTTTATTCACCGTGGCAGTGTTAGTGTTAGAGCGTTTAGTGCACAGCTTTGGAGCGAGAGAAGGATGAGCTGAAGGAAAGCAGACCTCCAGGCTGGATTTACCAGAAGAGGAAGAACCCAGATGGTGAAGCTGAGCCAGAGAGAAGTGACAGTTTATGAGAGTTAAACGCTCGGCTTTATTAAAACAAGAAACTGAGTTCATCTGTGTTGGGGGGCCTCCACTGAGAGCCGGGTTTGAATTATGTTGGTAAAATAATATTATAGTAGGGAATGAAAAAAGATCTGATGAGTTCAAGCGGGAGGATGAGGGAAAGACCAAACAGGTCAAAAGTTGTGATTCTAGAAAATTGCATTAACAAACCTCAACCAAAACGCCACTCTATAGCCACAAATAATGCTCAGAACAGCACCTAACTTCATCAACAGGACATATAGGGTCACAGACATAGTACTATATTCAGAGTTGTTCTAACTCCTAAGAAAACATAAACTCTTTCTCCACTTCTGTAGTCTATAAGCTGGGCCAATAAACTTCTACTGTAGTAAAATGAAAAGGTAAAGGTGTTTTTATTGAGCCGAATTATCAATAAAATCATGATTTTGTTAACAGGTGTAGATTTATGTGCTGTCGAGTTAATATATTTGAACAAGAGCACAGTAAAGTTAAATCAGCTAATTTTCCAATGAGGTTCTGTTACTAAACAGAACTACACCATGTTCTACTGAGGTTAGTACATATAGGGTCACACCAAACATCTTTTTAACTTTGACTCATTTCTTTAGCAGAGACTAAACACAACTCACCTACTCTCTTCCAGCAGACGCTTGTTTGTAGAGAGACCTCAGGCCAGTCCATTACGGACTACAGCGGGGTGCCGCAGCTCAAGGAAGAACATTTATGATCATTTCTTTATCATTTCCTTGAAGTAATAATCACCATATTGATCATTTTACACTGTAGACGCGGTAGTTCTTCTGCCATGAAGAAATGATCAAAAATGGTCTTCCTTTTTAAAAGTTTTTAAAAAGTTCAAATATTAGGATAGTTCAAAAGTTTAAATATCAAAATAGTTAAAAAAAAGTAAATATTAAAATAGTTTTTAAAAAAGTCAAATACTAAAGTAGATTCAAAAATTTTAACCGATCCTAATATTTAAAAAGTTCAAATATTAAGATAGTTTTAATAGTTTAAATATTAATATAGTTTAAAAAAGGTCAAATATTAAAGTAGTTAAAAAGATTTTAAATATTAAAATCGTTTTAAAAAGTTAAAATATTAAAACAGTTTTAAAAAGTTCATTATTTGTGGCTATAGAGTGGCGTTTTGGTTGAGGGCGTGTCTCTCTGTATTGCTATCCTGCGGTCGTTACTAAAGTTGGTATAACTAGAGAAGCAAGCGGTCGACAACATTCATCTCTGGAGGGGGGGTCTAACTCGGTGTTACGGTGTGTTTCGTTTTATACCAAAATATCCCTTTAACATAAATAAAAAAAGAAGATCAGTCAAACCCAAAGAAGAGTCCGTCTCTGGTGTGTTTTTTTTCAGTATTTAATAAAAGTCATTTGGGCTACTGCTCTTACATTTACAGTTGAGACATTCCGCATTTTTCTGGGTAACAGTAACATGTCGAGACCGTTTTGTTGATTCTCATGTTCACTTTGTACAAAACAAAAAGGCCAACATTGTTTCTCTTTGTATAAAAAATATAAGTTAATTTAAATTTAACTCTAATTAAGAAAATAACAATAGTAATAATAGCAATAATAATAATAATCATCATCAATAATAATAATAATAATAATAATAATGATAAAGATCATAAGCTAAACATAGTGCAGACAATGGGATATAACTGGTGCTGAAAGGAGGGACAGTGCAGTGTTTTGGACTTAACCATGTACTCAGGTGGGGAGGAGGGTCGCACACACACACACGCACACACACGCGCACACAAACACACTCACACACAGTGTACACACCCAGTCAGAAAGTGCATGACTGCCGTTCAGTTTAGCACCATCAGAGCTCACACCTCAGTCTGTCCAATCAAACTCTTGGATTGTTCACACCGACGCCCCGACCCGCTAACTTCGATATCACGATGTCTCTTCAGGCGCACACTAGTTGTTGCTCTTGGTTGAAGCTTACTGGACGCAATCCTGTAAAAGTAAGACAGAGCCAATGACGGAAACCGCCGCCGCCGCCGCCACCCACCGAGGATCTGCAGTCAGACAGAACATTCATCAGAGTACATTCACACCACAGGGGGCCACAGTACCAGTCAGAACACGACGAACCAATGAGCGGTGAGTTCAGTCTTAGCGGGACGACGTCCGCTGGAATGACAGTTTAAAGACAAACTTTGTGTCTCTTGGAAGATCTTGGAAAGTCATTTGGAAGAGTCCAAATGCACAAACATGATTGACGTCGGAGGATTTCGCTCTGCGTACGACGGGGGCGGGGACTTCAGCGCACGACGGGTCTCATTCATGAAACGTCAGCGAGTCTGTGCGGAGAAAATTCAAAATTGTGACTTTCAAGATTTCTTTTTTTAAATCTTTTACAGAGGTTGGACTTTTATCTCAAATATCTGACTGTTTTTGACTTTTTTCCTCAGAAAATTGACGTTTTTCAATGGAATTGGATTTTTTTTTTTTGATTAGTTTTTTTTTTTTTTTTACAGAATTTTTACCTTTTTCAGAATCCTGACTCTAACAAAATTTTGTCTTTTTTTAAAACAAAATTTTGACTTTACCTTTATCTTTATTTTTGTTATAGGAAATTTGAAAAAAGTCAGAATTGTCTTTAAGAAAGTCCGAATTTTCAGAAAAATGTCAAAAATCTGACTTTAAAACTCTTGATTTCTGAGTTTATAGTAAAAACTTTTAACTGTTAATTCTTTTAAGATCTGGGAAAAAGTCCATTCATCCATCTTCTACGACTTATCTGGAGTTGGGTTGCGGGGCAGCAGCTAAAGACGGAAAGCCCGGAAAAAGTAAAATTAAAAAAGTCTGATTCTGACCTAAATGTACTAATTTAAGTTTAAAATCCTAATTTTTACTTTAAGTCAGAATTTTTACTTTCTGAATTTTAGAGTCAACTGAAAAAATATCTGACCATAATATTTATATTTTTGTGATCACTTTTATTATGTCTATGTTTGAAACGGTATTTTTGTGATTATTTTAAAAATCAATAAAGGTAGAAAATAACAAACTTACGCAGACCTCATCTGTAGCTCAGATCTGCTTTTTGCAGATTTAATTATACAGATTTTTTTGGTCGTATTTAAATGAGCGGATCACAGTGAGGGTTAAAACTCTGGTCTTTGATACCGACTGACATTCATGAGGATCTTTCACAAACACCACGAGCAGAAGCAGGTGTAGATTTGGTTCGTACCTTCGATCAGATCAGAGCGACTCAAATATTCATCCATAAACTTCCTTCAGCACAAATCTGTTTCATGAACGAGACCCGATGATAAAAATAAAAAAATCACGCACTTCATCTTTACGGGAGCGAATGTGTGGGAAAAATAAAACTCATGATCTTTGAGGCATCTGCTGAGCTGCTGTGAGCGTGTTCAGTGTCAAAAACTCTACAGTTTGATGTCAAAACTTACAAAAACTATCAGCTACACTCACTCCACTCTCACCCACGCTTAGAGACCGTGACATCTTGACCGTGGGTGTAAATCTGGGCGCTGTCAGGTAACGTGTAAAAAGGTTTTTGTGCCGCTGCAAACAAAGAGATCGGTCCGATCGGTCCGCGGAGACACGTGGCAAACTTGTGCAGCTTCCTCGTTCGTCGACTCGTCCTGAATTCATGCTTGTAGGAATGATTACTGATTGATGAGGAGGGACCAGATTGTAGTGTCAATAATTGATGATGGGATTGTGGCGTGAAAAGAGTGACTCGAGCGGAGGTTCGATAGTGCAGGCTTGGCTTTCTACAGCCGGTCTGCATGAATCAGTCCTGCTGGTCTGGGGGGACGGGGCAGAAACACCGAGACTCTCCTCAAAGCTGGGACACTATCTGACTCCTCCGACCTCAGGTCATCCACGTTTAGTCGAATCTGCTGCAGGGGGCGATGTCTGCCGTCCTCTTCCTCCTCCACCTCTATAGGCTGTTTGTCTTTATTCAAGTACTGCAAAGGATTTTTGCTCAGAAAGTAATAAAAAAAACATTCACCTTCTCAGAGAGGTGGCTCCACACCAAACGTCTGCTCTACACATTCCTTCTGTCTCTGGGAATACCTTTCTGAAGTAGTGCGCGTACGATAAACCTACCACAGAAGGCAAACAGTACCGTTAAAAACAGGAAAAGCCTGAACCCACCTGGAGGTTTCACATCTCCTCACCTGTGGAGGTTCAGAGTAAGGCCTCTGCAAAGACAAGACCGTCAAAGAATCAGCTCAAAAAAACAAAAAACAGAAAATAACATCAAACAGCGAAATTAAAACCACGAGTCCGTTCAAAGGATCGAACTCCCGAGGAGCCGAGGGCCTCTAGAGACGGGTCAGAGTCCCTCCCCGTCCGCCGACCGCCAGTCTCCGGGAGCGGTGAAACCGTCAGTGTTGACACCTCCGTCACCCAGTGAGGTAACTGTGTGTGTTTCAAAGTCAAGTTCGCCTTCGGCTGATCCGCCTCCCGCTAACACGGGAATCCGACAGAGTTCAGGTCCGTGGCAGGATTCAGGTTGTTGTCCTTTGGTGATCCAGAAACCCCCTTTGGTCGTCAGTTGTCCACCTTCACAGGACCCGACGAATCAGAGGGCGGGCTGGGCACGATGTCCTCCGCCTCCCCCCGGGAGATCTTCTCCCACTGGTTCAGGTTCTCCCTGAAAAAAACACAAAACACCGTCAGCACACCTCAGAGTGCACAGGTGACACCCTCGCTCTTAAAGGGACAGTTCAGTGTTTTTGAGTCACAGTGGATGTGGGTCAGCTCCGCCCCTTTAGTGAGAACCTGCAGGGAGGAGTGGGACGTAAGCTCGACTACAGTTCACCTTGTTGTGGAGATTGTCTGTGTTTTTAAGGAGATTTCAGAAATAAAGTGTCTCATCAATCATGAATCAACATTTTATCTTCACGATTAGTTCAGTTTATTTAGCAGTGAATTTTATTTTGAAAAACACTTTTAAGGAAATTCATAAATTCTGTCCAGTGAGCTTCACCTCAGCGCCAGAAAAACCCAATACTGTTGGTACTGATGGGACCAGACTTCATGCACACAGTAAAGTAACACTCTGTGACCACTAGGGGGGGCATGTGAAGCTGCTACAGAGACCGGACTGCTGGAGACGGTCAGGACTTCAGATAAGAGGAGTTACACCGCAGTAGAGACGCATGTAGAAGAACCAGATCAGGTTCAACAACTGGGAATAAAAAACTGGGAAACCTGATCCAGGTTCATATAAGACCCTCCTACAACAAAACCTCTGAGGTCACTGACCCCTCAGTCGGACTTCAGCAGTCATTCATTCATCATCTTCTTCAGCCTCTCATCATCACCTCTTGTTGTCTTTAACCCCCCCCATGATGCCGTTTACACGTCTGCAGCAGATCCCACGACAAGTGTCCGGACTCTGCGGGGTCTGGACCCTCTGCCCACCCAGAGCCCGGAGTCCGAGCTGACGTCCAGTCGGGGCTCAAACCTGATGGCGCTCACTTTGTTTGCATTCCTCTCAGACCAAGGTCACGGCGTGCTGCAGGAGGGCGGTAAACGTGAAACATGATCCTGTTCAACAAGCAGGAGGGACACGTATAGACACGTTTTCACAGTGTCATCGAATCAGACGTGCGCTCCTGCAGACACGCACTGATGCACCGAGTCAGGAGGAGCGAATGCAGCGCAGCATCAGTAAAAACAACATGATTATTTTCTCTGGACCAGGTCTTAACTACTTAAAAAACACTAAACAGAACTTTAAAAAGAGACAATAAAGACTTTGTCTGAGGGGAAATAAATCTCTGAAATATTTAATCTGGATTATGGGATAAAAAGTCACAATAATTATAAGATAATAAGATTTTAAAATCATAATTACAAATTAATAATGGGACACTAAGTCATAACTTCGGAATAGTTATTATTATTATTATTTCATAAAAAAGTCATAATTATGAGAAACCTTAAAAAAAATCAAATTCAAACTTTATATCTTAAAATTTTGACTCTTAATTTTGTTATTAACTGTTTATCGCAAACTTTAATTTTGACTGTATTTATGGTGATAATAATTTTACTTTTTTTGTTGTTTTGTTTTTAGGTTTTTTTCTTTATCGATTTTTTAAAAACTTTTATCAAAGGAGCTTCTCTAGAAATCCAAAACACTCTTCTGTCCTCGACTCTTTCTACTTTAAAATTATGTCTTAAAACTCATTTTTATTCCTCGGCTTTTAGCTCAGCGTGAGAGTCGTGTGATCGCTGTCCTTTTATCATTTTTATTTCTTTTATGCTTTTGGGTTTTTATTTCATTTATTTTATTTCATTTTAAATGTTTTTTTACCTGCTTTTTTAAATTTTATCTCGATGTTTTCTGTCTGTTCCTTTAATTTTGTTACTTTGTTAAACTTGATTGTTTTTTAAAATGCAATATAGAAATAAAACAAATCAGATTCTGTCGACATTTGACAGAGTAAAATAATTTAGTTTTTTTAAATATTTATTCACGTTGTTTCTCGTTTGTTAATATTTTTAACTTATTTTCTGACAAACTCAAAACGACTAAAACAACTCGAGGTCGGTGTGACCTCCTGACCCCCCGGCTGCTCTGTGATCGATCCTGTTTCTGATGACGAAGGTTTTCACTCAGTGTTGTTGATTCGGTTAAAGTGAGTCCACAGACACACAATAACACACAGACTGAGTGTTTGACACTTCATGAGTGTGTATGTGGTTTCTGGTGCTTCTGCAGCCAGCCTCTAGTGGACACTCAGGGAACTGCAGTTTTTGGTTAAAGGTTCCTGCTCTTAAAAGTTCCTTTTTTATTCCTGACTCTTTGTTTACAGGGTTGTTTCTTTTTTTTAAACCAATAAAATCTTTATTTTCAGAGTTTTTCTGAAGCAGCAGGAGGAAAAAGTCGAACTCTTCAGTGTTGAACAAAAACTCGTTTTAAAGGGACAAAATGGGCTATTAATGACAAATTAAATGTCAAGAGCAATCCGATGAAGCTGAATAAAGTTTTTGTTGAGAGAGACTTTAAAAAGATCACTGAAGATCAGCTGATCCGACCTCTTCAGGGAGATCTTTGCAGGGCCTGGAGGCGCTGACAGTAAACACTCTGTCCTGGTTAGTTTTTCCACTAAAACACTGAAAACAAAAACGGCCTCAGTGAGTGTCGGCGCAGAGAAATCAGAGATACAACAGGAGAGAGAGAAAAGAAACGCCTCAAAGGTGAGCGAGGAAATCCTACAGGTTCATCGGAATCACAGCGAGGGGGCGGAGCGTTTACGTCAGAATAACAGGAGAGTAAAAATATCCGGAAGACGTTCAGAAGTAACAGCAGGAGTGTCAGTGAGTGTGTGTGTGTGTGTGTGTGTGTGTGTGTGTGTGTGTGTGTGTCAGGTTTATGCTGTAATGTGCACCTTTAAACACACTCTACTTATCACCTCCAATCCTGTTTGTCTGAACAACAGCTGCTGATCACACCAGACCAACACACGCACGCACGCACGCACGCACGCACACACACAGCTTCTCAATGAATTTATGGACACAGTAAAATCAACATGATCTCTCACGGTCATTAAAGGGTTAAAAATAAAACAGGAAAGAACAGGAGGAGGAGGAGAGAGGAGGAGAGAGGAAAAGAGGAGGAGAGGAGAAAGAATAGTAGAGGAGGAGGAAAGGGGAGAGGAGGAGAGGGGAGCAAGAGGAGAGAGGAGAAGAGGAGGTGGAAGAGAAGGGGGTGAAGGAGGAGAAGAGAGGAGATAGGAGGAGGAGAGAGGAGGGGAAGAGAGGAGGAGAGAGGAAAAGAGGAGGAGAGGAGGGAGTGGAGGAGGAGAGGAGAAAGAGGAGAGGAGAGGAGGAAGGAAGAGGAGGGGAGAGGAGAGAGAGGAGGAGAGAGGTGTCAGTATCTGTGTGTCTGAAAAGCAGAGGGACAAACTGAGCTCACAGAGAGAGTCTCTAACGATCACGAGTTAACGAGTTAACGAGTTAACGAGTTAACGAGTTAAAGACAGTCGGTCTAAAAAGTGAGAGTCGTCGTTCTGATGCCAAATCAAACCTTCATCTGGAGGTTTTAGAAATATCTGATCTTATAAAGGATGTTTTATAAAATCTTAAAAAGACTGAAGGATCTGTCGGACCTGCAGTTCATCGATTAAATAAAAGAACTTAAATCCTTCAGTTTTATCGTACGAGTGAAATCTGAAATTATTAAATTTAGTGAGAATTATCATTAAAACAAAGATGAAGCTCTCTAAGTGAAGATGTGACGTACAGTCCCTTCTTTAGAAGTCGATATGTATGTGACTATTTAAAACACTTTAATTATCGGGTCAGTCAGACACTCGTCAGTAAACAGGATTTTACAGAAACAGCTGACAAAGATCGGACCTGTCTTTGAGGAGGAAACTTCTGACTCTGTAAAGATCCGCTCTCATACTCACTTGCAGGCCCTCAGAAGAGGACTGGATGGAGGGAAAAGCTCAGCGAGGGTGGTGTAGCAGGGGATCGCTACGCCGTTGTAGAAACTAACCTTCAAAATAAAAAACACACAAACAAACAAACAAACAGGGGTTAAAAAAACATCTTATTTGACTTTAAAAGAGCAGAAATGAAAAGATCATCTCCTGGTTTGAATCCCTCTCATTGTCTGCCATGTGTTTACAATAATCTGATTTATGACCATGACAGTCCCATGGGGAGTTTGCAGAGGGAACCATCTCCTTATAAGTCCACAGAGAGTGTCACTGATCCGAAAACAAACTCAGAAAACAGAACAGAACCTGACAGGAAGCTCTCGGGTTGATTGGACCGAGTGCTTTTCCACTGCTGACATTTCAACTTCGGCTTTTTTCTTTCTTCTCCCCAAACTTTTAAACTGACGACTAACTTCCCGTTAGTTTGTTTTTCTTCCATTAAAAAGTTCAAAATGACGAATTTCTGTGTTTGGATCTGTGGATGTGTGACTGTTGAGGGTAAAGAGGGTCAGAGGGGTTCGGGATCAGGTCTCACTTGGCCTTGGGGAACCTCGTCCTTCTTATCTCTGTCCATCATGGGGATCGGCTGCATCCCGATCTTCTTCATCTCGTCTCCCTGTAAAGGGCAGGAACAAGAGAAAGAGAGACAGTTTGAGATTAAGAACAAACTATTAAAATTTTCTAAAACTATGTTAATATTTACAACTTTTTCAAAAAATTTAATATTTAATTTTTAAAAAACTTTTTTAATATTTAAATTTTTAAAAAATAGTATTTAAACTCTTTTAAACTATTTATATATTTAAACTTTTTTGAACTATTTTGATAATTAATTTTTTAAAAACTATTTTAATATTTGAACTTTTTAAAACTATTTTGATATTTAATTTTTTTAAACTATTTTAATATTAAAACCTTTTTTAACTTTTTTACTATTTACTTTTTTTTAACTATTTAAATATCAAAACTTTTTAAAACTATTTTAAAACTGGAACTGTTTTAATACTTTAAATTCTTTAACTGTTTTGATATTGAAACTTTTAATAAACGTTTAAATATTTAAACTTTTTTAAACTATTATTATATTAAAACTTTTTAAACTAATATAATATTTAAACTTTTTAAAAATGATTTCAAATTTAATATTTAAACTTTTAAAAACTTTTTTAATACTTGAACTTCTTAAACTGTTTTGATATTGAAACTCTTCTAATACTTTAATTTCTTCAAAATAATTTTAATAGTTAAAGTTTTAAAAACATATTTCAATATTAAAACCTTTTAAAACCAGTTTTAAAACAGACTCTGACGGTGTTAAACTCTCACTCTACCTCGGCCCAGAACTCCGCGTAGATGTCGTTGGCCGTGAGTCGTGTGATTTGCCATTTCTTGGTAACAGAGCACAGGTCACATGCTGTCATCATCAGACCAATCACACGGTCCCTGGAGGGAGAGAGAGGAGCTTCGTTAAAACCTCGTGGAGAAACTCTGCGGTCTTTTTCTGAGCGGCAGGTTTCTCCCTGATTCACCGTCAGACCCCCGTAGTACGACCTGGAGCGGTGACCTGACCTGTGCGAGTGGTTGTTGAGGTCGAGCGCCTGCGAGGTCAGCAGCTCCGTCAGCTGCTGGTGGTTGTTGAAGTAGAGGGCGAGGTCGGTGGCGATGATGGCCTTCCTGATGATCTCCAACACCTGCTCGTACTCGCTGGAATTCAGGTTGGAGAAAATATTGTGCCCTTCCAGCTATGAGAAACAAAGAGATCAATAAAAAAGCAAAAGCTCCACTTATGAGGCGTTCAGCTCAGCTAGACTACAACACAGAGGGTGCAGATCCTGGAGGATACACAAGGGGGCGCTCTCAACTAAACAGGAACCTTTTTATGGATCTAGAATTCACTGTTTGGACCTACTGAGCTCCTCTAAGGAACAGAAATGTTTGTTCGATTTTGTGGATTTTGAGGCCCACAGGAAACCCGTTCAAGTCTTCCATCCAATCAGGGGCGACTAAAACCCGGGATCTGAGGGGGGGGGTTAAATCGTTTAGATGTGCGGAGAGTCGTGTGTAGTCGAGCTCTACCTGCAGGATGGAGACAGTCTGAGAGAAGTGGTGTTGCTCCATGGTGGAGGTGGAGTAGAGAGCAGCCAGCGGATGGTCGAACTTCTGCAGGTAGGTGTTGCTGTAACCTCGATGGTCCAGATCGTGGCACAGGCAGGCGATCAGCAGACCTTTCTTCTGTAACACCGAGGAGAGAAGTTTCAGACTCACACAGTTTTGATTTTCAGAGAAGAAGGTGACAAGGAGGAGCAGACCTCCAGCTCCGTGAACATCCCCGTGGTCTTCTGCAGGATGGCGTACATACAGTGCGCCACCGTCACCGCGTGCTTCCAGTTGTGGTAGGGAACACGCCGGTAGTTCTTCCGCACAGACATGGTGAACCGACACAACTTCTCCAGCTCGAAGCTGGATGGACGAGAAAAAACCCATGAGGTCAGACTGAACACCAAAGAAGAACCAAGGTCTACCTTAACAGGTCCAGTACCTGGTCTTTCCACAGGAGTTATGAACCATGTAGATGAAGACAGCAGGCCAGATCTCCTCAAAGGGACTGATGTCAAAGTGGAACCTGAAGGGAGGAGAAAAGGAGCTCACATCAGGACCCAAGCGGACCACAGGTTCTGGTTTCAAAGGTCTCATTAAGACAAAAATCCTCATTAAGGTCAGTGTGGAGAAATGAAGCTAACATGGACATACAGAACAACTGCAGTTCCTCAAGTGACCACTAGAGGCTGACTCAAACTAAGATGTCTGATTTTCAGTCTCTGGTCAGGATGAGAGCGCAGCTCTGCGCAGCGAAGAGCAGAGACGCTAACGGTTCAATCACAGACATGAAACCAGAGCTGCAGCGACCAATCAGGTTTTAGTTTGGACTGTAATTATAACCTTAAAGGATCATCAAAATATGCTGACGGCGACTAAACGATACTGAGCGGAGTTTCCTCTGTCCTAAAGGTGAAGGAGATAAGGAGAGAGGAGATAAGGAGAGAGGAGATAAGGAGAGAGGAGGGGTAGAGTTTACATTCAAGATTTCTCCTAAAAACTGGAACTAACTCAGATCCTGACTACAACACCTTTAATTGCCCCCTGTTAACCTTTGAAGCTCCGCCCCCTGATCCAAACATGGTCGCTGTTCTAATCTGGCGAGGTAGAGGGTTCATAAAGTGACTCGGAGGACTGTTTACATAGTTTATGATCTGGACTCTGTCAGCGCCCCACATAGACGAGCTCCAGTTAACCTCGGATCTACAGTCCTTGTTACATTAGGACACGCCCCCCCCAAGTCTTCTGCCACCCCCCAACCTGACCCCTGACCCTGAAGGTGACTCACATTTCGATCTCTTTATAAATGGGTGTGGGGAGGTTGAGCTGGGTGAGGGTCTTCCACTCCTCTGACGTGCAGATGCTGTGATAGGACAGCTTCTCCATGGTCACTCTGTAGATGCATTCAGAGTGACGGATCCTGTGGTACATCTGCAGACACACAACAGAGCAGAGTCAGAACCTCGGACTGAAACAGAGCAGAGTCAGAACCTCGGACTGAGACAGAGCAGAGTCAGAACCTCGGACTGAAACAGAGCAGAGTCAGAACCTCGGACTGAGACAGAGCAGAGTCAGAACCTCGGACTGAAACAGAGCAGAGTCAGAACCTCCAACATCTCTGCTGAAGTCTTTCTGCTCTGCTGCTGAAGTTTCCCGAAAAGGTCAGACAGAGTTAAGTTATCCACAACAGTCCCCCGATCATATTTTATTTGTGCGTCTCCAAAAAACTGTCTCCACATCTGGTTTTTATCTGTCCCCTTTCCCAGACCGGCAGGAGTAAAACGGCCGGGTCGGTCCGAGCGCCAAGCCTCACACCTTCCACCATAAATCAGCATAAATCAGGATCCGGGCCTCGGCGAGTTTCCTCCAGACGTGCAGCATAAATTACAGCTCCACATAAATCCTGTCAGTGGACGGATGCAGACTCCTTGTCTTGAAATATTAACACGCCTCATCAATTTTAAAACCAACTTTGTGACGCGGCTCCTGCGTAAGTTTGTCGCACGAGATGACGGTGAGTCAGGCCCACCAGAGAGGAGAGGATCCAGCTGACAGACGCACAGACCACACAGAGCAGGATCCCAGACTCTGCCGTGTTTCAGAGACGCCTCAAACTCTAAACGAAGATCGCTCTTTGTTAATCCTGGAGGAAGGAAACGACCGCTCTCTCTCTCTCTCTCTCTCTCTCTCTCTGCAGCCTGCTGAGAGCTCAAACACGCCCTCCAGCTCAAAGTGTGAATTTAGGACAGCGATGAAGCGCCGACGTCAAAGGTGCAGGTACCTTCGAAGGAGCCAATCAGAATCCAGCATGCAGGAGAACCAAGGCTTATATAATTTAAGGAAGGAGAGGGATCCGGATTTTAGAGCCGGAGAATCAAATTTAACCAGGAAACACTTAAACAGTCAGAGTTCATGAAGTCTAATTACCCGTTTATAGACGATTCATCAGCTTTAATTAGATTTAACCAGCTAACAATGACACTTTGAAGCTTATATAAATATATAAAGCTATAAAGCTGTCTGTTTAAAAATAATAAAATATTATCTTCATGTTTTGACCCACATTTGCACAGTGTAAGGCCAGAGCACAGAAGACAGCAAACATCTTAAAGTTGTTCTCGTCGGTTTTAGTGAAGGCACTTCCGCTCAGCTTGTTCACCATCTGCACCACCCCTATAACAGTCCCCCTGCTCACGATGGGCATGCACAGGATGTTCCGCGTGGTGTAGCCGGTTTTCAGGTCCACCTCTCTGCTCGGGAGACACACAAAGACACACACACGGACACACACACGGACACACAGACGTCAGTTTAAGATGGAGAACAGAATAAAAAGGCGGCATATTCGCTGAGAGAGTTGGGAGTTTACCGGTTGAACCGTGGGTCTGCATAGGCATCTGGGATATTTAAGACTTCCCCTGTCCGAGCGACCTGACCAGCGATTCCTTTGTCTATAGAAAACCTGCAGCAGAGACACACCGAGGACAGGAGACGAGAGTTAGACTGGAGCACAGAGAGAAGAGCAGACTCTCAGTCTGTCTGAGTGAAAAACGAAAATCAACATTAAATCGATTAAATGAAAATTCATAGTAAATCAGATTTAAAAATGCTGTTTATAACATGAAGACTGTGGATTAACAGCTTGGAGGAAAACAAATGATAAAAATGATCAGATTATTTTAATTTTCCCTTCACTTCATTTTTAAAACCGACTCTGATTAATTTACAGGAAAGTCTAAATGATCCTGAACTCTCCTCTTTCGAGATGTCGCCGTCATGATCTTCCTGTGTGAGGTTAGAAACAAACAGCTGGAGATCATTTACTTCAGACAATGGGCTCTATTTTCATGTCCGCTGGTGGCGTGGCACGAAAATAGAGCCCTATATCTGAATGATGGAAAAAATATGACTAATCCATTTACTTGTCGTGAATTATGTGTGTTTTTTCGGTTGTGCATTAAGTCTGTTGTCGTGCTAGTTGATCATCTTTCACTTGAATATCACAGATCAGAATCAGAGAATCAGAATCATGTCTGTGTGAAAATAAACTCTGAAATTAGACTGACTGATGCAGGAAAAACACTTTTAACATTTACTCCATTATCATTATTTTGAGTTTTTGTGTTTGTAGGATGTTTTGATATTGACATAAAGGCTTATAACTGTATATATATTTATTTAGATTTTTCTCTCTCCTGTTTGGTTCTGTCTGCCACAGTGTTGTTCTGTATTCTGACGTGAGAACAAATTTACTTTTAAAAGAAAAACTCTGATAAGTTTGACTAAAAACAAAAACACAGTGTTGAGCAGGAGTTCACACACGGACCTAATTTCTTTGGTTTTCCTGAAGACGGGCTTTCCTTCTTTCTCCTCTCCGATATCGAACAGGTCTGAGTACAGTTCTTTGTTGTTGTGATCGACCTGGAAGAGTGCGCACCTGTCCGCATTCACCAGGTTTTTTGCATATATCTGCAACACAACACCAAAAAGCTGATTAGAAACACGAACGGTCTGAGACGAGTCCAAAAACTAAACCACATGAATCACTCGAGTTTCTTTTAGATGAGCTTAAATCAAAGGGGAGTAAAAACCCAAACGGGTCAGGTCGGTTCAGATCATTGACCTGAGCCGACACCACAGTCACAAGGCAACGAAAAAAAAGAGGAAGCACCCAAACAGAGAGGTGAAAAGAAAGCAGAAAATCCGGTTTTACACCAACAGACCCTTTTTGTTTCAGATCAGCAGAATGGAGGAGACTATTTCAGGTTCACCCGGGTCTAAAAATAAACCCACTCTGCTCAGTAACTGATTACACATCATCATTAAACAGATTTTAGTTTCTTTAAACAGTTTTTATTCTTCCTGAGTTTAGGTATCACAGCAGGTTTAAGACAAAAACTCACACACTCTCAGGACATGCAGCCAACGGGAATGAACACAAACTTGCAGAAATCACACTCACCATAATATGTTCAAGTAGAGAATCTATTGCCACAATGTTATCAAAGTATGTTCTGTGCAAAAAGAAGAAATGGGGCATTGAGATGTTTGACAGATGAGAAGCTCTCCGACCACGTTCAAGACAAGAAAACTACATCCCTAAAAAAACACATTAAGGTCATCGGAGCGCCGCTCTCTAACAGACTCTGAGGACCTCCGTCAGTCCAGTAAGAACTTTCTTATGTAGTCATGTGATTATTCTGGAACCTGCAGCAGCAGCCGCTCTTACTTTGACACGTCTAGAAGGAAGTCGTTGAGCTCAGTCTGTTTGGCGAGACCTCGGCACACCTGAAACCAAACAAAGATGGAGGTTAGACCATGTGACCTTTTAGTCGATGTGGACACAGCAGCAGCATCAGGTCTGTCAAATCCAGTCTCCTCAGTCCTCACAGAACCAGAAGTCCTTCATGACCCCCCCATACTAAGAGTCTGCCAATTCCTACCCGATCTGTTTGTGAGGCGAATTTCGTGGCAGATTACGGACAGCGGTAACAAGAACTCACAAGAAGGATTCACGTTCAATCTCTCGATAACGAGTTGTCTCTCTAAAGACAGACACATAGACATATAAGCAGTAGATTGTGTCCTTCCAGAGGAGGAAATCTACTTCTAGACTTCTAGAATCAGCATCTCCTCATCCATGGTGTCATCGGGGTGAAATGACGTGTTTTATTTTGAAAAGAAGCCGGATGTTTTATTTTGTGTCTGTGCCCGACTTCCTTTCCAGCACGGGTTAATCTGTGCTGAATTTATCCGCCATGCTCCGGCGTCCAGAAAAACTCTGGTGATCAGCTGAGGAGTCCGTCGATCCGCAGAGGAACGGAAAGAAGTCTGTGTAAATTGACACGTTAACTTGAACGGTTACGATCAGCTACGATCGGAGGATACGACCTTTTAGGAGACGATCAGGATGAAGGTGGAAATTGGTAAATCTTCATATCGTTAGTGTTGGTTTCATGGCGTGATTGGCCGAGCTCTGAGACATCTATGTTTTTAAAGACATCTATACGATCAGCTGTTGTTAGGATGTCATCCTCGACAAATAAACGTTTATTCCCATCAGTAAAGTCGGCAGAGCGGAGCCGTCCTCCGTCTCAGTTTGGGTTTCATTTACTTCAATCATCAACTCAAACTGAGAGACCGATCAGAACCGGGTTCTGGACTCACATGAGCGGAATTTTATTCCCTGTTGTTAAATAATAAAATATTATTATCATTATTATTAATGTCTAAAAACAAAGATCACACTTGTTTTTTCTTTTAAATAGAAAGTAAAACTGTGGTGATTTGGATCACAGAGATCAGCGGTCTGACTGTTTTTTTTCTTTTCATTTAAAAAAATCACGAATAATTCAAACAATAAAGTCGTAATATTTCGACTTTGTCCTGAAAAGTACTCCAGAACTTTCCCGCCCCCTGCTGTGACCTCCTCTCCAGGTCGCCCTCATGTCTCACAGTCCTGCTCAGACTCTCTGACTGTTTTGCAGCGAGCAGCTAACCCCGGAGCGCTGCAGCGCTACAGCGTGGCGAGCTGAGGCTCAGAGGTCCACTGTGGCCGGCGCTGCAGAGGGACGCTGCTTCTCTGAGGTGTTATGCAGTCTGTTCATGTAAAAACAGCGGCGGGGTGTAATGACGTCTTCAGGGAGCTGTTTGTTGAATCTACGGCTCCGTTGATTGGACTGGGCCCAGTGACGACCCAGTTCCTGTACACAGTGGATTCCCCCGGTAAAAACAGCGGCGCAGAACCAGAACAAACAAAGTCAGCGAGGATCATAATAAGCGGGACGGCTCGGCTTCACCTTGTTCCCAGAAAAGTCCTGAGGGAGGTCAAACAGAACATGTAAAACTCAGACCGGACCTCCGGGACTCACCTGCACTTGATGGATGGCAACTGACGCCCACGCCAAATTCGCCGTTGCAACCTGAGGAGAAAACAAAGAACAGATTGAGCCAGCACGTCATTTTAAAAACCCGACCCCTAACCTGCCCGATGAAGATATTTCCATCTGAACCCTATGAGCCTCACAGGGGTCTTAACCAGATCCGGTTCAGGGTGAGTACCGGGTTCAGACTGACCTCTTGGTGGCTGAGGTTGAAGGGCTCCTTGCCCCAGTGCCGGTGCAGCTCCAGGATGGCGATGAGGTCCCCGATTGCAGTGAGGATGGGGAGGCACAGGACAGAGTGAACGTGGATCCCTGAGTCCTGCCCTGTGCCGTCGGGGAAGCGCTCATCCTGAAACACACACAGACCATCAAATCCTGAGTCCTGAACCGGGTCTGGACTTAATACAGGTTTACTGATGCTGCTTAGGGACACAAAGTTCTCTACTGAGTCAGGGACCCCAGAGTCTGTGGACCTTTACAAGTCAGCTGATTGTAGATTCAGCCTCTGATTGGTTAAGAGACTAAAAGTTACTCTATATAATTTAAATTAATGCATTAATCACCGCAAAGTCACTTTATTCTGGACCTGGATGAAGATTTCCTCAGTGAGATGGTGGAGCTCTGGGACTCACAGAGCGAGTGGATTTTACAGATGGTCAGTTTGCTGTATCTTATATGAATAATTATGATTAAAAAATAAAAAATAAAATAATTATAATAATAATACAAGTAAAGAAATAATAAAAATAATAATAATAAAAGATAAAAGAAGTAATAATAGTGATGATAATATTAATAATAGTAGTAATAATAATAGAAGTAATAATGATGATAATATTGATGATGATGATATTAATGATGATAATAATAATAATAATAATAATAATACAAGTAAAAAATTAATAAAAATAATAATAGAAAATAATAAAAGTAATCATAATGATGATAATAATAATAATATAGTAATAATAATAAAAATAAAAATAATAATAATAATAAAAATAATAATAATAACATTGATGATGATAAAATAATAATAGGAATAATAATAACAGAATTAATAATGATGATAATATTGATAATGATAAAAATAATAATAATAATAAAAATAAAAATAATACTAATAATAAAAATAATAATAATAACATTGATGATGATAAAAAATAATAGGAATAATAATAACAGAAGTAATAATGATGATAATATTGATAATAATAATAATAATTTAGTTTCAGCAGTTTGGACTCGTCCTCTCTCCCATTATGATTTCCTTGTTTGTCGTGTTTACTATCTGACACTCAGCCCCTTAAAACCCAGAGAAACTAAAGTTTTCCTGTTTCTTTCTTTATTTTCAGTTTGGCTAAAATGATTCACACAGATCTGAAATCAAACATCATTTAACTTTAGAGTTACTTTTAATTCCAACGATGGATAAATCTGGACTAACAGCCTCACCCCCATGATGTCTTCTACTAGGAGAGTTTTGTGAGTCTTGGCAACGTGAGCGGCGATGGTTGTCCCAAATGCGATGGGCCCAGAGGGGATGAGGCTTGGAGGGCCGTCTTTGGCCCCCGTTGGAGTGAACATACATAAACTCTGTTGAGACGCACAAAGAGGAAGAGAGAAAGAGAAATGTGAAGTCGAGGCAGAGGAGAGCAGGAGCGTAGAGGATGTGAAGAGGAGGTGTGGTCGGCTCTTACGTTGTTGCATTCTCCCAAGAAGTAAAGTGCAAATCCATCAGCTTTTGTTGCTGTGGAGGAAAAAAGGAGACGCAGGTGTTAAAGTATTTCTAACTATAACAGACAGGTAGACCTGAGAGAGCCATCAACACTGTCCCACATTAAAACAGGACACTCTGACCCAGGACTCGGACTGTGGTCCAGCTCCTCTCAGTCCCAGTTCGGGCTCATATTTAGGTCATGTTATCAACTCGTCTGCTGAAGCATCAACCATTATTAAAGAGTCAAAGAGAAGTTTCAGTCGGATCTTTGGTTTCATCTTTTTCACTGATTTGTAGAATAAGAATATCAAACTCTGAAGGAGCGTGTCTCTACCATCACCTCCTCCTCCTTTAACTCTTTAGATGATTTTAAAATGACGGATTATTCTCCCTTCTTCTGTTTGTCCTCCTGAAGCAGCAGATCTGACTCCTTCAGCTGGTGTTTTGGAAATCCTGGATATGATTCCTGTTTTTGGGTTCGGGGTCTATGACTGAAGCTGAGGGGATAGTTCTGATAGTTCTGGTTCTGGTTGTTCGTACCTGTCTTGATGATGTTGCACAGCTCATAGAGCAGAAGTTTGTTGTCTCCTCCAGTGTCCAGCCGCTGCTCCATGTAGCTGTTGAGTTCGTACACCACGCCCTGCATGTTCGTGTCCTGGTACTGCTGGACACAACACACACACAAATTGCATCTCCACAAACATCTGCGTCTGTGCTGCACATGATCTGAAGACCTTTTTATGAATGACAGGCAGAGCCATTCAAACATGACCCTCCGCCCCACCCTTACACCCCCCCACAGCGCTGCAGGGATCCCCCCGCGGTCCCCAGAGGAGGCCGCCGGAGCCCCACAGCTCTGATTAGAGTCCTGCCAATCTGTGCCGCTCAGCCTGGGCTTAAAGGCGGTTATGTAAGAGGCAGACCTCCTGCCTTGTATGGGGCCGGAGAGGCAGCTATTTCTGCGCCTGCAGAGAGGGTGAGGACAGGACGGCAGGGAGAGTGGCGCACTAGAAAACCTCCCCCACGGGACGCCCTCTGTACTCCCACATCCTGTTTGTACAGACGTATGGATGACGCACTGAGAGGTCGAGTGGCCCTCCTTTTCTCTCCGCTCTGTATATGTGAGTCAAGTTCTTACTACCCAGCTCCAGGACCCTGCTGTGGAGAGCAGGACCGTGTCACGACCACAGAGGTGTGAACGTACGTGGAGCATGAGCGATCGAATCCTCTGTCTGAAGAATATTCAGGTTGTTTCAGAGTTATAAACTTCATGAGGAAGTTTCAGATTTTTTATGATGCGGTAAATTAAACAGTTACTGGAACGGAGGTCTGGGAGGTTCACATACATCAGGACCCGGTTCTTGGGATGCCAGAAGACAAGGGCATTGACACGACTATCTCCTCCACCTGCTTCACCTCCGCCCTCTCAAACACATGCAGACACGCTCGCGCACATGAGCGGGTATTATCATACAGTCCATGACTGCTGCATGAACTGTGAACTATAAATAGCACTACCGGCATGCCCACAGATATCAGCTCTAAGTGAATCTATTGTGCAGCACAGAGAACAGCCACGTGAGCGAAAACAGGATCAAACAGCCCGTCTGTCTTCGTTCAGAAACACCTTCGTTATTCTCAGATCCTGTCAGTTTGAGTTTAGATTATTAATCCAGTTTATGCTGCTGTGTCACTCAGAGGGATTGTTCCAGTGGATTAAACATCGATATATGCATCCACATAAATAATACAGTATGTCCTCGAATAATGATAATAGTCAAAGGACTTAGTCAAACCTTGGGCCTCACAAACAAATACTCAACACAGTGCAGACTAACCTGCAGGTTTTTACAGTGACTGAAAATCAACCATGAGGTCGACTATCCCAACAGATCATTCAAGTTCACTTTGGGAATTAAAGTTTAGTAGTTAACCTCCATATTCTTAAACATTTGGGCAAATCTGAGACTTCATTTCCATTCTAAAAAAAGTAAAGATATAAAAAAATTGAAAAAAACCTACCCTGCTGACTTCTTTAGCTGACGTGTCATCTGGAAAGAGAAAAATCACAGAATTAAAACCAGGAAGAGCGAAGTTAGAGACTGTTCAGGAGACATGAAGAAAAGTCTGAAAATAAGAGTAAAAATTTCTGATTTATGGGCCAGAAGAAATCACCTTTGACCTCACAATCTACCAAACCTGGTCTTGTTTCAGCAAACTCTTAATTCACACGATGATTTCCTGAAATATGTTAGCAAGAACGTGACAGAACGTGATGGCGCCCAATCACAATCCTCACACGTTCACCTGGATTACAGGTGTTTGTGTCTCTATTTCTTTGTGTCTAAGCTGTGGGACCACCACCTGCCACTAGTTGGGGCTGCAGCTCTGGTTAATATCTGCAGTTTAGTGGAGACCAGATGACACTCTGGTCCTGGTTCCAGCACAGGCGTGTGGATGTGAACCTGCGGGGTGGTGCTAGCTCTGCTACTGTTAGTTCCCCGCTGTAAACTGTGTCACACTCTTCACTGACTCTTCTCTGTTTCTTCGTGTTTTTAAAACCTCGTTAGCTAAAGTTCAATTTCATGTTCAACGACGAGGGAATTGCTCACTCTTAAAGTCACAAACAGGCGTCACAAAAACAGTCCTTTCATTGTTCAAACTGCTTCAACATGTCCTGATTACTGTAGGAACCCTCAGGAAATATTAGGAGAAATTACACCAACGCCTGACCTTTGACCTCTCAGGCACAGATACAATAACTGCACATCTTTACAACATCAGCAGTCATATCAATATTAAATAGAAATATTAAAAACACAGTATTTTCAAGCATAAATACATGTTTTTGGGAGATCAAGGATCAATATTTCTTCTGTGTTTGAAGCGGGGAGACATTTGTTCGGATTATCTTGCTTTAAAAACAGAATTAGCTGTTCTGTATTAGTTCAACCTGACAAGTGCAGAATTTGTGGGCCCGGAGAGCAGATTCCTGGTGTGATTTGAGGCTGTTGGAGAGACAGCAGACGTATGACTCGGGTCTTTGGATGCAGACACTGCAGTGTGATAATCATGAGAGCTTCAGCCAATCAAAACAGGATCTGGACTTGTAGTCAGGGAGTGAGTCTGGGATGAAAATAAAGCCATTCACACAGCTCAGGCTCCTTTTCATTGAACATGCGTCAACAGCTCGGGAGAACAGACCCGGCTCAGATCTCTCTGGTAACTCTTCATGTGATCAAACCATGCAAAAAGCTGGGGAGGGTTTAGAAAGACTGAGTGAAGTGCTGACTGGAGCCTGGACCTCTTTGAAACCAACCTCGCTCTGGGTATGTGTGAGGACAGAAATTACAGCCAGCTCCATTGTTTGTTGTTTTAAACATTCCTCCAGTATGCGATGAGTTTCCCAACTTAGCCATGAGAGCTATTTTAGAGTGAACTCCTGGCCCAGTGTGACGTCAATCAGACGACAGAGAGCCGCACTTCAAACAGGACTTCAAAAAAGGAAAAATACAAATTCTTTCAGGATAATGACTTACTGAGGCGGAGAATATTCCGACACTGAACCTTTGAGGAGAAATACTCATGTACAGTCCACATTTTTCTCTATTCTACTGCCAGGGGAATGCTTAACACACCGACCGTTCAACACACATTTATAAATCAGAAATATGTGATGAAATTAAAACATAAATCATCCCTCTGATACCTCTGCTGGGTCTTTGTGTGATTTACAACTCCAGAAACCCTTTAACTATCTTAGTTTGGTGTCTCTGTCAAAGCGTCTGTCTATTGGATTTCAGCTACTGTCTCTTTAAGAAACTTCAAAAACTCCAGAACTCAACATTCTAGAACACCAACATCAAAGAGATAATTATTCCAGAACGCAACATTCTAGAACACCAACATCAAAAAGCTAAGTATTCCAGAACTCAACATTCTAGAACACCAACATCAAAGAGCTAATTATTCCAGAACTCAACATTCTAGAACACCAACATCAAAGAGCTAATTATTCCAGAACTCAACATTCTAGAACACCAACATCAAAGAGCTAATTATTCCAGAACTCAACATTCTAGAACACCAACATCAAAGAGCTAAGTATTCCAGAACTCAACATTCTAGAACACCAACATCAAAGAGCTAAGTATTCCAGAACTCAACATTCTAGAACACCAACATCAAAGAGCTAATTATTCCAGAACTCAACATTCTAGAACACCAACATCAAAGAGCTAAGTATTCCAGAACTCAACATTCTAGAACACCAACATCAAAGAGCTAATTATTCCAGAACTCAACATTCTAGAACACCAACATCAAAGAGCTAATTATTCCAGAACTCAACATTCTAGAACACCAACATCAAAGAGCTAATTATTCCAGAACTCAACATTCTAGAACACCAACATCAAAGAGCTAAATATTCCAGAACTCAACATTCTAGAACACCAACATCAAAGAGCTAAGTATTCCAGAACCCAGCATTCCACAATCCAGCATAAAACAGCACCCTGGAACATAGCATTCAGGAACCCTCCTCCACTGTTGCCATGAAACAAAGTTGGGTTTCTTTATTTAAAGTTATACATTTCATCGGTGTCAAGATCTATGAGTAGATAGATCCTCAGTCTTTGTACCGACAGCAGTGCAGATTGGTTGGGATGACCCAGAGGAGCCGCCCTCCGCACACCGGTTACCCGTTTCTATAATTAACCCTGAACGCCTGCACTAAAGGCTGTAACATAACCAGTTCAATGATGCCTGAGAACAACAAACACCAGTGAGTGGGTGTCCTGCTGATCTGATACCATGAACCAGTTGGTCCAGTTCCAGCACTTTCTTTCAAGAATGCACACAGAGGCATGCGCACGTGCAGCAGGTGCAGGTCCAGCATGACAAACACAGACCTGTTTCACCTGGACACAGAAATGGTTTGAATCTCTGTTTTGTATTTTTGGTCATGTTTTTGTCCTCACTGAATAAAAGTAATTAAAGGTCATAAATCAGCAGACTTTTTTTCTAACTACCTGCACGTAAACTATAAACTATAGAACGGGAACCGCAGTATTCTGCCTGCCTGTCTGTCTGTCCCACTGTGTTGTGCAACAATAACATCTCTGTTTCATCAGGCGTGTGTCAGGAGAATAATCCTAAGGATACAGCCCTCCCTTGGGCCTCAATGGCAGGTATGCATACAGGTGTGTGTGTGTTTGTGTGTGTGTGTGTTCATCACTAGGCGATGTGGTCAACCATCAGCACAGCCACAGACACTAGTAGCCTTTTCTGACACCATCCCATATTTTCAGGGACTTGCTGTGCTTTTAGTAAACGCCGAGGGAGAGGGCCGACATGTTCTTCAACACTAAACACGAGTGTTGATCCGCTCCTGAAGCCAGCAGAGGCTGAGCAGACCTCCTCCGGTAACCCCATCACTCTGTCCAAAGCTTTCCTGAACCGGAACAGCCTCAGTCAAAATGTTTGTCAGATGTGGAGCGCTGGGACGTCCGGCTGCAAGTTGGCAGTATCAGCTGAGTGTATCTGTTACTCTTTCCTGTAAACCAGAGCTCAGTGAAAAGAGACCGTTGAAGTGTGAGGAATATGAGTTTAGTGAAATGGTCGAAAACATAAACATAATAGATCTAGGTATTTCTCTTTTCTTTCATCTTTTATCTCTTTTACCTCTCTCTTATTTCGACTTTCTGTCGTTTTCGCCTGTTTCCTGCTTTCTACCCCACATTTTATTGCTTTTCTTTTTCTTCCCTATTTTATGTTTTTATTTTGGTCCTCATGGTCTCAGTTTATGCTGTAGGGTTCTTGTATTGTCTGGGTTTCTTATGACAAATGAAATTGGTCGTGTTTTTATCTGAGCTTTAGTTTTTTATTTGTTTTATTTCCATGTGCTGATGATCTTTGCTTTACGACTGTTTGTCAAAGCACTTTGTAAACTTCTGTTTTTAAAAGTGCTACAAAAATAAAGTAATTATTATTATATTATTATTATAATTAGGAAAAACCCAGGTAAAGATGTAGACTAAGAGAAAAGCTGCGAAAACATCGAATTTCCTGTTTCTCACTTTCAGCACAAAGACAGACGCTAGCAGCGTTTTCAACCCATTTATGAGTCTTCAGCCATCAGTCACTTATAGTATATCCTCAAAGTCCAACACCATGAATATTAGACACTCAGCTTAGCATAGATCTTAGAGAAAACAGTCAAACTCCGACTCTTGTACAGGAAGACTGTAAAAGGAGACTCCTGTATTGGCGTTGGGAGAGTTAACAGGAGTCTGTTACCAATAGGGTTGGGTATCGAGAATCGAGAATCGATGGGAATCGAGACTAAAACTTCGATTCTTCTGGTATCGTTCAAATATAAAAATTTCGATTCCAAGTTTCGATGCCGGAGTCCGCCGACCGGAAGAAATAGCCGCCGAAAATCAACGAAGAAGAAGCCGCTTAACACCAACGAGGACGGAGCGTATGAGACGAAGCCACACAGAAAGTGAAGAGAGACAGAGAGAGAAAGTACATTGCAACCCACAGCAATGCAGCCGCTGTGGGTTACAATGTAATCTCTCTCTGTCTCTCTCCTCTCTCTGTGTGACTTCGTCTCATACGCTCCGTCCTCGTTGGTGTTCGGCAGCTTCTTCTTCGATGGTCAAAAGTTTGGCTAACTTTAGCAGGAAGAATGAGCTCTTATCTCAATGCAACATTAGCAATACAGTTATATCATGCAAAGGAGGGTAAACGACCAACATGATTAAACACCTCAGGATTCATGGAGGAGAAATACCCGAGTGCTCGTCTTTGACGCGCTTCGCCGGTGTTATGCCATAGAATGCACCCCTGCTGTTGAATGCACCCCTGACGGGAGCGCGGTTGAAAGTACACAACAAGGCGAAACAATCCAAGTTTTTCTTACCGTTGGACGGAATCTAAAGCGTGTGCCTTTAATGATTTCATTCAGGCTATTCAGATATGCCGAAAACAATAGCCCTCTGACTCTGAATATTTACTGTCCGGAAAATATTATGTTCTCTACATTAACAGCTTACTCTACAGTTTATATACCCAAGTACACCTCTATGTGTGCGTTTCTGAGACACAGAAAAACAAAACGGAAGTTTACTGCTCCATTTGACATGTTTTCATGATCTAAGACTCGTGTTTTTTAAAATATGAGATCATTGTCTTCCACTTTAAGAAGCTAATCAGTGGAGGGGAGGCATTCTACGGCAGGGGTGCATTCTACAGCACAACACCTGTCTTCCGCTAACCAGTCAGGATCAGATAAGTGAAACAATAAATTACTTCTATCCTCTGCTAACTTTGAAGCGGTAAACAAATTGCACTGAGTACGGTGGGTCAACTTAAATATCCAACTAACGTTAGCCCTTGTGCTTTTTCATAGACAAACGACCTGACAACAAAAAATGATAATTAATTATACTGGTTGAAAATGTGAGAAATTCATAGTAAAGTTCCTAAAAAGTTAATATGATTTAAAAATTCATGGAGAAGTTCAGAAATTACATCCAAAAAGAAGAGCTCCGGTTAGCGCCCTCATTCAAACCATGCTTTTTTTTATGATATCCTGCCTTTTAAAAGAATCGAAATAAAGAATCGATAGGAATCGAAATCGAAATGAGGAATCGAAATCGGAATCGGAATCGTTTAAAATCAAACGATACCCAACCCTAGTTACCAACACCGTCACAGTCTGGGTAAATATACTGAAGTAACAGATTCTGCCTTTAAAGATGAACCAAACAATAAAAAACATGTTTTTCTCCGTCATTCAAATGAATAAACAGCTTTACGTCCGTACATGCCTGTAAATGATCAACAGTTTCTCACCAAGCGTCTCTCTCTCTCTCTCTCTCTCTCTCTCTCCCTCTCCTCTCAGCAGGTTGTCATTTACTCGCTGTTTCACACTGAGATAATTGAATTATTCGTAAAATTAAATCATTTAAAACCCCAGATCATCGAGTTGATAATCTATGGTTATCTCGAGCTTAAGTCTGATGGGTGTCATGTCATGTGAACATACTGAAGACCGAGCCTGCGGAGCTGACTGTGAAAGAAAAACTCTCTTATTACCAGATACTTCAGGAAACAAAAGTAACACAGAGTTTCTTTAACGAGGATAATTAAAATATTTTGAGTCGTCTTAAATTCTCTGTTGAGCGTACTGATAGTCTGTGGTCTCTAATCACATGGCCCATAAATAGAATCGGTGTTAAACCCATGCAGTGTTATAAAACGGTCTCTCTGCAGCCCGGGGCCCAGACCTCCAGAACTTTATGTGATCCAATGACCCTTGGTGCCGTCACCGACCCTGACTCTGACAAAGGGGTTAAAGGGAGATTTCGTGTCGTTACGAAGTCGGCCTCATCTTCTGGAAACCGTCGCCGAGCTCGAACGCGGGTTTACAGTCGTGTCGTTTCTCTACATGTAGGACAAATATCAGCCTCCCTGGAGCAGGACACAGATCGGTGAGAGGTCTAAAGAACAGCCTCTTTCTGTTCAGGGTCTAATCGGAGTCTAAAATGTTATTTCCCAGTATTTTAACAGCCTCCTCTCAGATGATTGAAAGCCCTGAAGGTGAGGCAGCTCTCTTATCAAAGTAGATCTCTGAGGTTTTCCTTCACAAGCAAATCTTTGTCGGCTTGTGACTCCAAATACATCTGAGGAAGCGTGTCAGCTGCTTCACAGCTCAGCCCCACGGTTTCCCCCTGCAGCCCGGGACAGAAAGACTAGAAAATCAGTTTAACTTCTTCTACAGAGTCGTCCGTGTCCAATCAGGACGAAACAAGTAAACATCAGCAGCAGCAGCTGTCGCTAGGACCCAGAACGCTGGTCACATGTCGTGTCTGAACCTGCGCCTGAACAGAAGCCCTGCTGAAAGGGTTGGTGCTTTTATAACAGAGACGATGAAGTCAAACAGAAACCCAGAAGAAGGTCAGCCTCTGTGTGGAGAACCTGGGCTAACAGTCCGTACAGACAAAGCTGGTCCACCGTGGAGATAAAGTATTTTGAGAAAACCATGTTCTCAGCACAAGTTCACGCTCTGTTTGTGAGTCTGTCATCGTGCTCTTCACGCTCTCAGACAGACCAGTCAGTTTTCTGTCACCAACAGGAACTCCTGAAAGTACAAGAACTGTTGGATTATCCAAGCGGGGGTCCCTGCCTGACTGACAGGAGCTCACAGACAGGACCAGAACTCCTGAAGAGGATCCAAGGATCGCTGTCCGACTGACAGGCAGGATGAAACTGAACGAAACAGACGAAGACACCGAACTGGAACTCCTGAAGCAGGTAAAGAACAAAACGTTCAGAGACCTCGCTGGAGCCAAAGAGGAGGAACTCTGCAGCTGACAAACAGGGGAACCCCAGAGCTCCACCTTCATCCTGATCGTCCACTAAAAGGTCGTATCCTCCGATCGTAGCTGATCGTAACCATTCAAGTTAACGTGTCAATTTACACCGACTTCTTTCCGTTCCTCTGTGGATCCCCGGACTCTGCAGCTTATCGTAAGAGTTCTAGACGCCATTTCACCCCGGTGACACCATGGATGAGGAGATGCTGATTCTAGAAGTCTAGAAGTAGATTTTTGTCTTCATAGAGACAACTCGTTATCGCGTGATTGAATGTGAATCCGCAGGTTCTTGTGAGTTCTTGTGATTACTGCTCTCCGTAATCTGCCACATAATTCGTCTCCAGTAAAAATTGGCGGACAGCGAAAATCGCTGATTGGAGCCGTCTCGGATACAGTGAAAATCCCGGGGAGCCCGACTTTGGGACCGTCCTGAACAGCCCAACAGACAGACTCAGCAGGTTCTCTCTGTGTGTGATGGATCTATGCAGAGAAGAAATCTCAGATCTCAGACTCTGAAGTCTCTGATTACAGCTGTGATCCTGTTTCCTCTGCAGAGATCTGAACTAAAGTCTCTCATGAACAAACGTGTCTCTCTTATCTGATTAAAGTTTTTATTTAGCAGAAGCAGAAAAACATGATAATCGATAAAGTCGTCAAACATTATTGAACTGTTAGGAATAACGAACTTTGTCTTTAATAGGTGAGTTAGAGATGATCAATCAGGATCAACTATTGAGATATAAAAAGACAAAATCGATACAGGGTAAAAAAAAAAAACTAAACTATAGAGATATGATTCTAGATGCTTCTTTAAACTACTTCAATTTTTATTTTACTTTGAATAAGTTACAACATTAAATTAAAACGTAAAAGGACCAGCAAAGGAAAACCAGGATGTGTGTGTGTGTGTGTGTGTGTGTGTGTGTGTGTGTGTGTGTGTGTGTGTGTGTGTGTGTGTGTGTGTGTGTGTGTACAGCAGAGGGCTCAGAGGTGTTTGGGTTTTATAAATTACCTCATCACGACGGCGTTTGCTGTGAAGTAAACACGCCGCCGGGACGAGGGGCAGAGAGGTGTGATGGTCAAATTAAATCCAGGGGGATTGTGGGAAACACAGAGTTATACGTGTTTTTATCGTTTATATTATTATTAATGATCATTTTTACATTTTCTTAAATATCTTTCTTCATACGAGCTCGAGGCGGGAGCGCACACCTCCTCCTACCTTTCCTGTAAACACGTCAGAGCTGCAGGCAGAGCAGCAGCAAAGACCTTCAGTCCTCCAGTTTATGTTTTATGAAGCGTTTCAACCAAGAATAAAGAAAAGTGAAATACCAGAATTATAAACTCGAACACTCTGTCCTAAAACTCCAACATCTGAGAGAAACCGAGACCTCAGCTGGAATCGGAAACAACAAACTAAAGTCACCAAAAAAAAAACACAAAACAAGAACATCAAACACACATCTATGGCGCCGCACCAACACGCCTTTCTGCCGACGACACACTGAAACACACAGTGGCGTGCATGTGCAGAGAAACACTGATTTATGTAATGGGATGGAGCCCATCACATGATGAGTGAGAACGGGACTGGCTGCAGGGACCGCTTCCAGGAAGCTGCGGCTATCTCAGTGACGATCACATGATGACAGGACCTGCTGCTGCCGCCGCCGCCGCTGCTGCAGTCAGACTCAAAAATATAAAATCAATGTCAGAGACTCAGGGGGAGAAATGAACAGGGACAGGTGAGACCCTTTTTGAACCCTGAATTCTGCCTGACAGGTTCTCTGCTGATTCTTCAGACTCTGCAGAGACGCCACTTTAACGCCGCGTCTTCACGTTAACTCAAACACAGGGCGGTGATATGAACGCTTCAGCGTAAACTTTTACAGCCTCTCCCACAGTCTGTGATTCAGGTTCTCTGTGGAAGTTCACCCGTTCTCAGACCGGACGCCGTAAAAACCGTGATCCTGCTCAACGCTCTGATTTACTCTCCCTCCGGTTCAGTGACCTGATGCTCCTCCTCCACGCCGTTTCCTCTTCCTGTGAACATGTAACTGCCTGACGCCCCGCTAGAAAGACTGACACGGTCTGCATTAACGCCGACCACTTTACAAAGCAGGTTATTGCACTTAAGACGGCAGCAGCAGTTCACATGGATTTCCAGGAAACATGAAACCGTCTGAAACATGTGATCCATCATAATGAAGGTCCATGTCTGCTGAGTCTCAGTTACTTTATGGCTGTGTGTTAATGCAGCAGACTTCCTCATCACTAAGTCTGCGCAGATACGATCCAACCCAGGAAGTTTTTATTCCCCGACTGCAGAAAAAAAGGAAGAAATAAAGAGATAAAGTAGAAATGTTCAAACTGAAGATTCTGGAGGAAGAACAACGATTTCTCTGAGGTGTTCGAATCAACTGATGAGATCAACTTTTCACAAGATCTGTGTTTGTTTTTTTAGATTATTTAGAAAAATGTCAAAGCAACAATAGAGACGCAGGTTTGAGGTTCGAAGTCCAACCAGCAAAGACTGTGGAGTCTGAAGAGGAGACGTGTGGCTCAGCTGTTCCCCTAACTGCTCAATTCAGGACACACCCACGACCTGACATCAGGCTCTGCCGCCCTATCAGGACGCTTCTAAAGGACACGCCCACCCTGAGACTGAAGAGTCTACTCCCCCTGCAGGGTTTCCCCAACATGCAATTGATCGTGGCGCACCTACACGGCGGAATAAAAGCCTCCACACCTAAAAAAATTAGTTTTTATCTCATGTAGTTCTACCTCAGACTCATAGCGCATAAATACAGCGGTGAAGTTAGTTTTAGGTTGGATATATTTTCCTGTAAATACGGCGGTGAAGTTAGTTTCAGGTTGGATATATTTTCCTGTAAATACGGCGGTGAAGTTAGTTTCAGGTTGGATATATTTTCCTGTAAATACGGCGGTGAAGTTAGTTTTAGGTTGGATATATTTTCCTGTAAATACGGCGGTGAAGTTAGTTTTAGGTTGGATATATTTTCCTGTAAATACGGCGGTGAAGTTAGTTTCAGGTTGGATATATTTTCCTGTAAATACGGCGGTGAAGTTAGTTTTAGGTTGGATATATTTTCCTGTAAATACGGCGGTGAAGTTAGTTTCAGGTTGGATATATTTTCCTGTAAATACGGCAGTGAAGTTAGTTTCAGGTTGGATATATTTTCCTGTAAATACGGCGGTGAAGTTAGTTTCAGGTTGGATATATTTTCCTGTAAATACGGCGGTGAAGTCAGTTTCAGGTTGGATATATTTTCCTGTAAATACGGCGGTGAAGTTAGTTTCAGGTTGGATATATTTTCCTGTAAATACGGCGGTGAAGTTAGTTTTAGGTTGGATATATTTTCCTGTAAATACGGCGGTGAAGTTAGTTTCAGGTTGGATATATTTTCCTGTAAATACGGCGGTGAAGTTAGTTTCAGGTTGGATATATTTTCCTGTAAATACGGCGGTGAAGTTAGTTTCAGGTTGGATATATTTTCCTGTAAATACAGCGGTGAAGTTAGTTTCAGGTTGGATATATTTTCCTGTAAATACGGCGGTGAAGTTAGTTTTAGGTTGGATATATTTTCCTGTAAATACGGCGGTGAAGTTAGTTTCAGGTTGGATATATTTTCCTGTAAATACGGCGGTGAAGTTAGTTTCAGGTTGGATATATTTTCCTGTAAATACGGCGGTGAAGTTAGTTTCAGGTTGGATATATTTTCCTGTAAATACGGCGGTGAAGTTAGTTTTAGGTTGGATATATTTTCCTGTAAATACAGCGGTGAGTTAGTTTCAGGTTGGATATATTTTCCTGTAAATACGGCGGTGAAGTTAGTTTCAGGTTTGGATATATTTTCCTGTAAATACGGCGGTGAAGTTAGTTTCAGGTTGGATATATTTTCCTTTAAATACGGCGGTGAAGTTAGTTTTAGGTTGGATATATTTTCCTGTAAATACGACGGTGAAGTTAGTTTCAGGTTGGATATATTTTCCTGTAAATACGGCGGTGAAGTTAGTTTTAGGTTGGATATATTTTCCTGTAAATACGGCGGTGAAGTTAGTTTCAGGTTGGATATCTGACGGACATTCTCTGAGGATCTACCGGTGTCTTCTCGCTCTTCATAACCGGGAATAACAACAGCAGCGCGGTTAAATCTACTCGACACCCTCACTGTCAACGTCAGTGTTGAAATAAGGGACCGTCAATAAATTACCGGTTGATGTTCTCAGAAAAGGCTGTTTTCCTACAATAGCTTCACTGTCATGTGACCAAAAGACCTCAAATTGATTTCTAATAATAGTACTAAGGTCGATCAATAAGACAAACATTATTGATCAGTTTTCATTGATCCCCTAAGGTTCTTTGTGCTCCTTACTTTTTTAACTCAGGAGAACATGTGAACAAAGCTAGTGTCGAGCCCTGCACCTGCATGAGACCAGTACGGAGTCCAAAACTGACAAAGACCGGTCCAGTCGGTCTCCTTTATGACACTAACTATGACTGACCTGACATGACCAACAGTGACATGATGTGACTCTAAAAAAGCAGAGACTCATCAGAGACATCACTCCTTCATAAATAACAGTAACATTCATGTGTTCACTCTCTGATCTCTGCACAGACAGGATGGACTTTCATGGTTCATACGATGAGTGAAACCCGAGCCGGCGCTCTTCCTCCTCCTCCTCCTCCTCCTCCTTCCTGCTCTCACTGACATTCATGAATCATCATTCAGCTCATCTGCACCGCCCTCCACCACATGAATGAAAGAAGTTCGCCCTACTTGGCGCCAGTCAGAACGATGACCATGAGGGCCTGCGTTTGATACCTGTCAACACCGACACACACATGCACGCATGTGCTGCTGCTGCTGCTGTGTATATAAACACACGCACTGTATACAGGAAGAGCTGCAGATGCAGGCTGAGAGCGAGGGCGCGCTCCACAGACTCTCTGCTCCAAAATGTGACTAAACCACCCCCCCTCCTCCACTTCTACACACCCGCACCCTGAGCCAGCGAACCCCCCACCCTCACCACCATCCCTGCCCCTCCCCTGGGCCTCCCTTCAGCCGGCTGCATGTCTCCGGAGGTCGCCTCTGACGTCAGCAGCTTGACTGGGCCGAGCGCCAGCTCTGTGGGCCCGTGATGGATGCGGTCGGTCTGAGAAACACTCGGCTGAGTGTGGAGACTCGAACACGTCTGAAGACCCTCAGCGGACCGCCCTCGCTCTTTCTACTGTCTGAGCAGACACACCTGAAGACCGGGACATAAACCTGCAGCCCACCTCTCCAACAGGAAGGTTTCAGCTCAAGCAACAACAGGCAACAGTTGACGAGGGTCCAGAAACTCAGAGCAGCAAAACGAACAAACCTTAAACCGAAGCAAAATATGACGGACGTCAGAGCGACGCCATCCTGAAATCTGCTGATCTGACCGTTCTGTCACAGAGAGCTGCAGCGTGTGTGTGTGTGTGTGTGTGTGTGTGTGTGTGTGTGTGTGCGTGCGTGCGTGCGTGCGTGCGTGTGTGTGTGGTGGACGGTTGTTTACCTGCAGGCCTGCTGCTGGTCTTCTTCTTCAGCCATCTGTCCAGCGTCTCTGCACTCACGCTCTCCAACACAAAGTCGTCCAGCATCTGCGGGTGCAGCGAGAGGTAGGCCTTCACTTTCTCATCCGTCAAACCTGAGGACACACACACACACACACACACACACACACACACACACACACACACACACACACACACACACACACACACACAGGTTAAATTCACACCCTGCTCAGCTTTCATCCTGCCATAAAAAAAAAAAACTTAAATAAAAAGTAGTGAAAATGATCTCTTAACGTTAATTTTAATCTTTTTTAAATCACATTTTTCTGATTTGTTTTTTTTCAGCAGCTGATATTTTCGGAGCAGGTCAGCTGACTGTTTATTACACAACACAGATATCACACTGATGTTGTTTTCAACATTTTAAAGATCATATTCAGGAGTTTATGATCGTCCACAAACATGTTTCTGATAAACTTTAAATTTATTTTTAAAATGAAAGAAAAATAAATGAAGTAATAATCTAATAATCTGGATTTTCATAAATAAAAAGCAGCTGCTATAGTTTCATCCCTCCTGTCGGTACGACAGTCGCCTTTTTTACCGTCTTTCTTGGACAGACGTCGGATTTCAGCTAAATTTTCTCTCATGTCTTAAAATCGGCAGAGAAATCGTTTCCTGCTGCTTTTTCTGCCCAAACTTGGACTTCCTGTCGGCTCTGCAGGGGCGTGTCCAGACTGTTTGACTGAGGGGGCCCTGGCATAAGTCGGGTGTCCGTACATTTCCCCTTTAATTAAAGTTAAATTTTTTAGGTATAAATAAGAATAAAAATAAGACTTTTATTCTCAATATGATGGAAAAATCACATTTACTGCAAAAGGAAATTTGTTTTTTTATTCATTTACTCGATGAAAATTTCGCCAAAATAATCAATAAAACTCGACTCCTGCAGCTTTACCTGTTATTGATCTGATTCATATGAGCAGGGTTAAATATGTCCGATCAGCTGATCGTTAAACTGTCAGCTGTTTCTGAGGTCCAGTGTCAGTGAGAGCGGTGAGGTGAGAGTGATAGTAACAGCGGCGGCGATAGTGGCGTGCACGCTCCGGCTCAGCTCTCAGAGAGGCCGGCGAGCTCGCTCCTGTTTACTGTAAAGCTGCGTCTCCGGGGACGGCAGCCCCCAACAGAGGCAGCGGGATAACGGAGGACTCGATTGTTCTTAATAGGCAATTAGGTTGTTGAGAGCGGCTAAGTGCTGCTGGTTACTGTCTTTGTTGTCAGGGAAGAAAACATTTACCAGACCAGCGCCGAAGGAAAGCTGCTTTTAATACGGCTGCTGGCGTCTGAGAGGCCGTCATGATGCACGGGGAAAACCATCATGTTAAAGTCACACACTCAGAGGATACAAGAGGAGCGTGTGTGTGTGTGTGTGCACGTGGATACACACTCAGCTGTGGGAGGTCGTCTGGACTGAACAAAAGCGGAGTAACACCGACCTGACCGTCCTCACAGAGAGCGCGAATCTGCAGCGTCTGAGCGTGAATCACAGGAAGCATGTGCACACACACACACACACACACACACACACACACACACACACGCATACACACACACACCCAGTACAGAAGTGGAGAGTCTGACTAAAACCCCGGATGAAATCAACTCACTGAATCACATCAAAACTCAACAGTTTTATTTCAGGATCAAACTTTTGACTCAGTCCTGAAATTTGTTCATTTGAATTTTCGACTGATTTTTTTTGTTTTGCATTTTATTTAATTTCTTCCTGAAAATCCTGTCTCCAAATTAAAACCTCAGAAACGTCTTTTTTACTCCCACAGGACAAAGTTTCTGCATGTTTGTCTCACTTCAGTTTTTGCAGCGAAATCAAACAAAATCACAGCACTGCAGACGTAAGAGCTCGTTTGTGTCGGAGTTTCAAACTGCATAAAAAAAGAGAGTGAACTTTTAAACCAAGACGAGTCCTGCAGCCTGAGTCTCCAAAAATGTTGCAGATCCAGCTCGGTCTGCAGAAACTGTCGCTGAGTTTGTGAGCCGGCTCCCCCAGCAGTTCCTCATTTAAGGGGCCGAGCTGACCGACGTGAAACCAATGAAATATTTCCCTGAGAACGACTCTGAGTTCATGATCTATTGTTGTTTTTCTCCTGAAACTCCTTTAAACAATCTGAGTTTATCTGAGGATGAACCTTCATCTACATCAAAATAATGGAAAAGTACAGGGGAAAAAAAAACACAGACCTCCATCTAAACAAAACTGATTATCTGCATGAAAAAAAAATATCCACATTTATTTTAAATATTGGATTTTACTGATTGAAAATACTCCGATTCCATCACTGAAACATTTATTGTAGCGTCTGTTTTCCTTCAATAAAAAGACCGCCGGAGTTTAGGTTCACTTACATCTGTGACCCGTTTAATTATCAGTCCGGTTTGAGTTTTAAAAAAGTGATTTATTGTTAAAAACAGGAAAGAAAAAACACTGATCCAGGTCCAAAACCTTTGACTTCAAATTAAAAAAGTGATGATAATGAGGTTAAAACAGGACGAGTGAAACAGAACAGAAAATTATCAGAGCTGACCAAAAACCATCGTCTGACCACAGCGGTGAGATTTAAATAACCGCCAAACAACCCAAAACCACACCCCTCAGTGACCATCCCCGGAAGAGACGTACATAGTAGAGCCAATTTTAGTCCGTTTTAGAATAATCAGTAATCGGCCAAAACTCGCCGATTTAAAAAAAAAAAACAGCAGATTAATTGGTAATCAAGTTTTTTCCGCCCTAATAATCGGACCCCAAAAATCGGTCGGGCCCTAGAACCTAAAAAAATATCCTAAACAAACATATTTTTTGATCGTCCAGCTCTGAAAAAAGCAGATTTCTCTGATTTCAGAAGTCTGGTGTCTGTAAACAGTGACACATTTCATCATGAAGTCGTTCCTCAATAAACTTTTTACCAAAATAAATCAATAAAACAAGTTAAAGAGTTTGGCCTTCCTAACGCAGCTGCACCTATAAATGTGTCCGGACTTAAAACATTCAAAGGTCAGCTGGAGCTGCGAGAAGGTCGTGGAAGTTTCTGATGCGTCCTTGTTCTGGTGTCTCAGAGTCGTCGTCTATAAAAAGCTTCAACTGCATTCTAGGAACAACTGCAATTCAATTTCAGATCCCAGCTCTCCTGACTCTGATCAACGTCTCTGATACCATCGACCCTCTCATTAGATCTGCAGCTAAACTGGATCAGAGAGAGAGAGAGAGTGTGTGTGTGTGTGTGTGTGTGTGTGTGTGGGCCGAGCTGGCAAACAGAGGTGGGGGTAAGTTTGAGAGAGAGGCCGTGGGTGGGGGAGGGTGGAGGATGCCGCGGTCTGACACTGTCCAGACACGAGACACAGATCTTCAGGAGCGTAACGCCTCACGAGACTCCTGGCCGGCTCTGACGCACATCGAGCACACGGCTTCATAAATCAGAGAAAGTTAGAGAGCGGCGGGCGGGCGGGCGGGCGGGCGGAGGGAGCTGCAGGGGACAGAGAGGCGCTCAGGGAGGAGGGAAACGGGAGAGCCGCCGCCTGCAGAGACCCTCGCCGAAAAATGACACGAAGATAAAGAAACGAGCAGCTGTTTGAGTCATGAATGCAGGTTCTGTACGAGGAGATCATATGTGTGCAAGAAAACTAAAAACAGTCCGATGTCCCGTTTCCACGGGGCAAAGACAGAGTGGAATTTAGCGGCTGTCACACACACGTAAATATCAGAGTTTATGACATCGTTCTCTGAGTTCAGCGACGAACAGAAAAGACGACAAACGAAGAAGAGAGGAGGAAACAGGAAGGAGGTAAAACAGATCAGCCTGGTTCAGAGTTTTCTACTTCATTTAATGATCCTGTGAGGAGTTTTTGACACGTCTCACATTTATACTGATGCTTTTAAACAAAAAGACCTGATTGTGATTTTTATACTCATCATTTTAACGCCTGATCATGCGGCGAGAGGGTTCGACCGGACTGAACTAGAACTGGGGCTGCAGGAATCAAATAATCCAGCGATGAACTCGATTGATTTTATGGGAGAAATTTAACAAGAAAACAGAGTTTATCGTGTCCGTAAAACACACTGATGATGGGAGTTAAAACAGGAAAAAACACTTTTGTTTACTTGAAGCAGAACGAACAGATGAGTTTCCTCTTAACCCCCAATTTTCACCACATCTGGAACGGCGGCGATTCTTGCTGTCCGCCGATTCCTACCAGATCCGTTTGTGAGGAGAATTTTGAGGTGGATTACGGACAGCGGTAATCGCAAGAACTAACGAACTAACGATAACGATTTCTCTCTAAAGACAGACACATAGACATATAAGCAGTAGATTGTGTCCTTCCAGAGGAGGAAATCTACTTCTAGACTTCTAGAATCAGCATCTCCTCATCCATGGTGTCATCGGGGTGAAATGACGTCTAAAAACCTTTCACTTGTTCGTCTCAGACTGAAAACATTCATCTGCTCCAGTTTAAAGACAGAAATGAGCAGAAAGTCAAAAATGTAAACATCATCAGTCTTCAGGAGCTGCTGGTTCGACCCGACCCGTCTCTGCTGCTCACAGACCTCTCCTCTGACTCGATCTGAACCCGTCCGAGTCTCAGCTCGGCCTCTGAGCGACACTCAGAGCTTCAGAACGTGTGTCAGTGTCAACAACCTGCAAATACGCTGAGGTCCACCACGGTGAACCCACCAGGACCCACAGGAGCTCAGTCGGGGGGAGAAGCTGAAGTGAAAGCGCTGCTTCTGCCGGTCGCTCATTCCTCTTTTATTTTGTCTAACCTCGCAGAAATCTGCTCCCCCTGAGGCCGCGCTGCTGAAGACGATGGCGTCATGGAGATGAGCAACAAATGTTCTGGATTTAATGTCAGTGAAGACTTCTTCTGACACGTCCAACATAAACAAATCAAGATGTACAAACACGACGATTCCCTCTCCTCACATTTAGGAGAGGTTTACCGTCTCCAGCCGGGACTTGAACTCTCTGCCAGAGCAGATTACGCCGTCCTCTCAGGTCTGTGTCGAGTTTTTCAGGCTGCTGCTCAGAAAATCGGACGTTTACGAAACATGATGATGATTTTATTCAAACAATAGAGGAAGAAATCTGAAGATGTGGAGTCCTGATTCAAGAGGAGACAGAAACCAGGACAGCAGAGCAGACCCGCACCTTCAGACCAAACCAGTCCTCGACGTGAACCTGAACGTCAGACTCTGCAGACGGACTTCCTGTGACCTAGGGCTGCATGATATAACGTTTGAGTATCGTCATGGCGATGTACGTGTGCGAGATAGTCACACGTCAGAGCCTGCGATGTCGGAGGAGAATGAACTCGTCTAATTTCAAGGATAGCTGACTGTGCAGCGATCCACCAATCACATTCGTTCTTTACTCAGATACCAGCTGTCAATCAAAATCAGAGAGGAGGAAACCACGCCCTCTGCACATGGAGTGAGCCGCTATAGACGAATACCTGCTGAGGATGACTTTGGGAACATTCTTCATCACTGTTTATCGACACAAATAAGAACTGAAGGTTTGAAATCGTACATTTCTCTGGACCACTCGACTGTTAGCGTTTCTGCGAGGAGGATGCCAATTCTCGGCGGACATGCGTTTCTCAGCACAACACCGCTAACAACAACAACCATCTCAAAATGATCAACGAACAAGAGAAAACCACCGAAGATGAAGACTTGTCGGTAAAAAGAAAAGTAAAGTCAGTTATCTGGAATTATTTCGGTTATAAGAAGGTCGACTGATGATGTCGACTAAAACACGTGTTCTGTGTTCATCTGTTTCCACGGTAACGTCCCAGAACAAGAAAAACTAAAAATATCTCTAAGACAGACAGAAGTTATTCTACTAACATTCACTAAAAGATTTAAGATCAGAGCAGGTTAACTGTCCTCAAGATTCAGATCATCTGATAAAAATTCCTCCAGTTTTTAATATCGTCATAAATATCGCAGAGTTGAAAAACCTGAAATGTTCATTTTTTCCGATATCGTGGAGCCCTACCCTGAACAGCTACGATCTGGACTTTAGGAGGAGGAAAAAACTTCACTAAGAACAAGAAAAACCTTCAGAAGAAACTCCAGTTTCTGGGCGGGCTCATCCTTTATCATCGTCCTGATTGGACGGCACAACGTGATGTCACGTTGGTTCATGACTCCTTCAGAGGAGTAAAAACAGCAGCTCTAATCTTTCATTTTGTTCTTGATTCAGTTTGAAATGCGGAACAACATGAGATACAGATCCTCCTGTGAAGTCCAGGACCCTGACATGTGGGTTCTGGTGCTGGTCCGGTCCTGACGTGGGTTCAGAGTGACGAACAGGCAGGAAGCAGTTTTGTGTGCAGCCTGTTTGTGAGCGGCTGCAGCCCAGTTGGCAGAGATCCGTGAGCCTGACTCAGACTTGGGCTTCCTGTGTAAAAACTGAGTTCATGCAGTGAGGAGGTATCGTTGCATAAGACTGATCTGGACCAGACCACGCCCTGGGACCGCCGGAGGAAGGAAGGCCAGAGACACGTTCATGCTTCTGTTTATGAACACATGAACAGAACCTGAGCCGGGTCACTGGATCAGAAAACCAGCTCACTCGCTGCTGTTTGGGTTCGAGTTTATGAGGCTGTTTTACGAAGGAAATCAATTAGTCATGGTGTGATTTAATATGGAAAAGTAAATGAGTCTTAGAGACGCTGAAACTGTAAGTGGTTCACTCCACCGGACAATAAATCTGCTTTCAATGACCACTTCTTCTTCTTCTTCTTCTTCTTCTTCTTCTTCTTCACGCTTTGTCCTTAAAAGACCCCGTTCAGGTCCACGGTGACCCCTGACGTCACATCTGCAGAGAAAGTCCTCGTCTCTCTCTCTCTGTCCTTATTCGACCTTTCACACTCAGCCTCCCCCGTCATCGCCACGCTTCGCTCTGTGTCATCGCCGTCTTCTTCAGAGGAACAGATCTGCGTGGACGTCTCCTCTCGCTGATCCGCTTCCTCTTTTATTTCTCAGTATGAACTTCTGTGACGCCAGAAGAAAATCACAAGGTTCTAACCCGGAGCGGTCCCACAAGGAGCTCACTGTCGTTTTGGGAAAGTGTTCCTTTTTTATCGATTTATCCAGCAAATCACGTTTTAGGAATCTCTGACCCGTGAGTGAGTGAGCGCTTCTTCTTCTTCTTCTTCTTGGTGATAGGACAAAACCCGAACTGTGTGACCTCCTCATGGTCGTGACGTTCAGACGCTAAAGATGAGAAATAATCCGATTTAATGACACTGATGTTTTTGTTCATTCTGCTGATGCTGGATTCACTGTGTTGAACCGAGCCGGTCTGAACAGGTTTTCAGGGTCAACAACAACACAGCTGATCACAGATCCGGCCTCTGATTGGTCGACTGATCACAATAAAGATGGCCGTTAATTTCTGGAAAGCTGTCGGGCTCACGGAGCAAGTGGATTTCACAGAGTGTCGGTACGTCGTTATTTACAGAAAAACTGTTTTTTCGACTTTCTCACTGAGCTCAACGAAGGTCTGTATAACCCACAATTAACGCTAATGATCCAGAACGGCGGCGTTTTTCGCCATTCGCCAATTCCTAGCTACGATCAGCTGATACGTCTTTTTTGTAGACGTTCAGGATGTGGTGGACATTGGGGGTAAACCTGGAGATGTTGTTTAGAACTGAGGATGCAGCATCTATGATTTACAGTTCTTTGTTGAAAGAACAACTGGACTTACTTGAGAGGTTTCACCTTAGGCGAAACGTCCCAAGTAAGTCCAGTTGTTCTTCCAAAAGAGGGTTAGATTTTGATTTTCATCCGCAGAGGAACAGAAAGAAGTCGGTGTAAATCGACACGTTAACTTGAATGGTTACGATCAGCTATGATCGGAGGATACGACCTTTTTATAGCCGTTCAGGATGAAGGTGGAGATCGGGGGTTAACCTCTGACCTTTTACACAAATCACTAAATATCATCAAAACCTTCACGTAAACGATCTCAGCTCGCCCTCCTGGATCTGGACAGTCTCTAAAATCTCACTGGTCCTCTTCGTGGGACAGAGAAGCTCCAGGACGCAGAGCTGCCGGTCTCACAAAGCGAGTGGATTTTACCGTAAGTCAGGATGTTGAAACTGTAAACACAACAGTCGTGTGTCGTAAAGGATGTTGTTTGGAGGTCGACGTATCTGCACAGAAATGGCAGCTGTTGGTCCGTTTAGCTTTCGAAGCTTTTCTGACGAGTTTAAAAAAAAAAAACTTTTTTGAGAGGCTCGTTTTTGGTAAATTTACGACACCGCCTTTTTAACTGAACAGTTTTTGTCGCTCTTGATGCAAATTTATCAGAGTTTTGTTTGAGAAAATGACGATTTATGAAGAACCAGATCAGAGGTTTTTGGAGGTCAGGCTGCGAGGAGGACTGAAGGGAGGAATTAAAACCAGAGTGTTTTTTTAATCTGTAGATGAATCAATCAAATTTAACTCATTAGTCGCTCTCAAACATCTGAACTTCAGAAGGTGGAACCAACAAATATTTGGTGTTTTTATCTCGGAGGTGAGCGTGTCTGCAGCTCCCGTGTCAGGTGACGTCGACCCCGGCAGAGCTGATGTTCAGCGAGCGCGATGTTCCTGCGCTCCTGCAGCACGGAGATGAAAAATGCACACGAGAGAAAAAGGGAAAAGACCACTTCTCCTGAAGCACACTCCCTCTGGCACAGAGTCAAGGGCGAGCTGCCAAGGTACTACTTTTCACTTTCCTGACATGAGGCTGAGGCAGGAAGGCGAGCAGGAGCAGGAGGAGGAGCAGGAGAAGGAGGAGGAGGAGGAGGAGGAGGAGGAGGGGAGCTGCTGCTGCTGCTGCGTGGTGCGTGCGTCAGCAGGTCCGCCTGGGACTCCCTTGCCAGGAGGTGGGAAGAGCATGTGGTTCTTATCTTATCTATGGGAGGGCTGGAGCGCCGTGAACGCTGACATTCAGTGAGCGAAGAGGAGGAGGAAGAAAAGAGAGAGAACACCGAGGATGAAAACGCTGCGACTCTCACCTCATTTATTCATGGCGTCCAGCCGGTGAACCTCGCTCTGTGTGTGTGTGTGCGCGCGTGTGTGTGTGTGTGAGGTAACCCTGGACTTTCACTGCTTCCATGACTCCTAAAGACGAAAACAAAGACCTCCTAACACATTCACACTCACACCTCTCCCTCCACAAACACACACACACATTTCCGTGGAAACGTCATTTGCATTATTTCCACCTCATGGTTACGGTCGTTAGACGTAGAGGGTCGGGGTTATAAATGTCCGACTGAGGCGCTGATAAGGCAGGCCTCATGGCACGGTCACACTGGCGCCCTGACAGACACGAAGCAGGTCACAGAGCCGCTCCCGCAGACGGACCGGATCACTCAGAGAGCCGAGGTCGGTATGAACATGAACGATAAACACTCAAAAGTTCAGCTGATTGGCGGCGGCGGCGTGCCTTCACACATGCAAACATTTAACCACGGAGATAAAACCCCGGCCCTTTGTCAGAGACCCTCAGACCGGTCTGAGCCGGTTTAAAGGAGACCTGGATGTTAGTCAGAGCAGGACCAAGAGAGGGAGTTCAGGTCTGAGCTCAGAAACTGGACTTTAAAGGGATAGTTCACTCTTTTTTGAGTGTTTTAGCCACAGTAGATGTTGATTAGCTCCGCCCCTTTAATGATGAGAGAACCTGCAAGCAAGCTAGGCTACAGTTTTCTGCCTCCTTATCGAGGTCATTTTGAGAGACTCTGACCCGAACACTGAAGGTGTTGTAGTCAGGATCTGAGTTAGTTCCAGTTTTTAGGAGAAATCTTGAATGTAAACTCTACCCCTCCAACCAGTTTTCCCCTCAGCTCCTCCTCTCCCTCTCTTAAGCCCCGCCCACAAACAGACGCTCCTGCTCGCTCGTATCGTTCCAATTAAATTCAGATATAATGCAGATCAATCCTTCAGATCATTACAAATGGGGCCCAGTCAAGGTGAAAGTCAAAAGCATTGGTGCTACTGTAGATGCCAACAGACTACCAGCAAACACAATGTTTGCAGGACTTCTACAACGAGGATAAAGTGACATAGTCCAGGACCCGAGGGAGGACAGTTTAGCGATGGCGCTACAACACGCTACAGCAGGTCCGTTTGACAAGAAACACTTCTGTTACAGACACTTGTCTTACTTTGTTAAAGCGGTTTACCTGTCCAGCAGAAAGGTTACAGGGTCACCAAGATCCCCAAGCGTCCCCCATGGTTTATGTTGACCCGGCTTTTTAGCTCTTGTCCGGTCTACCTCCGTTTTAAGCGCCCGTTATTCCTCCAGAGTCTCCGGTATTTACTTTGTTTTCTTGCTTGTGTCGGCAGTCGTGGCCAAAGGAGGATTCAGACAATTTTCCGAACTTTCTGGTTGGTTTCTACTGTCCGATATTGTAGCACGCTAACTTTGTTTGGGCTCCTGAACGACACGGGGGAGCAGCGTCTGCCTCACAACCAATCAGGTTAGAGGAGGTGGAGAACGGCTTTGTTTACAGTCAGAAAGAGCGGACCGCTCAAAAATGTTCAAATGTTGACGACACAACTTCTTTAACGAAATCCTGACTACTTCACCTTTAACGTCTGCGCTCTACTGAGAAGATCTTCAGATCTGTGTCGTCAAAAACGACCGTTTAGTTTTGGACTATTCGCAAACAGAACACAAACGCCATCTTTCCCAAAATATGACCAAACTAAATAATAAATGATGAAGATGACTATGTGGACACCTTTATGGACCAGGGTTTGAAAGGTGGCTCCTGTTGATGTAGATCTTGATGATGTAGATCCTGTCGATTCTGAGCAGCTAAAGTTTCTCCAACAGATTTTCACGTCTGAGTAAAGTTCTCGTTCAGAGCTGAAAAGTTGAACTGATCCTGTCAAACTCTCTGAACTTTCACTCGGACCAGAACAGGATCTGGATTTCCCGCCTCTTTCCATCAGATGTTCCTGAAAACACGCCGGCCTCCAGCTGATCTTCAACATGTTCCCTTCGCAGTCCTGGGTTAATCGTTGAACCTGCGTCTCGATGAAAAGCCTCCTCGCCCCCCCGCCTCCTCCCCTGAGCCCCATCAGAGCTGCAGGGTCCTGTTCCCCGCTCCACATCTGGACCGGCGCTGAACTCTGCAGCCGCTCTGCAGAGGGGCCAGCGGGGACCTGCTAACGAGAACCGCAGATCGGCGCGTCCTCTCCTCTTTTATGAGCGCTGACGCGAGGACGAGTCGTGAGGAAATCGACGTGCATGTGGCCTTTTCCCATCCCCTCAGATACCAACCCACGGCGGGCTGACGAGGGGTCAACGGACGCCGGGAGGAGACTGTCATCTGTTTGGCCGCTCAGATGCTGCACTGTGCCCTGGCGCCGGTCCAGACCCGCTCAGATCTGATCGGAGGAAGAGTTCAAACTACAGAACAAACTCAGTTTCTTTGGCTTCAACTTCCTGAGAGAGTCAAACCAAAAAAACTCACAAAGAGAAACGGGAGAGGAATCAAACCGCCATTCAGATTTCAGATTTCAGATTTCATCGCCATGTTTGTGTTTAATCAGAGACGGGCGAGAGACAGACGGAGAGAGAGAGAGAGAGAGCGAGAGAGAGAGAGAGAGAAACCTCGCTGTGAGGAAGAGAGGGCAGGAAGCGTCCAGCGTTAGCACTTCCCGCCTGACAAAGCCGCCTTCTTCACTGAGTTAAGCAATTCATCGACAGCCAATCGGCTTTGAGAATGCCTGAGAGATCACATTAGGACCGACCCAGACTGACCTCCAGGACCCGCCAGGACGCTGGTCTACAAACAACAACGCACACACACACACACACACACACACACACACTCACTCACACAAACACACGTGCTCGTAAGTTTTCCACGAACGTGAGGCGACAAACGACTAAATGACCCCGACCAGAACGCTTTGAAGTACAGCGGCGAGAGACCTTATGCACCTCTTATAAACAACGGCCTGATTCTGCAGAGAGGAGGAGAGAGAAGCAGAGAGGAGGAGACAGGAGGAGCAAGGAGGAGAGAGAGGAGCATTTCAGAAAAAAAGTTGAAATTCTGAGTCTAAAGTTGAAAAAGTTTCTGTGACTAAAATCTAAAATGTTTAAAAAATAATAATAATTATAAAAAAGTTCCTAAATTAAAAATGATGGAGGATATAACTGAATCAAACTTGTTTAAAATAAAGTCATGATTAAAGTCCAATAATGAGAAAAATATAAAAACAGAAAGTAAAGAATTAAAGTCATAATGTGGAGCAGAAAATGACTTTTTGAGGATGAAGTTAAACTTTTTTAATGACGAAGATAAAATCGAAAAAAAGTCAAAAAAAGAGAAATGAGTTCAGACTGAAGTAGAAATGTTGAAACTAAAGAAAAAAAAACTATTCTGTGATTAAAGCGTCAAGAAAAGGTCAAAAGACGATTTAGAGGAAAAAAAGTCAAAAACTTGAAACAACATAAACTAATTTAGATCCTGATCCGATTTCTTTGATTTATTTAATTAACCAGGAAAACCTCAGAGAGTCCAAAATCTGTCTGACTGAAGTGTCCCGGAAGAGACGACGACAGAAGAAGGAGAAGAAACGATACGAGAACGGGAGAGAAAAACAAACAAAACCTTCAAACTGAACATCCAGGAGGAGGAGAAGAGGGAGAGGAGGAGGAGGAGGAGGAGGAGGAGGCCGGATGGTGAGCTGAGGGACAGACTGAACACAGACAGACAGAGAGGCTTTAACGCTCAGGAGCTCAAACGAACGTCTGCTGCTCTAAAATTGAGTCGTCGTTTTTTCAGAATTACAGTCGAATGTAAAATTTTCGTCTGAATGTTTTAAAGACGTTTTTACAAAAACTGATCGATCTGTTTGATCTGCAGTCGCCGATTTAATGTTAATAGTTTTTATAACACAGAATAAAAACGTCTAATTCAGTATTTTCATCAAAACCTGAAGATCTGAGTTTAATAATTCTGATCTCAGGTTTATCTAATTGTCATGATGAAACAGCTCTCATACAGTTTCATACAGAAATTATTTCATCATAAATTTAAAATCAGAAGAAAACAAGTAAAAAGTGTGTGTGTGTGTGTGTGTGTGTGTGTGTGTGTACTACTGTACATGAAAACTTTATATCTGTGTGTGAAACATTAAAAAACGGTAAATATGATGGATTCACTCTAAACTTGAGGAAACTTTCTGGAAGTTTCTCCTCGGTGTTTCTGAGTCTGAGTTTGTCGATGTTCTCGAATCAAACTCTCAGAAACGTCGTCAGACTCCGACCTCTTTAAATCGGAGAAATTCGCCGATGTGACGTCTCCTTTGACCTTTTTTCTCAAACATGAATTTGGACATAATTCTTAAAAAGACTCTTCGTCAAACGTCCCGATTCTCCTCCTAAACTGAAGGTAGAAAATGAAAAGACTTCTGTGAAAACATGGATGTTCATATTTCTGTGAACTTTGACTCGACAAACTCGGTGAACATTCCTGCATGAACCCTCCGCTCAGCTCTCCCTGCTGATAAACTTCTTCTTGCACACATTAAATATTCTCAGTTTTTCCTCCATTGTTTGCTGTTATATAAGTTTTTGCAGTAGGTGTTCTGCTGTCGACTGCTTTTCTATTTTTAAATCTCATCTGCGATTCTTTCCTCACACCCCGACTAAAGAGGCGTCGACCTGCGCCTCATTCAGATTTAAGGAGAAGCTTCGCCGTGACCACGGTGTGATTGTTGAAGCAGGCGAGGAAGCAGACTCTCGTGTATTCCCCTTTCTCTCGTCATAATTCGCCGTTTCCTGCGCTCTAAACTCTCCGAGCATCTCTGCCGTTGTTGTTTGGTGAATCTAAAGAGCGTCCGAGCGCCGTCAAAACGACATTTCTTCTCCTTTTTTGGTCAGCGAGGGCGGGTTACCTCCATACTGTACCTCAATAATACATTCCATGACTGCAGTTTACTGCTATGTGTGTACTTTGGCGTCTGTCGCTGTCCCAGGCCCCAAACTGCTAACTTGTTATTACAGAGCTGCCACTAAAGGTCACATGAGGTGCCACTGAAACAACGGACAGAGAGAGAGAGAGAGAGAGACACACAAAGAGAGAGAACGAGTGACAGGAATGATAAATGACACTGGAGGAGATGTTCCCTTAGCACCAAAACAAGGACACCCAAACACATGAAGTGACAGCAGAGAGAAGGGGGGCCGCGAGCGCGACGAGAAAATGTCATTACAGGCAGAATTAGAGGAAATTTACTGGAGTGGAAGAAGGAAAAACGTCGCAGTTATTCAATAAAAGTGATGCTCACATGTGGAGGGAGCTGGAAAATCGAGATAATCTACAGGTAGAGGATAAAAACGAGGATTTTTAATATGAAGTTTGGTTCAAAACGTGAAAATGATCGTCTGTGTGATCAGAGAACTAATTTCTTTGAGTTTTCTTTGACATGTTTGGTGTTTTTATTTCAGATTAAATTCTAACTGAGGAGGTCTTTTGGAGCTGCAGGAGGAGCTGCAGACTTCTCTGTCTGACTGCAGCACTGCTCCTCTCTGCTCCTCTCTGCTCCTCCTGCAGAGAGGGTCCGGCTCATGAATTTACACCTTTATCAGGAAAATTAAAGACGGAGAGAAACACACTGATCAGTCCACACCCATCTGAAGCAGCAGCAGCAGCAGCTACCGATCTGTCATTCATAAAGTTGGACACACACACACGCACACACACACACACACACACACACATGCAGGACCAGAATCTGTCCATGTTCTCTGGATGTTCCGCTCTGATTCTGAGATTCAGGGTTTCTGTGTCTCTGCTCTGCTTTAAAGGTTTATATGTTGGTTAAAAAAATACCTACTTGCACCCAGGAAACAGTCCGTTAACCTTCTGAAACAGCTTGTTGAAGACGGACCATCTTCCATCTCGGACTGTGAGCGCAGAAGGAGAGAGGAGCCCCGGAGAAAAGTGCGCCTCTGCAGCTGCAACTTGGCGCGTCTGATCCAAACCCCAAACTATTCCAGTCCGTCTGCAGCGCGGAGCTCAGGAGGAGGTGGAGGTGGAGGTGGTGGTGATGGTGTCCTCACTGCTTCAGGCTGTGGGTGAAGCTTCAGGAAGGGCAAGAAGAGCGGAGAGAGCTGCCCCCACCCTCCCACCCCACCCTCCACCAGCGCTATGACCCAGCACCGCTGGCCGAGGTGTCGCTACAGTCGGCCCGCCTCCTCGGCGTGGTGGCTCCGTGGTGGATGTGCGGCAGCAGCGGACTGGAGCGGCGGAGAGGACGGCGGAGAGACACCGACGGAGAGAGAGAGACGGAGGGAGGGAGGGAGGGAGGGAGAGAGAGAGGGAGGAGGAAGAGCGCTGTCGTCAAGTACGACCAAACTAACCAGCGACACTTCCGCTCTGCTTTTCAAAATAAAAGCCCGGACCAATATCTGATTCAATCATGTGAGAATTTGTCTGAGTGTCTCAGAATTCTTGGACTAATCCGGTAATTTTGATGGTTTTATTTGTTGTGTTTTTCATGCTGAACGCCGACAAATCAGAACTCATCATCATCATCATCGTCGGCCCCAAGACCTCCATCAACAGCGCCCACAACGACGTCCACCTCTCCATCGACAACTCCACTCTGCTCCCCTCCCCACACATCCAGAACCTCGGTGTCATCAACAACATACCAACCACATCACAAGAACCGCCTACTTCCACCTCAGAAACATCGCCCACCTCCGCCCATCACCGCCCTCCTTCGCCTCTGATTGGCTAGAAGTGCTGGACTCCGATTGGTTATTCCTTATGGCTGTGAAACGTCATCATCTGTCGGGTTAGGAGATTCAGAAGTGCGAAAATGTTCTGTTCGATGTACGGAGCCGACAGCTCGCGTTGGGTTTAAGCGTATAATGACATTTCCAGCTTTTGTAGCCAATCAGAGATGAAGGAGGCGGGACTTTCCCCTAAGCCTCCTACAAAAACAGAAGAAAGCGCCTCCTGGCTCTCCTCTGAGCGGCTAAAAGTAGCGTAGCAGCTTAGCTACAGGAGCTGTGATGGAGAATGACACAAAAAAAAAAAACACTTCTGTTTGCCGAAAACGCAAACGCCGACAGAGGAAAGGGCGGAGTCCAAGAGGACATGTGACCAAGCGAGGAATCTAACATGAATAACCATCGGGTCATCCTTGGAGCGGTGGAGAAAACAGACGCAGAGACAGCAGAGTTTTAGTTGAACAGGTCATTTTTATCTCCTTTTATCTCATGTTACATAAATAACTCTGATTAGTCTCTGACACGTCAACACGGTAGCTGTCCAGGCAGCTGCAGACGGCGCTCGCTGTCAGAGCTGGCGTTTACTGCCGCTAGTCACTAACAATCCAGATCGTCAACCCGGACTTTAATCGATGTTTAATTTAAGCGTCGATTTTCACTCTCTACAAAGATTTCATCCACACTATTCAATCTTCTCCCCGTTAGTTTATTTTGAAAAGTACACCGTCCTTGTTTCCTGTACCCGCGCGCTCTTGACCCATTCGCCCCGCTCTCTCTGACGCTGTTGTTCCTGTTCCTGAATTTGGCTGCGTAAAAGGGGCGGAACCACATGCCCGGCGCTCTCCGGAGACACGCTGCTGTTTCCTGATCCACGGCTCGGTGGTCACAGAGGAGAAGAGCACGGCCACGAGATTTATGTCGAGAATAAAACCGTAAAAACTGCAGCACATATTTAGAAACACAAGTTTATGAAAAGGAGCGCTGGAAATGAGATGCTTTGACCTCTGACCTTTTTAAAAAGGACTCAATCAGCAGAGTGAGAGCAGAAATGTAAGAAAGTGTGCGTCTATGAAGCACAGAGATAAAAACCACCATCTTGAACGTCACAAACTGTTTTAGAAAAATCCATCTTTGGTCGTTTTTTTCCGTCTCGGTGTTCAAACATCTGCAGAGTCTCACTCTCAGAAAAAGAAATGCATTCAATTGATTTATTTCACAGGCGAACTCAGGCGTGCATTTGCATAAATTATAATTGTAAATATTTCCTCGAATTGGCAAGACGAAATAAATCAATGAGCTCGGTTCCTTTAGCAAAGTCCTAACTCTGCAAATTACTGCACAGAGAGCACGCAGCAGCGCTCAGCAGAGTTATGATCCGACAATAAAGTGAAATTCACTGATAATCCGATCGTCCTCACGTTTTATTTTCTGCAGAAGAATCAGATAAAAAACGGAGAGCCAACATCGAAGCAAAGACGTCAAACTGCAGGATTACTCAAGGACTGGATCTTAGTTTCATTTTCGAGCGTCAGCCACAGACTTCCTGAGTCAGTTTGAGTTTTTTTTACGTCTGTGAGGCAACAGCAGTTCCTTTAAAAGAGGAGTTTTTGAGTGATTGTGAAACAGCGTCTGAGTTAGTCTAACGTCTCTTGATGAGATTATCAGAAACAGGACCAGTTGTTTCTCTGTAATGAATCTGAAGACGGTGGTTCAGTTTGTTTTCGTCTGTTAATCTAATATCCTGATACGAGGGGATTTCCATGAGTGCTGACTGACGACTAAACAGACCACTGATCTCTCAGTACGAGCATGAGAAAGACGCGCGCCGTAAAGGTGGACTCACTCTGGGCCCAGCTGACCCGGTCCTAAGGTTTACTCTGGACCGCCATGTCAGGGTGACCTGGAAGAGCCGAACACTTACCGGGCTCACTGTGCTGTGCGTTGACCCGGACCGAGCAAACTGGACTTTCAGAGTCATTAGAGGTCAAAGGGTCCAGAGGAGGCAGTGAGGGCGCCCTCGTGATGACCAGCAGGACATCTCAGTGAGCATCAAAGATCGGATCGGCTGTTTGGCAGCTAACCCCAAATCTCCACCTTCATCCTGATCGTCAACTGAAAGGTCGTATCCTCCGATCGTAGCTGATCGTGATTCTAGAAGTCTAGAAGTAGATTTCCTCCTCTGGAAGGACACAATCTACTGCTTATATGTCTATGTGTCTGTCTTTATAGAGACAACTCGTTATCGTGTGATTGAACGTGAATCTGTGGGTTCTTGTGAGTTCTCGCGATTACCGCTGTCTGTAATCCGCCACGAAATTCGCCTCGCTGATCGATCCAGAAGGAATTAGCGGACGGCAAAAATTGCTGTCGTTCCAGATGCGGTGGAAATCGGGGGTCAGGCGATGTTTTCTTTAAAGGCATATTCCACTAAATTTAACTGAGGTCACAGGGGTCAAATGTCACGAGTACGTGTTTCAAAACTGCGTCATCAGGATAAAAATCTACATGACAGTTTGTTTAAAATAAAATATCATCAATATAAAAATAGTAACAGTAGTGGGACTAGGACGGAGCCTTGTGGTTCACCCTTTGGTTTTCATGACTGCCTGTGCTGCTCAGGTTTATGTCACACTTTACAAGAGTCAGACATCCAGAATATTCTTCAACACACAGAGAGAGAGAGAGAGAGAGAGAGAGAGAGACCTGGTCTGAGATGTGTATCATGTGACCTGTTGGAGGTTCCTGTTGGAGGTTTTTTTATGATCCCACATTAAGCTCTAAATGAAGTGAGCTCCTCTCTAAGCTCCACCTCTGCAGACGTGTTATCATCGGCAATCAGAGAGCACCCAAACAGCTCTGAACCGGCAACATGATACAGCAGAAAGAAGAGCGCCAGACGCCGCAGCGTTACATACTGATCATATCCAGAGAGGGGGAGAGAGAGAGAGAGAGAGAGAGAGAGAGAGAGAGAGAGAGGGAGGGAGAGGTGAGGCCTGTTACGTCAGCATCTGCGCTATCAATCTCTGGCATTCCTGCACTCTCCAGCAGCTGGTCCATTCAGAGGTCACGTCTAACATCACACCTCCTCTCTCTCCTCTCTCTCTCTCCTCTCTCCTCTCTCTCCTCTCTCTCTCTCTCTCTGCTGCTCAGACTGAATCTAAAGAGAGGAAACTACCTCCTCTTTGACGTAAACATCAGCTTTCTTCACTCCGAAGTGTCAGAAGAATCTAAGTAAACTCCGTTATTGAGGACAGATACATGCCTCCATCTTTGATCGGACATCAGCCTTTTTGTTTCAGGGTGGAAACTTCTCAGTTTGGAGAGTTTTTCAGCAGATAAAAGATTTATTTTTACAGCTATTCCACCTGAATCCTGGTAGAGATAAGGATAAATAAGGTGGGATGTAAACTGAAAGACAGACGAGGTTTAGGGGACGTCAGCTGCTTCAGTCCTCACCTCTCTGCCCCCTCCCTGCTCTCCCGGCGGCTTATGTGCAGAAATTTGGACAGAAAACAAATGCTTTAAAGCGTCTCCTGCAAAGTTCACGACTGTGAGTTTATGAGCTTACGTGAGACGGTGAAGGATGAGGAACTTATGGGGAACTCTGAAGATCATGAGGGGATGCAGCGACGGCGTCTGTGACCCGCCGGTGAACCCTCCTGATCCGCTGAGCTGAGAGGCAGCCGAGCGACCGTTCTTATGTTTGAATAATTATTACATAACAGGAAGTAAGTTGACCTGTCAGAGTGATATTTCCACTGTGTTTAGATTAGCCCACTCTGTATGAAATAAACCCCGACCACCACCGACACAAAGAGGAGCGGGACACAGACAGACAGACAGACAGACAGACAGACAGACAGACAGACAGACAGACAGCTGTGTTTTCAGACTTTTGAGCGTTTATGAGACTAAAACCAGGAAAAGACTCAAAAGCAGTCCGACAGTTTGAGACGTTCAGGGTCAAAAACATCGTAACACCAAGTTAGACATACTGTCGAGAGATGTATGATCATAAATGTTCTTCCTTGAGCTGCGGCACCCCGCTGTAGTCTGTAATGGACTGGCCTGAGGTCTCTCTACAAACAAGTGTCTGCTGGAAGAGAGTAGGTGAGTTGTATTTAGTCTCTTTGCTAAAGAAATGAGTCAAAGTTAAAAAGATGTTTGGTGTCTAGTACTATGTCTGTGACCCTATATGTCCTGTTGATGAAGTTAGGTGCTGTTCTGAGCATTATTTGTGGCTATAGAGTGGCGTTTTGGTTGGGGGCGTGGCTCTCTGTATTTCTATCCTGCGGTCGTTACTAAAGTTGGTATAACTAGAGAAGCAAGCGGTCGACAACATTCATCTCTGGAGGGGGGTCTAACTCGATGTTATGGTGGGTTTGATATCCCTTTAATGCTGAACAAAATTATCAGGGTTCTGAAAAGCAGAGGGACAGAGTAAGGAAGAGAGAGAGAGGCTGAATTACCAAACTGAAGGACGGTCCCTAAATATCGTTTTATATATTTTAGTTTAAATCCACTTTGTTAGAAGGACAGTCGTGCTTTGGTCAACTAAAGGATATATTTTTTTCTATTACTGTTAATTTTATTTTTGTGTTTTGTTTTTTAATTGTGGCGTCATCAGGAGGAGAGTGCACAGAGCAGCTCTGAGCAGCAGAGAGAGGAGAGGCTGACAGAAGTAACCTCAAACTTCAGGAGAGGGGTCTGACTGCAGACCTCCACTGACAGGACTGGAAGCTGTAAAGCTCATGAAGCTCATGATCCCGGTCATTATAAAACATCTGCAGAATAAATATTAAATAATATTATTGAGGATTTACAGTATCTTCTCGTAATCTAGGCTGTTTAGTTTATAACAGCGATTTAACATAAAATACTGGTAAGTCATATTCTTATCATACATTTGATCTGTTTTTATTTTTTGATAAAATACATTATAAATACTTCTGTTCCAGTCAAACCAGTCAAATGAATTTTTGGTTATGAACTCAGGTCTGAGTCCCTCTCTGCTCCTGGTTTGTGTTTCAGTAAAAAGCACCACAGACTCAAATGTCAGCGTGGACCCGTCAACACGGTCCTGCCACCAAATCCTGATCCATGTGTGAGCGGACGGCTGTAACGAGTGTCACCGAGACGTTTATGGAAATCAGAAAGGTGATGATGAAAGAGGCTGAAATCTGCTCTGTCTTAGTATGGGATCTGTGTGTGTGTGTGTGTGTGTGTGTGTGTGGGTGTGTGTGTGTGTGTCACATGCAAACGTCTCCTATGGCTCGGTTGGAGGATCAACAGCTGACTGGAGGAGCGAGGAGGCGCTCGTCTGCAGCCACGCTAACTCGCCGTCGTCCTCTCGGCTGTTTTTAGCGAACATCCTCCTGATGACTGCGGCCTCCGTCTCTGACATAAGAGCTGCTGCTGCTGCTGCACATCTTCAGACGTGTGTGTGTGTGTGTGTGTGTGTGTGTGTGTGTGTGTTCACCCCCTACCCTACCCCCACATCACAGACCTCATCCACTTAAGCACATTTCTGATTCAAGGCACTGTACGAGCTTTCTGCAAACACACACACACACACACACACACACAGATGTAAGTGAAACATTTACAGATCACATGCAAGCACACGCAAACATGAGCAGACTTACATCCATGCACACACACACACACACACACACACACACACACATCACATGCAGCAGACACACACCACAGAGACTTCCAGTCCCCTCCCCCCAACTGAATAGTCTGTTCTGACAATCCACAGGACAGCCGGAGCATTGACGTCAGAGGCAGGCCCATGAAAATACAGGGTCCCTGGGGGGCTGAGGGAGTTATGCACATCTTCACAGCTTGGCTCGCAACTAGTTCAACAGCCGACGAGCGAATCCGCGCCTCTGTTTGCTCTTTATGCGCCGAGAAATAATGCAATCATGACAAAAAAAAACGGAAAAGTCCAGGTTTGCACACATCTGCATGTGACTGCAATGCGGATCGTCTGAAACGTGACGTCAAAGGACGTCACGGCTCCGTGATCCATCAGGACAAATGTGAGAAAGGTGTATCGTTAAGGTTAACAGGAACACAGAGCGCAGCACGCCGTTACCTGCCCTCTGCCGCCTTGATAATTGGCGTACTGAATAAGCGCCGTCAGGCTGCGCTCCGGTAGACGGACCCAGAGGAAAGGTCTGTTGCCGGCTCAGACGTCCTCACGGTCCCAGGAGAGGAGATGACATCTTTGTTTATCATCGCTCCATGTTCTGAACATCTCTCTGTTTCTGTTCTTCCTTTTTTCATCTTCACAGCCGATCATCGTCGTCGTCGTGTTTGAATAATGTGACGTTGTTTTTCTTTGTCTGCCTGAGGTTCACTGGAACACACCGAGGGTCTTATTAGAGTTTTACTGACTTCACCTGCTGAAGGTCCAGTATTTATAAAAGGTTTTATTCACTCGTATTTGGACTGTGAGCTTCTTCAGCTCTGTGACGGACGCTGATGTTCTGCTCAGTTAAAGGCCACCGAAGACAAAAGACAGACCAACAGGAAGCAAAAATAAAACAGTGGGAAGGTTTTTCTCAGGAATACGTGTCTCCGGAGACTTTCCCTCACTCCGGCGCTGTTCACATGTTTGCAGATATTTTTAAAAACTTCGTGTTTTGACCTCAGCTCCACATGTGAACCGAGTTTCAGATCAGCAGAAAACCGAGGTTTTCCAGCGTGGACATTTTTCAGACCACAGATTAGTCCTTTCAGCGCGGACGATAAAAACTAAAGTTTTGGGAAAACGCTGACTCATGGCAGTTTTTGTTTACATGTACGCAGCTACACCAGGATGGTCTGAGTCATGAGGAGAGAGAAGATCTCTGCAGAAGAAATGGAAAAAGAGAGGAGAGTCGTGCAAACGGAGCTGAAATAAGAGCCGTTTGAGAGGAGATCTTTGCAGGAGAAGCTGAGAGTTCAAGAGCTTGGACCTGATCCTCTAGGAGAAAACACACACACTGTCAAAGAGCTGGAGAATTATGGCCAAAGATTCAGACATGAGTGAGAAGCCAAAAAACATGAATAGACAAAGTCGAGACGGTAAAACCAACAAACACAAAGATGTCTTCGCTACACAAACGCTGCAGTCCTCCTCCGAAGAAATCAAAGGCGTCTGAGGTGAAAAGAAAAGAGAGCAAAAAGCCACAGAAGTCGTCGTTCTGAGCGCGAGGAACGTCATCAACACCCACAACTGAAACCAAACCTCAGGCTTGTGAGACATGTGGGAATCAAACTGTGAGATTCGGTCGTCCTCGTCGTCTTAAGGTGACGCTCCGTCTCCGTCAGATAAACCTTCTGCAGAAACAGGCGGACCTACAGCGGCCCGTCAGTCTGAGTCTGAAGACCATCCAAACTGAGAGCTCAGTCCACGGTCTTTCTACAGGATCTTACAGGGTTAGTAAATTAAGAGTCCAGAATGTCTCATCAGAGGAGGAACCGCTCAGACGGGCCAGCAGGGACACAGTCGTCAGGTCAGACTCTCTCTCCAGCTGCCTGAGCGTCCCTCCTTGTCAACAGGAAACAGGCGATCTGGTGAGGGTTTCCTTTTATGGACTCGTACCGCGGTGCAATATGTGATATAGGATTCTGCCGACTTCTCTACTTCCTCTGCAGAAACCTTAGACTTCAACAACCATGGAGACCCGATGGAGGCCTCTGCAGACCTCCAGTATGACGGGAATGAGGACCAGAACTCAGGGTTCCAGGACCGAGAGACCCTGCTAATGTTGCTCCAAAGTAGGGCTGCACGATTAATCAATTTTAAATCATAATCAGATTATTTAATTATGACTATGTTAAAAAAATGAAAACCCTCTCTATCATGTCCGTCGTCTCCAGGCCACCATAGGCTCCCCCTCCTTCCTGTAAGAGCGCTCTAAACATGGCGTTTGGAAAAAAGGCGATAATTTTGTGGTTAAATAGGACAAGAGTGAGTCAGTCGTGTTGAATTTGTACGAATTCACAGTTTCAGATGAAGAGTAAACCACTCCCCGCTGCAAAGTCTGTCTGAAGGCGGTATTAACCCGTCACCATGGAAACGAATTAAGGAGGAAACACTAACGTTTTTTGTCAAATCGGCGTTTCATCCACAGACATCGCAACAACACGAAATCTGATTGGTCAGAAGTGGACACACAGTACGTGAAACTTTAGAAAAATCGACCGTGAAACAAAAAAATTATCGCAGGACGGGAAAATGTCGCTGATGTGAACGCTCGTATTGACAGGATATGGGTTCGAAAAAAAATATTGACGTCTGAAATAACCAAACAAAATGCTCCCAGTATGTAACGACCGTTACAGCGCCACCTACTGGCTTGGCATATGCACTACATCATTTTCAGTGGTCTAATTTTGAGAGATGATAGAAAAACTTTTTAATTTTTAAAGAGAAGTTTGGTGAAGTTGTCACTGAATAAAAAATCAAAAATCGAGTTTGAAGAGAAAAAAATCTGGACTTTATTTTTGTCCAAAATCGTTCAGCAGCCCTGAGACAAAGAAACCAAAACGCTGCATAAGGCGAACTAGATTATCCAACTCAGTTTAGTTCACAACAAACACATAAAAACAGCGACTAGTCCAGTCTAGACCTGACTCCTCTCTTAAAACCTCACAGAGACAGTCTGAGAAATGACCCGATCTCACAGTCTGTGATGGATCCGGACTAAAAGGACCAGAGCTGGAAAGTGCTGATTCATCAAAGTTTAGCGTGTAGAGTCAGATCCAGATCGGACTCTGTAAGTCCCTGACAAACAAAGACACAAACCCATAAACAGTTCTCCAACTGAACCACATGTGACATCTTTGCTTCTGGCACCAAATGTTCTGATCTCCAGAGCAGATGTGCACTCGTGGTGAAACGCTCTCATTGAACTTGTCCTGAGGATCTTCAGCGACAAATCAAAGTGTTTTAAGAGCGCTTCGAAAAATTTCACACCTCCTGAAGAATTTCAGTCCGCTATGACAACACGGGCAAAGATGCTGCAGGACGACCGCATGATCCCTGCCATGCAGAGAAACCTCAAACTGTGATCAGAGAGGAGACGACAAATCCACAAAATAATCCAGAATAAAAAAGAGCAGATCCTCAAACAAGCCGAGTGGACCCTGAGTGGACGCAGCATCTATGATTTCCAATTCTAAGTTGAAACGATAAATTAGGTGCACCCTCTACTAGGGCTGGCTATCACGATATATTGATCAGTTCACCTGGATAATGATAAATGGACGATAACTACTCCATTAACTGCTCACCCACTCCCACAGTAACTGTTTTTCCCTCTTTGTTACGGACTGGATGGGGTGGAGTCACGTCTCTGACGTAGGACAGTTAGTTTTAGGTTGGATATATTTTCCTGTAAATACGGCGGTGAAGTTAGTTTCAGGTTGGATATATTTTCCTGTAAATACGGGGGTGAAGTTAGTTTTAGGTTGGATATATTTTCCTGTAAATACGGCGGTGAAGTTAGTTTTAGGTTGGATATATTTTCCTGTAAATACGGCGGTGAAGTTAGTTTCAGGTTGGATATATTTTCCTGTAAATACAGCGGTGAAGTTAGTTTCAGGTTGGATATATTTTCCTGTAAATACGGCGGTGAAGTTAGTTTCAGGTTGGATATATTTTTCTGTAAATACGGCGGTGAAGTTAGTTTTAGGTTGGATATATTTTCCTGTAAATACGGCGGTGAAGTTAGTTTCAGGTTGGATATATTTTCCTGTAAATACAGCGGTGAAGTTAGTTTTAGGTTGGATATATTCTCCTGTAAATACGGCGGTGAAGTTAGTTTCAGGTTGGATATATTTTCCTGTAAATACAGCGGTGAAGTTAGTTTCAGGTTGGATATATTTTCCTGTAAATACGGCGGTGAAGTTAGTTTCAGGTTGGATATATTTTCCTGTAAATACGGCGGTGAAGTTAGTTTTAGGTTGGATATATTTTCCTGTAAATACGGCGGTGAAGTTAGTTTTAGGTTGGATATATTCTCCTGTAAATACGGCGGTGAAGTTAGTTTTAGGTTGGATATATTTTCCTGTAAATACGGCGGTGAAGTTAGTTTTAGGTTGGATATATTTTCCTGTAAATACGGCGGTGAAGTTAGTTTAAGGTTGGATATATTTTCCTGTAAATACGGCGGTGAAGTTAGTTTCAGGTTGGATATATTTTCCTGTAAATACGGCGGTGAAGTTAGTTTTAGGTTGGATATCTGACGGACATTCTCTGAGGATCTACCGGTGTCTTCTCACTCTCCATAACCGGGAATAACAACAGCAGCGCGGTTAAATCTACTCGACACCCTCACTGTCAACGTCGGTGTTTAATAAGGGACCGTCAATAAATTACCGGTTGATGTTCTCAGGAAAGGCCGAAAGATTGATTTCTAATAATAGTACTGAGGTCGGACAATAAGACATTATTGATCAGTTTTCATTGTTCCCCTAAAGTTCTTTGTGCTCCTTATTTTTTTTAAACTTGGGAGAAAATGTGAACAAAGTTAGTGTGAAGCCCTAAATGATCAAATTAAAAACCTCCCTGAAGTTTTCTATCATTGTCTATTTATAGACCTGAGAGGTCAGAGGTCAAAGCAAACCCTGGAAGCTGAGAGTGTTTTTGAGAACAGGTGCGACCTGAAAAAAGGTCACTCCAGACAGAAGGAAAGAAAAAAAAAACCAACACTGTGACGTAGGTGAGTATGTCAGCCATCAGAGCGGCGGAGCTGCTGACTCTGAATGCAGAATGAAGCTTCTTCTTCTTCTTTAACATCTACAGCTCTAACAGAAGTCCTCTGCTCCGACACCGAGACTCAAACACTGTGAGCAGGTTAGATTAATGCTGAACCAGATGTGCAGTCTAACCTGAGCGCCCGTGTTTTAAAACCGAATATTTTCAGTCTCATGCTTCAGGTTACAGCTTCAGGATTTCAGTTAAAGAGCGAAAAATGTTTGTCATGAATTAAAGATGATAATTTATGGAAAATAAAAATGAATTTGTGCGCCTCCTCACAAGCAAAAGGATTAAAAACTAAATAAAATCTGGACTCAAAATGCACTAAATTTTAATCTGCATGATGTTGTTTGTGCATTAAATACATTTGCTCCTAATTCACACATGACCCTCTCTTTAAACGCAGCAGATGACTGAGCCGTCGTCTGTATATGAGCCACAAATTTACAGAGATCATTCGACACCTTTAACGCTCGCACACTGACTATCATCCATCAGAGAAAAAAGGAGGTTATTATACGTGGACGATACGGCGAGGAATAAATGAAGGAACTGATGATAAAGCTTGCGTCAGAGCATGAGAGGAAACGGAGCGAGCGCGCTCAGGTGGTGCAGATCTGTGATGTGGAGCTGTGTGCAGCAGAGCTGCAGTGGAGGATCTGCAGAACATGAATCAAAAAAAAGAGAAGGAAAAAATTAAATGGGTGAAAAAAGGAGCGTGATGAAAGAAGTGTGCAGGGGGGAGAGAGGTAGGGAGGGGGGAGTGAGGTAGGAGGGGGGGGGGGGGGGGGTCGGTGGGTGTATTTGCGTCAGAGCTGGAGCCAATGAAGTCAGAGATGGGGCAGGATCGAGCCGGAGACGCTGTTACTGCCACTCACAGCATCCGCCTGGCCCTCATGTCCTCTACGTCACAGAGCTGGCACAAATTATGCCTGAACGTTTGTCACACACACACACACACACACACTAAAACACACACACACACACACACACACACACACACACACACACACAGTAAAATGTAATTTATGTGCATCACACACAGATACCGCACCATTCAGCGACATATAAAGGCGTCTGCGCAGACGTGGAGCGTTTTGATTCCCTCTGAAGAAAATCCTCCAGTTTTCAAACACAGAGGAGACGGAGGAGGAGATGATGGTTTTTGTTGTTTTTTAACACCTCTTTATCATTTTCCATACATTCATCTGCGGCCCTTATGTAACACCAAGCTGTTCACCGCCATCAGGCTCATGTTGACGCTCGGAAACATATGCAGCTCACAGCTGATCCCAACAACCAGGAACAAAATGGCTCTCAGGCACCAGAAGAAGAAGAAGAAGAAGAAGAAGAAGAAGAAGAAAATAAATAATAATAATAATAATAATAATAAACCCGTCCAGATTTATATTTTAGATCCACAACTTAAATTTTATAAGACAGAGTCTGATGGTTTACAGCTTCTATAAAGTCTAGATCTAATCAGAAAGAGCGGAAAATCAAAAAAGAGAATTTTATAAGAAAAATATTTTTGGTTACTTTTTTTTAAAAACTGTTTTTATAACGACGAGAAATCAGAGCGACAGTTTAGTCACATGATCGGGTCTAAAAAAGACATTCAGAGGAAGAGGTTCAGGACTCTGTGAGGGACTATTCAACAGTTTCAGAATAAATCTCTGTACTAAAGGGACCAGAACCAGAACCAGGACTGGATGGTCCTGATCTTCAGGGCATTAAAAACAGACAGGACTCTGGAGTGGAAATCACAGCATGGACTCAGAATCACTTCAGAAAACATCGACTGTACACACAGATCATCACTGAATCTATTAATGAGGTTCAGACTGAACCATGAAGGAGGAGACCAGATAGAACCAGGATCCAGAACCATAAGAGACTTCCCTGGAACAGAGGCGATTTTCGCCGTACGCCAATTTCTACCGGATCCGTTTGTGAGGCGAATTTCGTGTTGGATTACAGACAACGGGAATCATGAAAACTCACAAGAACCCGCAGATTCACATTCAATCACACAATAATGAGTTGTCTCTCTAAAGACAGACACATAGACATATAAGCAGTAGATTGTGTCCTTCCAGAGGAGGAAATCTACTTCTAGACTTCTAGAATCAGCATCTCCTCATCCATGGTGTCATCGGGGTGAAATGACGTCTAAAAACCTTTCACTTGTTCGTCTCCGCCCGTTTGCATGGTGTGAAATACGATCCTCCTGAAACACGGAGTGTTTTATTTTGAAAAGAAGCCGGATGTTTTATTTTGTGTCTGTGCCCGACTTCCTTTCCAGCACGGGTTAATCTGTGCTGAATTTATCCAGCGTCCAGAAAAATCGAACTCTTGTGATCAGGAAAGAAGCTGGTGGAAATTGACGTTACGATCAGCTACGATCGGCGGATACGACCTTTTCATAGACGTTCAGGATGAGGTGGAAATCGGGGGTCAGGTGAACGAGGGAGAGAACTGTCCTGAGGTCTGATGGATCAAAATCTGACATTCGTTTGGAAAGGACAACTGGACTTACTTGAGATGTTTTGCCTAAGGCGAAACGTCTCAAGTAAGTCCAGTTGTCCTTGACTCTTGACTTTAATCTAAATATAAAAAAAGAAAAAGAAAATTTCAGATTCACAGACTCGCAGGTTTTGGATAAAATAATTTCTTCAAAAGTCAAAATGCAGATCAGGTATTTTCTCAGAGAGATCCTGGTTATTCTGTGTTTCATCCTGACCTAGATTAGCACATCCGTTTTTCAAGAGGATGACTACGATGATGATGATGATGATGATGATGAGGATGATGATGACGAGCGTGTGGTCCGAGGTCTGTGGAGAGGAACAAAACAAAACAAAAGCAAACAGAGCTCCTTCTCTGTGCTGACGTCTCTCTGCTCTGTAAAACGCTTCACCACCGTGCAATCTTGTAAAAGTGCAGAAAAAAAACAGGAAGTCAGAGAACGTGTGTGCGAGCGAGCGAGAGGAAGCAGGAGGTCAACGCCGTTTTAGTGATTTTCAATCATGAAGATACTGATGATCAATTCTGAGAGGAAGAGGAAGAGGAGGAGGAGGAGGAGGAGCCATTATCTGGGCGCCACAGTTCAGCGAGGACTGTGAGCTTAAAACACGCCGTGAGAGGTGTGTGTGTGTGTGTGTGTGTGTGTGTGTGTGTGTGTGTGTGTGTGTGAGAGAGAGAGAGAGACACTGTTGCAACAACCGGAGCAGCAGCTGCAGCTCTGCTGGCAGGAGTCACATCCTATAGGTGATGACGCAAGCAAGGAGACATGAGCCATGACCTCATCAGCTCGCCATCAGACCGCCGCCGCTCTGCTCCCACCTCACACACACACACACACACACACACACACACACACACACACACACACACACACACACAGGGATGAGTTACTGCCGGCTCTACAAAATGCACACACCCTCTCTTGTTGCTGTACGATGCAAACACTCTGCCTGTGGAGCGTGTGTGTGTGTGTGTGTGTGTGTGTGTGTGTGTGTGTGTGTGTGTGTGTGTGTGTGTTTGTGTGTGTGTGTGTGTGAGCTGACATGCTAACGACAGCAGCAGCCTTATCAACACACTGATCATTTACAGCTGAGTGATGTTACACAGTGTGTGTGTGTGTGTGTGTGTGTGTGTGTGTGTGTGTGTGTGTGTGTGTGTGTGTGTGTGTGTGTGTGCAGTGGGGTGCAGAAACACACACTCTCTTTGTTTGCAGACGTTACACAACATTTTCTAACAGAAGACATTTTTGTTCTTTAAACTCTTTCATAATAAAATGTTTTTTCGTCTTTAAATTTAATTTTCTGTAAATTCTTTAAATTCTGTAATTTTTTAAAATTTTCTCTTTTTTGTTAAAAATGTTTTTTATTTTTGATCTTACATTTATTTTCCCTTTTGTCCTTTTTTAAAACTTGATATAATAATGAGCTGACTATAGAGGCAGACAGTCAATTCTAGTTTACCTGTTCTACGCTGTTTCAGAGACAATACAAATTCACATCTATTCTATTTTGTTTTATTCTGTTCTATTCTAATGTTGACTCTTTTGTGCTATTCTATACTCTTCTACTCCATTCTTATCTATTTTATTTTAATCTATTTAATTCTAATCTATTCTATTTTGTTCTATTACATTTAAACATTACAGATCTGGTGTAGAGTCATCGGTGTGAGCAGATCTATGCTGAAGTATAAAATATTTTAACAGCTGAGTGAACGCTCCTCATCCTGATTTTTCTTCTATATCTTTTATATCTATACACAGTCTTATCAGTGTATGTTCAGTCTGATCAATGGAGGAGATAAAGGTGGTGAACAGGTGAAGTGGTGAACAGGTGAGGTGGTGAACAGGTGTGTTGATGACTGTCAGACGCACGTTTCCCCCTAAAAGGTTTACGTATATTTAATTTGTGTATATTAAATATTTCTGTATGTGATGCTGCTTTTTTCTGATTTTCTGTGCTTTTATTTTTCATCAGCTGTTTTATATCTGAACCACTGTTCATCATTTATTTAAATACTTCTGTTTTAATGTTATTTACTTTAAATTCTTTCATTTGCCTTTATTGCTCTTGTATCCCTGACTCTCCACCTTTTAATTCTAATTATATTTTTCTAATATTTTTTTTTTCCTGCAGAAATTCTAATCCGTGTGTTTTTGTCTTATTCTTAGATTAATTTGTCATTTTAGGTTTAAATCTCACAAAATAAATGATTTTATGATATTAAACATCAAATTGAGACTCATACGGCTCCTGATGAGGGACAAAATTCTGACAGAAATTTTTAGACTCCTCAGGAAATTTTTTCAATTTTTCATTTGCAGATTTTTGCACCTATAAGAGGAAATTCATTTTTTTATTTTTAAGTATGCAGTGTCTGGAATTAAGATTATCAGACACATTTATGAGAAATAAAACAAAAACACTCGATAAATTCGAGCTTATAGAGCTGAAATGTTCCTCTTTGTAATAATCACACAGTTTTATTCTCACTAAATGATTAAATCTTTTACACATGTACAAGAATCTGATGAAAAATCACGTTTATAAATAAGAGACCCTGCTGTAAATATCAGGTTTGTTTCGGTGGTGTAGAGCGCCCTCTGCTGACCTTAAAGCTGAAGAGGCGGCGGCTCAAATGTGGGATTCACTCTGAAGAAGCTGTGAGTGTTTTTCTCGTCACTTATTTACAAACCGATCAGTGTTTCCGACAGTCGGGTTATAAACAAAGTTATTTCATATTTTAAAATGTTTTTTCTGTAAATATGAGGCTGAAAAATGAGAGTTTAGATTGTCTGTGTGTGTGTGTGTGAGAGTGTGTATGTGTGTGTGTGAGAGTGTGTGTGTGTGTGTGTGAGTCGGGAGGTTTGGTGTGTTTCTGTATTTGTATTTTTATCCTGCTTGAATGGACAGCACGTTTTTATTATGTATGAAAACTGTTTTATTGATAAAGTTTGATTGATTTATTGATTTTAACAGAAGCTGCATGTAGGAAACTCTCAGAGAGTAAATCAGTGACTTTCTTCATCTGAAATAATTTATCACCAAAGAGGAGAAAACTTTGTAAAACAAGGAGGTGAAAAAGGAGAACCCTGCTAAATGTTGAAAGGGTTTGGCGAGTGTCTGAGGGGGCGGAGCTCTGACGGTCCGCTCTCATTGGAGGTCAAACAAAGTGAGTCTGAGTCAGGTGAGAAATAAGGGCGCTGACCTGAACACCTGTCAGTCTCTCTGCACCGCAAACATCAGAACGGACCGAGGCGGCCGGCGTCAGATCAGCCTGTTTACTGACAACACACACACACACACACACACACACACACACACACACACACACACACACACACACATATACACACACACACACACTCTGAAACACACACACTCTTATAAACACTGATACACTCTCTAATACACACACTCTTAAACACACTCTTATACACACTGACAGACACACAGCTCACACATGGTCGAGTTTTAAAGTGTAGAATAATAATAATTAAACATATTTTAACGTATTAGCTGTTTTAACAATAATAACGATAAAACAAATAAATGTTTTTTTTATTCATCATGTCTTTAACTGACTCTGCAAACTTTGTTGATCTGAAACCGTCTCTGACAGTAAAATCACTTTAAGTTACTTTTAGTCATCTGCAAATTAAAATAGATTTAAGTGATGAAAATAATAACAAAATGAAGAAAGAGGAGAAGGAAAGAAAAGAGAAAATATAATAAAGACTGAAATCAAACGTGTTTTCTGCTCAGATCCAGGATCAGATTTTGAGACTGTAGCTCCCCCTAGTGTCTGAACGTCTGTCAGTGCAGAAATATCCAATCAGAGCTGACGTATCAAAGAAAAACAAAAATATTAAAATGACCTTTATGATAATAATCTGATGAAATAAAGACCCTGTAGGTCCCTCACTGTGATTCACATTAGGACCACTAGGTGGCTCTCTTACTGAGCTGACTCCTCACTCTGGACCAAACCAACAATAAGAGGCTCTTCAGAGTCCGGACTCAACATGAGAGTGAAGCTCTCACAGGTGAGGGTGTCGATCTACGGACCGCTCATACGGATTGGTGGCGGGTAAGACACGCCCCCTCTGAAGGAAACACCTGGAGATAAAACCCTTCAGAGAAAAGTCCCGTCAGGTGTTTTTTTTAAGGGGATCACATGTAAACTAAAGACCTTCTGGTCCTTTTTAAACAGGTTCCTACAGGAGCGGCTGTCCTGGGAGAACCTGCAGACTCAGGTCCAGGTTCTCCTTTTCTGTTCAAGTGCAGAAACATTCAGAGGCATCAACGTACGAGTCTGTTTTTATAACTGCAGATATTTATTGTGGATAAACGCTCACATCACTAATGGTTTGATTTCATGTGAAAATGTTTTTTTGGATCCATCAGAGGAGGACTTGAGAGTATTAACCTTCAGCAGATGGTCTATAGAGGAGCAGATTAGGCACTACTTCATGATTTTGACAAAAAGAGGATTTTGTTGCAGTCGTGTAACAGAAGAGCATCGCAGGACGGCGGCATGCTTTGACGCAGGCTGGCAGAGTCTCGAGTGGGAGGGGTGCCGTGGGTGTGGACCCCCTGAGTGGTCACAGATGTCGGCACAGTCGGGGAAGGAAGCGCCCGGCTCTCCTTCTGCGTTAGCCGAGGGAAACTCTGGTTTGGGCGTGGACCCAACAAGATGCTGAGCCAAAGAGCGTGATGCAAACGGGTCTACAGCGTCTGCGAACAAACACGTCTGCAGGTCCGAGAAACACGGAGAGCTCCGGGGAGAATTTAATAAAAGTGTACATGAGTAAAAACATGGATCAGGCTGATTTTACCTGCAGACAAACGTACAAACTGAACTACTAAAGATGTGCGCTGGGGAAGGCTTCATTAGAGCTAACTGTAGAAGAATTCTCTCGTTTGGTTTGGTCTCCTCACAGAAGCTCTAAAAGAAAGTAAAGAAAGAAACTTTGACTTCGGTCCCAGAAAGAGGGTAAACAGGCGACTCCTGCGCTGGTGGGAGGAGGATTCACAGTCGGCCAGTTTAATCCACAGCAGCTTCAGACTGTGTTTACACACGCCCGGCTATTTCACCGTCACCGTTTACAAAAAAAAAACTGCATGCACACCACTATGTTTTCAGAAAAGTTCTCGTTTACGCTACCCCGTGTATATACGCCGTCAAGAGCATGCCAAACACATGTTAGCCAATCAGAATCCTGCGTAACGGCAACAACAACAACAACAACAACATCACTTTCCTCTTTTCTGTGCAGAATCGGCCGTCTGCTACCCAAACGTTTACGTGCAAACAGAGTTTTACAAAATCTCCACTCTGGCCGGAGATTTTAAAAAGCATCACTTTCAGGGGAGAATTCTCAGTTTGCGTCTAAATGAAGGGTGCAAAAGATGGTTAATGTCTTGGTTTAAAAAAAAAAAAAAACCCTGTACGTATAAACGGGGCTTTAGTCGCCAACCGGTTTGAGGACGTCTAAAGAGGTTTTCATCTCACTGAGTCTCAGGAGGGACATAAGTATTTTAAAAATGGAGTCTCTCAGGGAACCCTCTCAGTCCTGTTTGATTCAGAGTAAATCAATAAAAAGACCCCTCGTCACCAGCAGAGGGCAGTGTGAGTCACAAACTCTGAGTCCATCTGCACCCTAAAGCTATCCTCTCATCTCCACCATCACCAGATCTCTGATCCAGTTCAAGTTTACCAGTCAGTGCGGTGAAGATGAATAGAGAGCTACACGTCTGCATGAAAACTGCACATTTCTGAACACACAGGAAGAAACCGGGAGAGTCAAACATGTTGGTTTTTCAGTTTGATCTGCAGCTGAATGTGTACTCATCTTCATGACGACACACTAAAGAAGAAATATTGATTCATGTTTTTCCAGTATATCTACCTTGAACAGTGCGGTGGTTCAGCACTCGCCTCTGTGCCGGAGGTGACGCCGAAACACCGTCACAGTCCACCGTCCAAACGTCTGAAATCTCCAGGAAGAGGACTCCCTGAGTTTCAGATTAAGAGCTGAGCTGCTTCTGTTTACGCCTCGGTAAAGAGTCACGTTCAGGAGCGCCGAGCTTTGTTTATATTGGCTTTTGTCTGATGACACAACTAGATCTAAACTTTACACAGAGTTACTGTGATCTTCACGTGACGCCGTTAGGATCACCCGGATGTTTAATGATGTTACAGTCTGTCTGTCAGCGGAGAGAGAAGAAACTCCTTAACGCGAGCCCTCTGTGCCCTTCAGGATCCTGATCTGGGGTTAGGTTCAGAGACGCTCAAACAGAGTCAAACTTGGACTAACAGGTACGAAAACAGTCAGAAAAACAGTCAGAAAACAGTCAGAAAACCAGTCAGAAAATAGTCAGAAAATAGTCAGCAAATAGTCAGAAAACAGTCAGAAAACAGTCAGAAAAACAGTCAGAAAAACAGTCAGAAAAACAGTCAGAAAATAGTCAGAAAACAGTCAGAAAACCAGTCAGAAAACAGTCAGAAAATAGTCAGAAAACAGTCAGAAAATAGTCAGAAAACAGTCAGAAAAACAGTCAGAAAATAGTCAGAAAACAGTCAGAAAACAGTCAGAAAAACAGTCAGAAAAAAGTCAGAAAACAGTCAGAAAAACAGTCAGAAAAACAGTCAGAAAACAGTCAGAAAACAGCCAGAAAAACAGTCAGAAAACTAGTCAGAAAATAGTCAGAAAACAGTCAGAAAACAGTCAGAAAACAGTCAGAAAACAGTCAGAAAAACAGTCAGAAAACAGTCAGAAAAACAGTCAGAAAAACAGTCAGAAAATAGTCAGAAAACAGTCAGAAAACCAGTCAGAAAACAGTCAGAAAACAGTCAGAAAAACAGTCAGAAAACAGTCAGAAAACCAGTCAGAAAACAGTCAGAAAAACAGTCAGAAAAAAGTCAGAAAACAGTCAGAAAAACAGTCAGAAAAACAGTCAGAAAACAGCCAGAAAAACAGTCAGAAAACCAGTCAGAAAATAGTCAGAAAACAGTCAGAAAATAGTCAGAAAACAGTCAGAAAACAGTCAGAAAACAGTCAGAAAACAGTCAGAAAATAGTCAGAAAACAGTCAGAAAATAGTCAGAAAACAGTCAGAAAATAGTCAGAAAAAAGTCAGAAAACAGTCAGAAAAAAGTCAGAAAACAGTCAGAAAATAGTCAGAAAACAGTCAGAAAATAGTCAGAAAAAAGTCAGAAAACAGTCAGAAAAAAGTCAGAAAACAGTCAGAAAACAGTCAGAAAACAGTCAGAAAACAGTCAGAAAAACAGTCAGAAAACAGTCAGAAAATAGTCAGAAAACAGTCAGAAAAACAGTCAGAAAAACAGTCAGAAAACAGTCAGAAAATAGTCAGAAAACAGTCAGAAAACCAGTCAGAGAAGAGTCTGAATCTGATCTTAAACCTGGACAACACAAAGGCTCACAGAGTCTGCAGGTTAGGGTGACCATACATCCTTTTTTACCTGGACATGACCTCTCCTGGGGGGCTGTCCGACCTGTCAGGGGGGAGTTTATAAAACCCTCAAATGTCCAAAGTTTTGTTTGGAAGCCTGTTTCCAACAGTGAAAAAAAAGACGAGATAAAATGTCTTTTTTTGTTTGTTTGTTTTTTTTAAAGGCACAATTTGCGTTTTACTGAGTTAGAAGCTCGTAAAAAACACTAAACCCGACCCTCACGCACGACTCCACCCCACTTACTCGTGTCCTGTTTTGGGGGATTTAGAATATGGTCACCCTCCTGCAGGTACACGTCAGACTAACCCCCGATCTCCACCTTCATCCTGATCGTCTCCTAAAAGGTCGTATCCTCCGATCGTAGCTGATCGTAACCATTCAAGTTAACGTGTCAATTTACACCGACTTCTTTCCGTTCCTCTGCCGATCGCCGGACTCCTCAGCTGATCACAAGAGTTCTATTTTTTCTGGACGCCGGTCAAAGTCAAAAGGTCAAAGTCTGGAACGTTCTTGGATTATTGGATCCAACGTGAAAATTTGTACATAATTTAAGTGTGAAAGAAAGAGACGAGTAACCTAAAAAATACGTCCGCAAAGACACGTGGGGATGAAGCATCTAGGATTTCCAATTCTTCATTGAAAGGACAACTGGACTCACTTGAGGCTAAATGTCTCAAGTAAGTCCAGTTGTCTTTCCAACAGAACATTAAATTCTGAAGATCAGGACCTCCCCGTCTTCCTCTATCAGAACTTTGTTGTCATTTCTTGGTTTTAACTTTCGATTTATCGTCTTTTACTGATTTTTAAACCACATTTTTCAGGCTCTCCTGACTCTCATGACACCGGGGTCGTACTCGGACTGTGTTGTAGAAAGTTCTCATTGTGTGGGCGCATAACTGAGATACTGTTCTTCTGAATCGACTTCTACGCATGTCAATAAATAATCTGGGCCTTCACAGCCGGACTGGAGTCTGGCTTCATGAACCACAGCTGCTCTTCAGATCCAAATCCAGTTACTGGATCAACAAGTTCCTCTTTATCTGAGCGGAGCCGACCCTCCTGACTTCAGGTCGAGTTTAATGGATTTCCTTCTGTGGCTGAAATAAAAATCTGTCCTGAATCAAACCTAACGTCAGACTAATGTCACTCCACCGAGGATTGATGAGAGATTATAAAAAGTAATCCGCAGCTATACACAAGATTGTTTCTGAGGGATAAAAATACTCGGACGGCTCTGATGTTGCAGCTAAAGGTCTATGAGGGTGAGGGTTCAAGGAAACCTCCAAACACTCACACCTGCAGGTGTCACACAGCTGTCCACGAACTCCTACCTTGGTCGCTTCCACCTGCAGAAGGAGATTCCTCGAAGTCCGGCTCGTCAGGACTTTTCCGTTTCTTCGACATTTGCCGCTGATGGATCTACCCACCGCCGAATCGAGATCTGCTGACGGCGCGGGACACCTTCAACCGGCGGGGTAAACAACACATACAACAGTCCGGGGGAGGCGAGAAGAGAGAGGAGCGGGACTCTCAGTGGTCCCGGTCATTCAGAGGTCTTCTCCGGGGCTCCTCTGTCCAGCCTGCCGGGTGCGCAAAGTTTCCATGTGGGGACGAGCCGAGCGAGGCATGGAGCCGGAGTCCTCCTCCCTCCCGAGGACAGAGTGGGTCTCCTCGGCGGACTGTCCGGGCTCCTCTGTCCTGATAGATGAGGAATATTTGCAGCTTTGTCGATCACGTGTGTCGCGGATTATGATGAACGCCGCTCAGATGGAAATTACGCACTCGGTGCAACTTGTTGATCCACGTGCTGATAGTGGGTTTCGTCAGTCCGGGTGGGTTTTTTTTTTCTTCTTTGTAAGTCAGTTCAGATGTTTTCCTTTTTGTGTCTCTGCGACGTCAAAGTCTAATCAGGCGGGGATGACGCACAGCCGACACACCGGGAACTCTTGGGTGTCTTGACGAGTAATGTAAACGGAGATTATCTGGAGAAGACCCGCCCGCTAAAGTACACCGAAGCATGTGTCCTTTTGGCTGCGTGACAGCTGCTGCGGCTGCGGCTGCTGCTGCGCACGAAGTTGCGGGTTGTAGTGAGTGCTCTCTTGAAACATCTGTGGAGGGGGGAGAGAGGAGAGGAGAGGAGTCCTCCCCGGAGTCACAGTGGAGTCCACAGGAGTCCAGCGACGAGCAGAAACCAGTGTGTTAGTCTGAGGGTCTCCTCCTGATCCCGGATCCAGACGAACATCAGGCGAACAAACGCGCATTGTTGTTGGAAAGGGGCGGACAGCTTCAGAGCAGAGCGGGAGCCACAGGGGGGGGACAGGGAATACACGCAGCAGAGAGAGTCCTGGAGCTGCTGCTGTGGAGTGTGTGTGTGTGTGTGTGTGTGTGTGTGTGTGTGTGTGTGTGTGTGTGTGTGTGTGTGTGTGTGTGTGAATGACGCCACTGCTCTGGCTTTTACAAATGACCTGATGTTAGTTTTTTTCCCCCTCTGGAGGACTCAGATCTCCACGCTGTTAAACCTCCTCCTGTGTGTTTTAGGGTCTGATCCTAAAAGGCTTAAAAGAATCACTTAAATCAGATTTATTAACTTTGTCAGGAACATTTCAACAAAATAAAGATAAAAAAATTAGGAAATTCTCATTTTTCCAAGTTATTCCTGCACAAAAAAACAACATGAGACATGTCCAGACATGTGAGAGTATAGATGTCTCTGTGAGGACCACTACAAAAACTATTATAATCAATATTTTCATTGATAATGAAGCCGAACAAGTTAATCTAGAGATGAGACACGGGTCAGAACCGACCCTGAACATGGTGGGTGTGTCGTGAACGCTGACACAGGAGGAAGGGTTAATTTCACACATGCAGTTTCTCTCCAGCAGAGTCTCACATGGATGTCTGACACTCTCTCTCTCTCTCTCTCTCTCTCTCTCCCTCTCTCTCTCTCCTCATATGCTGATTTATTCATGAACACTCTCGGGTCAGGAGATCATATTCCATTTACTACATCTGGTTCAGATTTCCACTGTGGCACCTTTTCCTCTCTCTCCTCTCAGAGTGTCACATGGATGTCAGGACGAATATTTCTGACACTAAAAAGATGCTTGTGTGTTTTTTTCCTGCGTCTGTGCGCAACATCTGCGGCGGATTTCTTGCAAAGAGCCACAGTTGCATTCACGCCAATGACGCTGGCATTTCGTGGTATTTTCTGAAGGCAAACATCTCTCTCTCTCTCTCTCTCTCTCTCTCTGCCCCCCCCTCCCGTCCCTCATTCACTGCAGCTACTGACGTCAAGACAAGCCTGCGTCAATGCTCCCTGCTTCTCTTTTTTTCACCGGGATCATAATGGGATTATTAGGCTTAGAGAAATACCCTGCCTTCATGGCTTTTTAGAGGGTTTTTTTTTTTTTCATACGTTTCCCATTATGAGTTTTTTTTCTCTTCTTGCTCTAAATATTAGTCCCTATAATAAGAAAACCACATATAATTGGCTCTTTTAGCAGATCTGAAGGACTGAATGATTGCATATCATCCAACAATGTCCTGATGAGGAGGAGGAGGAGGATGAAGATGCTTTTCCTCGAAATAGTTTGGAGGTTGCAGCTGAAAAGACCTTTAAAGGTGCAGAGAAAACCCTCAGACTGTTTCATCAGACCGTGAACTTGTTCGTTCTCAGTTTGACTCTCACACATGAAGTGCACAGACAGGCGGTCGGTCAGTTGTGTATTTGATTAGATGTCTGTTCCTTCCTGTAGTCGCTCGTAGAGGGAGGATGTCACGATGATGATGATGATGATGATGATGATGTCCTTATACGCTGACCTTGATCTTCTGGACTCAATGAGGCTCTTAAAGCCGCCTTCACTCAGAAATATTCTCCACATGTTCACGTCGCTGCTGCTTTTTCATTCGGTGTTTTACAAATGTCGAACATTTTAGGGGAAAGACTGAAAACCGTAAAGAAGCAAAAACGAAGAAAACGAACAAGGTCACCGCAGAAATACTCAGTATGTTTACATGACACTCGAGAAAACCGAATTATCGCCTCATTCCGATTAAGACTGGACAACTGAAGTTCATCTAAACATCTTAGTCTGACGATAATCGGAGTCGGAGAACTCCGAACTCTGAGGGACGAAGTTTAATAGACATTTAGGGGTTAAAATGATCGGAAAGTAAACAGATTTTAAAGATTTTCATATCATTTCAAATCAATTATGTCCAACAGGTTAGTCACATGACTCTGGAGTGGGAGTCTCTGCATGGGCGAAACGTCTCAACTAAGTCCAGTCGTCCTTTCATTCAGTGCATTTCCATGACACTTGAGAAAACCGAATAATCGCCTTATTCCGATTAAGACCGGACAACTGAAGTGCATGTGAACACCGAAGTCTGACTTCAATCTTGGTGGTGGGTTTGGTGGTTTCTTTCCTGCTGCTCCTCCACCTCCTCCACCTCCTGCTCCATGCTAACAGCCCTGGTTAGAGGACTAACCCCCAAATTCCATTGCATCCAGATCGTCTCCTAAAAGGTGGTATCCTCCGATCGTAGCTGATCGTAACCATTCAAGTTAACGTGTCAATTTACACCGACTTCTTTCCGTTCCTCTGAGGATCGCCGGACTCCTCAGCTGATCTCAAGAGTTCTAGTTTTTCTGGACGCCGGAGCATGGCGGATAAATTCAGCACAGATTAACCCGTGCTGGAAAGGAAGTCGGGCACAGACACAAAATAAAACATCAAATTAAGAGATGAACAAGTGTCGACCTCTGTGTATTTCTATCTGCGGTTTTACTAAAATAACTAGAGATGAACAAGTGTCTCCTCAGACCGCTCTGTATTTCTATCCTGCAGTCGTTACTAAAGTTGATAGACACACCTGTGTTCACCAGATTTCACAGCAGCTCATGACACCACACCGCCGTTTAACGGAGATCTGATTCGGTTCTTTTAAACGAATCGTTCATGAACGACACAACACGACTGGACCTCTCGTTCCTCCCAGAGAGAGCTCCGGTCCATCAGAAGAAGAACTCTGGTGATTCTGGAGCAGACTTTGACGATCTGGTTCAGACTGTTTCTGTCCTTTTTACTGATAATAAGAGAGAACGTTAAAAGACTTTCAATCAAAGAATGAGAAAAACAAGACAGGACGACCTCAGAAACACGAACAGATCTGTTTCTGTTACAAGTGAATCTCTCTGAACAGTCTGAACATCTGAAGCTAAACTCAGGTGAAGTCATCCAGCTCCAGCAGGTTTATAATCCACCTGCACTGAACCATCTTTGAGGGGGGCCCAGCTTGAACCCTGATCTAAACAGTTCTTGTTGAGATTTTAAAAACTGAAACTTTAAAATCACAGAAAAGTAGAGATGATTTCGGTCTAAATTCAACTTTCTGGAGAAGAAATCTGCAGTTCATGAGTTCAGAGCGAAGGTCAACGTTTTGAAAATGTGTTCAAATCTAAGACGACGTTAAATGAGCTGAACTGAAAAGGTTTTCACATCACAGTTTTATCAGAAGATCGTTTTCTCTAGTCTGTTTGTTAAATTCATGTTTTATCTTTACGGTGTCCTGCTGAACGGACATTTTTGTGACTCCATGAAAAATAGATTCTTGACAAAAATTTAAATGACAGTTTTTTATAAGAGGAATAAAATCTGCAGACCTGATAGTTAATGAATGAAAGGGTTAAAATCACAGAGGAGATGATCTCAGAGATGATCTCAGTCTAAATTAAACTTCATCACTCAGACATGAACAAAAACCGGAACTCTGAGAACATCTGAACTCCTGAAGTTTCCCCTGGACTGGACCCCTGTCCCCCATCAGAACAGATCCGGTTCTACTTCTGCACACGCGCGCGCGCGCACACTCACCTCTTGCTGGTCTTGGCTCACCTGTCGATCTTCATCCGAACCTGCTTCAATCCGGACCGGAAACGTCCCCATTAATCCGTTTTTCTCTGAGGTGTCCAGCAGGTCCACTTTCACAGTAATCCGAACTCGGAGCAGAAGCTGAACCCGGTCCTGGTCTCTGTCGTCCTGATCCTGCAGCTCACCTGGATTTGGACTCAGAACCGTTGTCCCGGTTCGCTCCGGGGTCTGATAAAGTTCTGGTCTTCAGTAAATCTCGGCGTGTTGAACCCACGGAGCGTGAACCCCGGAAAACCTGAGAGGACCACCTGTACGTCCTTACGTCGGGGTTACGTCAGGTCATGACAGGTGGACTTTGAGGAACAGCGCCCCCCACGGAGGGAGGGAGGGAGGGAGGCTGTCCACGCGGATCTGAGAGATTTTTTCAAATTATTTTTTTAAAATAATTTAAATAAATAAATAAAAACATGAACTTCAGATGAAACATCAAGGAGTGAAACTTTGGTCCAAATAAACTACAGTAACTAAACCCTTTAGTGAGAGTCAACAGGAAGATGTTTTTGTCCAAATAAACTAGAGTAACTAAACCCTGTTTCCCCCTGTTTCTTGGAAATGGTCAAGGAAATTGATCATGTGACCAAATATTGAGGAGATGGTCATCAATTCATGGAGTCTGTGAAGGTTAGAAGTATGGACGCACCGATCTGATATTTGGATCAGATATCTGATGAATGAAGCCGATACAGTGTTCCGATCTAGTCTTTTATTTATTTATTTATTTTTATTTATTTATTTTATTATTTTTATTTTATTTCATTTATTTATTTATCCTGATTAGAATTCTGAACAGTTGTTTAGTTTTACTTTTAAGTTTAATTGAAGCCGATTACTCCTGCAGCTCTCCTATTGGAGGAGACATGTCATGTGAGACCTGCAGGTTTTTCTTGAGTAATTAGTGCAGCTGTGGGTCTTTGAGAGTACGATAGTTTTTGACCGTTTTTACATCTCGATTTTGTCATTATTAGTAGTAAAAAGTACCGTTTTCTTATGCAAAGTAAACCTCCAAGTAAATTGAAGACAGGAAAGATCGACGACTTTGGCGTTTTGTTTTGGAAACACGCGTCGACTTCAGGCTCTGTAGAGTCACCTGAGAGGGTCTTCGAACATTAGACGGAGCTGCACCCACACTAGGGTTGACTTGATGTAGTGATCCCAAATATGAAACATGGATCATCCTACCCCACCCTCCCCTACTGTAGTTTTTCAGATTAAACCCCTCCCTCTGAATTTGTCTGCATTAGTTTGACCTCCTCAGTCAGAACCATCTGGACCCGCCCCAGAACTCAGCGATCATTCTGGATATGTCGCTCCGATCTGTCGCCCAAAACTTCCTGCAGCATTAAAACACCCTGAGAGCTCTAAAGGTCAAAGGTCATCCCGTACAGTAACTCAGAGGAGGTCCGTGACTCAGTCCTGAGTCTTGGATCAGCCTCAGATCCTGTTTCCGGACTCCTTCGTCAGTCTTCAGACCTCAGTCTTTCCGTGGTCCTCCTCCGTACATCAGGCTGTGCAGCAGCAGCAGCAGCATCCTGGTCCACTTCGTCATGAGAGCGACTGCGTCTATAAATAACCGAGAGACGACGTCAGAGCGAAGACCGGAGCAGGAGAGAGTCTGTAAATAACACAGATAATTGATTTACAGACCAACAAACTTTCTGTCATCACCACCAAACTTTCAGAGTCACTTCAGGTCACAGCGGCGAGGAGCGTCAATCCAACACACAGCTTCCTGTTTACTATAAATATCCCCGAGGTGGAGACGGTCGGTGGTCGTGAGGGGGAGACTGAGGACTGAGACTGAGTCGTCTCTACAGTCACCGTTTCAGTTCCTCAAAACTCGACCTGAAAAACTAAAGTTTAACGCCGTTCAGAAACTAAAACTCAGATCTGATTTCTTCATCGACCTTTAATCAGAGCCGAGGGTCTTTAATCTGACGGACCCTGAACCTGACAGACGAGGAGCAGGTTTAAAACTCATCCAGAAAAATCTAAAATCAGAATCCAGACTTTATTTAACATGTTTTTACTTTAATCTCAGATTCAGAGAAAAGTCAGAATTCTGACTGAAATCACAGATTAGGAGTCAAAATTCAGATTTTAATCTGGATTATAGGGAGAAAAGTCTAAATCTTTGTTTTGATCTCAGAATTATAACAAAAAAAATCAGAATTCAGAATTTTGTGAGGACTGGTCCCCAGTCCTCCAGTTTTGCTCCTCTTTGCCCTCCCCTCTCGGGCTGTCTTTCCCCCTTTTTCCACTTCGCCTGAGCGGCGCTGTAGGCTGCTCAGGGTCCCTCTCTTCACTTCCTGCATGGGTGGCACCGCGGGAGCTGATCACCTGCTGGAGACCTCACCTGCTGCTAATTCCGGTCTGATTACCTGCCTACAAGAGCCCAGGGAGGAATCTTCTCAGTGCTGGCTGATTGCCTGACTAAGTGGTTCGTTCACTACGTTTGTGCTGGCCTTAAGCCTCTTCTCCCCTCACGGAGATTATCTTGTGCTTCACTTCTTGATGATTGTGGTGGATTCATGCCCGTTTTTACCCCTGGACTAACTCCTTCTCTCTTTCTCGTTTTTTCCAGGTCTCCACGAGCTCCCGCCACCACCACCATCATTGCCTTGTTCACTTTTTACTCACATGTAAATAAAAATCACTGTTTGTTGAAATCCTGATCTGATTCAGCCTCTGCTCTGGGTCCACTTATGCACAACACCTAACAAATTTGATCATAAAGTTTTATGAAATAGTCAATATTTGACTTTATCATCTACAAACTGATTTTAATCTGGAAAAAAATTCTGAGTAAAGTCTCAAAACTTCGAGTGTAATCTCATAATCTGATGATGAATCAGAATAAAAACTTTAGACTAAGAATTCAGACTTTAATCTGAGATTTTGGAGTAAAAAGTTTGGCTTTAATTTAGAATTAAATTTTTTATCTCCAATAACCAGGAAAAAAATCTAAACTGTAAAGTTTATCTTCAAATTCTGAGAAATAAAAGACAATTTTAATGTTTACATCAATATTCCGATTTATTTTAGAAGTTTGATCCACGAGAAAAGGTCAGGATCTAGACTTAAATATTCTGAGAGAGGAAATCTGAATTAAGATTTTACTCTAAAGGATTCAACTTTTAATTTTCAGTTTCAAAGACAGAAAATCAGAAAAATTCAAAGTAAAAGGACAAAATTCAGACTTTAATCTCACAGGTTCAAAACAGAACTAACTTTAGTCTGAAAGTTACTGATTTAATTTAGATTTTGTGAGTTAGAATTCTGACTTAAATCTTATAAACCAAAGTTAAGTCATTTATTTATAGAATTCTGGTTTTAATCCTAAAAAAATCTGGATTTCTTCTCTTCTAAGCCCCTCCCCCTCACTGGGCGCTCTCAGGGGTCGGTTTTCTCTACAGGATGATCTTAACGGTAGAAACATGACAGTAAATTACTGTTTTCTGTCAATTTCAACAGTTATAATGATTTTAAAATGTCTTTCTGATTTTAGATGGTTTTTATCTCTTTTAGTATTTTTTCTGAACTGCCTTGTCTATGATCCTGATCCTTCTGTAAAGATTATTAAACTGAAGTTATTTTATCATATTTCTCAGTTTTTGTCATTTTAACCTTCAGTCTGATTTCACTCAAAGCTCTTCAGCAGGACTTTAGTTGAACATGTGAACTTTGGATCCCGCTCCCGTCTGAATCTGTGTCCCGGCTCGTTGGTCCACAGTCAGACCGCGGACTGACGCACAGACAGTCATGTGTCACTAATAACCTTCAGGACCAAACTGACCTCATGTCAGTGGAGGGAACAGAGGCCAACTGTTAAACTCGGAGGGGGTTTCTCACCCTCACCGTCACTCCGTCCGGACAATCCCAGACGACAAACGCACATGGATGTCCTTCCTCACCCACGTGTGCCAAACGCCGTTTCATCCTCTCGGAGCGAGCGCCGTGAGGGGCTGAACTAGACCTTCACCCCTGTTGGAGGTCTGGATCTATATTTACAGCAGAAATCTGATTACCAGCCTGAGGAGGACTTTGAGGGACTTTCTGAGCCGTAGACTTGAACCTTTGTTTGGATCAGGGTTCATGAATTCACAGAATCGACTCTTCTGACCCCTGAACACGGAGAGATTCAGAGAGAAAGGGTGGAAATCTTTTCAGGTTTGGTCGGAAATACATGAACTCTATTCAGCTCTCAGAACTTTGAGATCTTCACACAGAGCGGCTGTCAGACCTCCAAACTGTTCGACTGTGAAAAAACACAAATATGAGGCAGACGATCAAACTGAAGAAATGAAGATCTGTAAATGTAAGAACTGCTGTCATGAGATTTCTCATGTACTCAGGTGAAACAGAGCGGAGGTGTGCTCTACCTGCTCCAGGCTTTAACAGGCCTGTATGCACACAGAGGGGCAGGCAGCTCTACATAGAGGGTCTTTGCTGCTGCAGAGAGAGAAAGTCACAAAATCAGTAAAATGTCCTGATTTTAAAAGAAAACTGAAAACGTAACTTTTTAGATTTGCTTTTAACTAAATTTTTATATCATTAACTTTGTTGAGGTGTTTTAGCATTTATATCTTCTGACCTTTTATTGCCTTTTGTTTCATATTTGATTCATACTTTTATAAACTTCTATCAAATCAATCTGATCAATAAATCACTAAAAAAAAACACCTGAATACAGTCTCATAAATGATGAAGATGTTCTCTTTTAGTTTATTAGTTTTCAAAAACATCTGATGAATCAAACAAGATGAATGAATATATTTGTTAAATTTTAAGGACATTTTGATTTTTGGGGTTTTCAGTAGTAAATAAATAAACATTTCAGCTCCAAGAAAATGTGAGTTTTCTGACCCTGATTTGTGGTTTCAGGCATTAAAGGGATAATTTTAATAACAGGATCGTCTTTTATTGAGCTGTTTTAGTGCTCTTATTTTAGTTTCTTTTATTGCTGTTTTTATTTCAGTTTATTTATTATTTCTTAAATTTCATTTGATATTACTTTGTTCTTAGATTTTAAACCTCCAGAGTTTCCTGATCTTGAATTTTAAAACAATTTGTTTGAATTTGTTTCTTTGGTTGTTTTTTTTTATTGGTTTTGTATGAAAAGTGCAAAACAAAAAAGACTTAGTGATTGATTGAAAACTCCTCACAGTAAAAAACAAACAAACAAACATAAAATAATGAGATAATTTACACTCTGAACAGACTTGTTGAACATTTCTCTCCTGCTGTAAGAATCAGAGCTGAGCTTCATATAAGCAGCTTTAAGACGACGGTGTAGAAAGTTTGTTAAAATATTGAAGAGGCTGAAAAATTAAAAACCAGTAACTCCTCCAGGTTGTTTCCCCGTCCACAGGAAGTCTCTGTGATCTTTAAAAATCCTCTTCAGATCAGACCTGCAGCCCCGTCTCCGTCAGAGAGGGGGCGGAGTCACAGGAGTCCAGGCTGAGGTTATTGGTCGGTGTGGAGACGTGTCATACTGAGCCGAGTCCTGCACCTCTGAGGGAGTGCTGCTGTCATACAGAGGAGAGCCAGAGGAGGGCGCTGTGGCTGAGTGGGACAGACCAGGGTAATGGCTGCTGGAGCCCCGGAGGAAGTGGGAGGTCAGGCTGCCGGTCTGAGACCCTGGAGTCAAGGGGGGGTTACTGACGGACCACAGACCGCTGTACGGACTGGAGAGAGACACAGAGAGACTGAGTGAGATCAGGACCAGAATCAGGGACAGGGACAGAGACAGGGACGGGTCTGTATGAGGTCAAAGTGAGGACACTCAGAGTTTTCTCTGCTTTAGATCTTCTTCTGGTTCACAGACCTGGAGGTGGTCCCAGAGTTCGGGTTCTGAGTCACGGGCATCAGGCCGAAGTTAGGCGACATGTGGAGTCCGGACCAGTTTTCATGGCTGGAGAACATCGACGGACAGGTGGACGAGTTATCAGAGAAACCACCTGAAACAAGAGAGAGAGAGAGAGAGAGAGAGAGAGAGACGAAGAAGAGAGAGAGTCAGGGAGTCGATCCTTAAAACTGTGAGATCCAGGACCTTCTGACAGGTCCCTGTGAGGGTTTCAGGGTTGGAGGAGAGACCAGGAAAAGAGAGTCTTTAAAGGTGGTGTAGTCAGGATCTGAGTTAGTCCCAGTTTTTAGGAGAAATCTTGAATGTAAACTCTACCCCTCCCAACCAGTTTTCCCCTCAGCTCCTCCTCTCCCCTCAAGCCCCGCCCACAAACAGACGCTCCTGCTCGCTCGTATCGTTCCAGTTAAATTCAGATATAATGCAGATCAATCCTTCAGATCATTACAAATGGGGCCCAGTCAAGGTGAAAGTCAAAAGCATTGGTGCTACTGTAGATGCCAACAGACTACCAGCAAACACAATGTTTGCAGGACTTCTACAACGAGGATAAAGTGACATAGTCCAGGACCCGAGGGAGGACAGTTTAGCGATGGCGCTACAACACGCTACAGCAGGTCCGTTTGACAAGAAACACTTCTGTTACAGACACTTGTCTTACTTTGTTAAAGCGGTTTACCTGTCCAGCAGAAAGGTTACAGGGTCACCAAGATCCCCAAGCGTCCCCCATCGTTTATGTTGACCCGGCTTTTTAGCTCTTGTCCGGTCTACCCCCGTTTTAAGCGCCCGTTATTCCTCCAGAGTCTCCGGTATTTACTTTGTTTTCTTGCTTGTGTTGGCAGTCGTGGCCAAAGGAGGATTCCGACAATTTTCCGAACTTTCTGGTTGGTTTCTACTGTCCGATATTGTAGCACGCTAACTTTGTTTGGGCTCCTGAATGACACGGGGGAGCAGCGTCTGCCTCACAACCAATCAGGGGTTTAATATCTGTGAACTGTCCTGAGGTCTGATGGATCAAAATCTAACACTCTCGGAAAGGACGGAAAATCCTTTCAATGAAGAACTAGAAATCACAGATGCTGCATCCAAATTCTGACAACATCTTGGCTCTGTAGGAGAAGAGTCCTGGAATGATGCGGTCCTGTCTTGTCCCCCTTTCAAAACTCCTGATCCTTTTGTAGATCTAGTTTTTCCCGCTCCTATAACTTCCTGTCTTTACAGCCCGAGTGTTTACAGCTCCTCGGCTCCTTCACACAAAAGCAGAGGAATGTTAAACATCCACGCTCCGAGACGTTTGTTTGAGCTGGTCGTTAACAGACGGAGAGGAAGTGGCGAAAGTCCCGAATAAAGGTGGAGGAGGCGGACACTCACTGGGCGAGGAGGTCCGATGGGTGTAGGGACCGGCGTAGGGGGCGGAGCGATGGTTCCTCAGGGTGGAGTAACGCTCACAGCCGTGGGACGGAGACAGGGAGATGAGGTTTCCAAACTGGCTGTGAGGACCTGAGCCGGGGAACCATCCACCTAAACAGGAGAGAGAGAGAGAGAGAGAGAGAGAGAGAGAGAGACTACATGAAACCAGAGCAGCAGAGACGTACTCAGGATGTTTGAGGCGCGGGGGCAGATCAGACTGAAGGGGCACCTGCTGGAAACGTCACCTAACAACACAACAGACCAAAGTACCAGCCAGGAAATTCTTCAGAGAAACCAGGGGGCGCTCTGTTTACATTTGAAAAGATTCATATGGCGACCAGAGAGGCTCATGAAATACACTTTAAGAGCAACTAGAGGGCGCTCTGTTTACATATGAGAGGCTGGAGAATGACTGGAGGGAACTCTGTTTACATTTTACACACAAATATAGAAAATATCTTATCTAACTCCCTAAAGAGGCAAACAGAGACCACCTCTCTTATTCAAACAGAACTTTGTTTACATTTAAGCAGAGACCCTGTTGGCACTCTGTTTATATTTTTCTGAAACAGCCCTTTGTTTACATTTTACTTCCTTTTTTTTTTAACTCTGAGAGAATTTTCTTCTTTTCCAGTCGATGATATGTAAACAGAGAATTCATTTTTAGACATAGACTCAAGAAAAAACTACCAGTGTATTTTTATTAAGTGAATTTTAATGTAAAGTTGAGTGGGTCTGATATTAACTCCAACACGGCACTGAAGAGCTCTCTGATGTGGCTTTCTTACTCTCCTTTGAGTCCATCCCTGATGTGTAAATGATGATCAAACTTACACTGACTGTAGGTCGACTGCTGGTTCTCAGCGTTCTCCTCTCTCATGTCTTTGCTTTCACCTCTAAAAAAAACACAAAATAATTTAAACTTTTATAAATCTTAAAATCAGGGAAATATCTGAAGAACTTTTCTTACCTCTCCTTTGCATCCAGGAAGGCTTTGGCAAACGGGTTATATTTGATTTTCAGAGAAGTGATCTAAAATTAAAGTGCAGGACATAATCAGGATTTTATAAACCAGATCATTAAAGATTCAAAAATACCGATAGAAAGAAACAAAGACATAATAAACAATAAGAGCAGATATATGCAGCTCAAGTTAAAGCAAATCCAAACATCCGAGTCTTCAGCTGCTTTTTAAAAACATCCAGAGTGTCCACGGTCCTCTGGGAGAAAAGTTCAGGAACAACAACCGAAAACAAAGTCTGCTGTTTTATGTCAGCTGCACATTCAAGATCTTCAGGAGGATAAAAATGAGACTTGGACTGAAAATAGAAACAGAAAAGATCATGAACCGATCAAACGGTTTAGAAAAGAGCTCTAAAGTGATCAGAGGAAGAGAAGAAAGCAGGAAAACTCATCACCTAAGTCTGCAGCTCACAAACCAACTATCCATGTGTACACTTTATGAACGATGGTGAACAGCTGTGCGTAAATTACGCACAGATTTTGCATTAAAGATGGTATCGAAGGATTTTCAGCCAACCTCTTCGTTCTGGTACGCTGTCACTGCGATGAACTGAGTCTCCGGGAAAGAGTGGCTGGTGAGCATCCTCCTCGGACCTCCGACCCGGACTATGTGGATCCGAGGTTCGTATTTGTGGAGGGAGTTCAGCATGATCTGGAAAACCAAAGACGAACGTTGTTAAGGTGAAACCTTCAGGTGCAGGAGTAATAATCTGCAGTCTCCCTCTTCCGCTCCTCCTCACCTGTCCTCCTCTTCCTCCTCCGTGGAGTTTATTGGTCAGTTTGACTTTACTGAAGGAGACCGGAACCTTCATCCAGTGCGCCCCGAAGTTCGGAGAGTCCGGGTGGATGTACACACAGCTGGGGGTCTGAGGTTCGGGTTTGCCCCCGTGGACCCACTCCCCGTTCACGTATTTCCACCTGTGGTTGTCCGCGGACACGAAGTCCAGCAGGAACGAGTACATGGCGTTCGGGTCCAACCCGGAGACGTTCACCTTCAGAACCGGAAACATCCTCCTGAATCAAAACAGGAAACACTAATAAAGTTTATTGGAATTAATCTAAAGTTTTTCACATTTTTGATCTTTCATTTATTTTTAAGTTTTAAAAACTACTTCCTTTTTGTGTTCGTAGAGTATCTATCTATCTATCTATCTATTGATAAGTTTAAGGGTTAAAGGCTGTAATGAAATAGATTAAAATGTGCCAAACTGGCAGCTGGATTTGGACTCTCAATCACTGCTTCAAAATCAAGTTTTGTTATTTTAAACCATTAAACTGCCAAATACTCTGGAGTTTCCATTTGCTGATTTTGATTGACAGGTTTCACTGAAAAGGGGGCGGGACCACAGCCCATATGGATGGAACGTCGAGGGGATTCCCCTCAGTGCACTGCGTGACGTCACCACGGAATGTGACGTCCTCGAAGGTGGTGATGTCAGATCGCCTTTGAAGGCGGTGACGTCACTTCGCCTTTGAAGGCGGTGACGGTGACGTCACTTTCACAGACAGATTCAACTGCTGAGAGATGTATGAAACAACCTCATCCTGAGAGAGAATATCCTGAGAGAGAACCTCATACTGAGAGAGAACCTCAGAGTTTAAATAGACATTTTAATCCAAGAAGAACACAAGACAATCGAAAATGAGTGCACAAAGACTGGTAAGTATATGACGGCTCCATCAAAACCATTAACTTTATGTTAGTTTAAAAGTGAAACCATTTGTCTGATAGGATTTTTTAAAAACTTAGGTTGTTATTGCTTTTATAAAATTACATTTATAGTGTAAATCTGTGGTTTAGCAAGATGAATTGATGCTTATCCTCCCTGCCTTACACAATAGGAAAAAATCTTATATTTTTAAAAAGTTATAATAGTCTGAGGATAAGGCGATTTAATTTAGAAAAAAAAATTACATTAAAACATTGTTCTCAACTGCCAAAACATCCTAAATGAAAAATATTTAATAACAGAGGGAAGGCAAAAACAGTAAATGTGTTGTTACAACCTATGCAAAAAGAAAATTTGTGATTCAGGACTTATGCTGTGTTCGAGTTACCTTGGAAGTCAGCGTTAAAAACGACGTCACGAGTTCCCAGTGTTTCAGTTGGAAAAAAACAAAATCGGAGGCGGTAACAAGATGGCTACATCTACGAAACTTATTTCATCGCTTGCCTTGTCTGAATATAAGGTAAGCACTTCAATAACTTTCGTAGATGTAGCCATCTTGTTTCAGTCCTCCGATTTTGTTTTTTACTGACTTTGTAACGAAACCTTGGGAACTTGGGTGTGACGTCATTTCAGCTCCGACATTTGACTTCCGAGGTAACTCGAATGCAGCATTAGACACGGCTTATGGCATGATATGAGAAAGTAGATATTTTTATTTGATGGAAGGGTTTCAGTGATTAAAACATTGTTTGTGTTTTTTCTCTAGGCTTCAACTTCAAGTCCACAAGACAGAGGTAGATCTGAGATACTCAGTGGGCTTCTCAAGGAGCTCATCCCAGAGGGGATGGAATGCACAGCTCAAACTCTCGGAGAGCAAGGTGCTTCAGCATCTGACCAGGCAGGCAGACTCACTCAGAAGTCAAAGGGCACATCACAGGCAACCAAGACTGCCAAAACAAATGCTGTGAAGAAGAAGAACAATGTCCCTAAATCTGAGGGGGAAGTTTCAACCAAAAGTGCACAGCGCTATTCCCACACGAGAAAACCCAAAGAAGGCGTATCAACATCTAACCAGGCAGGCAGAGTCACTCAGAAGTCAAAGGGCCCATCACAGGCCACCAAGACAGACAAAACCTGTGATGTGGCTATCAGAAGTCTGATTACCCTGCAGACCTCTAGGAATGTCATTCCTCTGAGGAGAACTAAATCTGACCTGGAACAAAAGCCACCATGGTTACCATTTTACAACAGTGTTAAGGAGACCTGCATTGGTGAGAAGAAGAAAACTGTTCCTAAATATGGGGGGGAAGCTTCAACCAAACCTGCCCAGCGCTTTTCCCACTCGAGAAAACCCAAAGAGTGCGCATCAGCATCTGAAAGTTCAGAGGTGTTTCCAGAGGAGGTGAAGTTTGCTTCTTACACCGATGAAACTGATTTTGCCAGGGTGGATCCAACACCAACCATCCTGCGAATTCAAGTCTCACCCCACATTGCAGAAGAAAGTGAGGAGTCTGGAGCTGGAGGACAGCCAACAAAGAGCCCCATGGATCCATATTCCATCAAAACAGACAGTGAGGATGAAAGACTCTCCTCTTACAAGGGGGTTCAGGAGACCTGCATTGGTGAGAAGAAGCAAAATGTCCCTAAATATGGGGGGGAAGCTTCAACCAAACCCACGCAGCACTATGCCCAACCAGGAAAACCCAAAGAATGCGCATCAGCATCTGAAAGTTTAGAGGTGTTGCCAGAGGAGGTGAAGTTTGCTTCTTATACAGATGAAACTGATTTTGCCAGGGTGGATCCAACACCAACCATCCTGCGAATTCAAGTCTCACCCCACATTGCAGAAGAAAGTGAGGAGTCCGAACCTGAAGAACAGCCAACAAAGAGCCCCATGGATTCAGATTCTGTAAAAACAGACAGTGAGGATGAAAGACTCTCCTCTTACAAGGGGGTTCAGGAGACCTGCATTGGTGAGAAGACGCAAAATGTCCCTCAATCTGAGGAGGAAGCCTCAACCGAACCTGCACAGTGCTATGCCCATCCGAGAACACCTGAAGAATGCGCATCAGCATCTGAAAGTTCAGAGGAGTTGCCAGAGGAGGTGACGTTTGCTTCTAATACCGATGAAACTGATTTTGCCAGGGTGGATTCAACACCAACCATCCTGCGAATTCAAGTCTCACCCTACATATCAGAAGAGAGTGAGGAGTCCGAACCTGAAGGACAGCCAACAAAGAGCCCCATGGTTTCAGATTCTGTCGAAAAAGACAGTGAGGATGAAAGACTCTCCTCTTACAAGGGGGTTCAGGAGACCTGCATTGGTGAGAAGAAGAACGATGTCCGTAAATCTGAGGAGGAAGCCTCAACCGAACCTGCGCAGTGCTATGCCCATCCGAGAAAACCCGAAGAATGCGCATCAGCATCTGAAAGTTCAGAGGAGTTGCCAGAGGAGGTGACGTTTGCTTCTAATACCGATGAAACTGATTTTGCCAGGGTGGATCCAACACCAACCATCCTGCGAATTCAGGTCTCACCCTACATATCAGAAGAGAGTGAGGAGTCCGAAGCTGGAGGACAGCCAACAAAGAGCCCCATGGATCCAGATTCTGTCAAAACAGACAGTGGGGATGAAAGACAAGCTTCAACCAAATCTGACCAGTGCCTGGAGGAAGCTAAAGAAGCCAAACCACATGAAGCAGCAGCAGACGTAGTAATTGACCTTGAAAATTTGGATATTGCTGCCATCATAACAAGATTCTTCCAAAGTCTCAGTGACGAGTAAGTTATCATTGATCGTGTCTTATGTGAAACTTATAATATACACTTGGATCTATTATTGGGATCTGTGTGCATGAACATCTGTGTGCATGAACATCTGTGTGCATGAACATCTGTGTCTAACTCTGTGTTTTTGTATTTTCAGGCAATACAGAGAAGTCCGTGAAGGAGTGTTCAACATTCCTGGGAAGGAGCAGCTGGTCAAGATGTGCACTGATGTCCTGCAGTACAGCGCAGACTCAGTCATCAGACAGAGTGATTTTGACAGGATCTTCAAACAAGTTTTCCTTGATGCTCTTGGTGTTGACACCCAAGTAACGATTTCACCAGAATTAGGCAATGCATCAGCAGCAGAGGTCCTCCAAGAAGTGAACACTGTCCCATTTCAAGCTCCACTGGCAGAGAACCTCTGTGACACTTCTCCAGCCAGTAGCAAGTTGTCAATAAACGAAACGACTTTGGCCTTGGCTATTGCAACCATGCGGTCCACCCTCACGGGCCGAGCCATGGCCATCAAAATGAAGACATATAAGAAAAGTTCAGAGATTGACCCAGAAGAAGACAGTACGGCCAGAGATGAACACATCCCGAAGAAGGCAAGCTTTTGGAAACGTTTGACTGCTTGGCGAAAGAAAAAAGTCAGCCCTGTTCAAGCGCCAGAACCAAATATAGCTGTTCGCCCGTCCCATGCCAACTTCCCAGTTATGTCGAATGGCGAGCAAGAACATCCTTCTCACGCTCCTGATTCCGGCTGTTTCTGCTGGCGTTACCTCCGCAACCTCTTCAAAAAGGACAAGGACAATAAGAAAAAGACCAAAAGTACTTCATGCTAGTGACTTCTAGCCTCACAGCTAGAAGGTCCTGGGTTCAAATCTGGGTCAGGGCGTTTTTGTGTGGAGTTTGCATGTTCTCCCTGTGCCATATGGGTTTACTCCGGGTGCTCCGGTTTCCTCCCACAGGTTAATTAGGTTAATTAACCACTTTAAAAAAAACCTTTAAAAACATAACGAAACAAAAACCCCCAAAATAAACTCCTCCTCCAGCTACCACCTTACCGTGGTGGAGGGGTTTGTGTGTCCCAATGATCCCAGGAGCTTTATGCCATATGTCCTGGGTTCAAATCTAGGTCAGGGCATTTCTGTGTGGAGTTTGCATGATCTCCCTGTGCTGTATGGGTTTACCCCAGGTGCTCCATTTTCCTCCCACAGGTTAATTAGGTTAATTAGCCACTTTTAAAAAAAAACAATAAACAAAACAAAAAAAAATTATGTATATATACATAATATATATACATATGTATATATATATATACATACATATATATATATATAAATATATATCTATATATATATATATATATATTGGTATATCCCCTCCTCGAGCTACCACCTTACCGTGGTGGAGGGGTTTGTGTGTCCCAATGATCCCTGGAGCTTTATGCCTCTGGAGGGTCACCCATGGCAAACAGGTCCTGGGGGAGGGATCAGACTAAGGGTAGCTCAAACAGACTCCTTATAATGGACAAATATTTGGCACCGAGTTTCTCTCGCCCGAGGAAGTTCCAGCTAGATATAATTGGACTCACCTCGACACCTAGTGTTGGCTCTGGAACCAAACCCCTCGAGAGGGGCTGGACTCTCTTCTTCTCTGGAGTTGCCACTGGTGAGAGGTGCGGGGCAGGGGTTGCAATACTTATTGCTCCTTGGCTCTGTGTCTGTGTGTTGGGGTTTACCCCGGTGGACGAGAGGGTAGCCTCCCTTCACCTTCGGGTGGGGGGACGGATCCTGACTGTTGTTTGTACCTGCGCTCCAAACAGCAGCTCAGAGTGTCCACCCTTCTTGGAGTCCTTGGAAGGGGTGCTGGAGAGTGCTCCTTCGGAAAACTCCCTTGTTCTGCTGGGGGACCTCAACGCCCATGTTGCCAACAACAGTGAGACCCAGAGGGGCGTGATTGGGAGGAACGGCTCCCCTGATCTGAACCTGAGTGGTGCTTTGTTATTGGATTTCTGTGCTCATCACAGATGTTGTTGTCCTGTTGCGTGAATCACGCAACAGGATGGCCCGGCCAAGCTATTTGCACTGTACTTTAATATTAATTTTGAAATATGGCTCGTTGGTCTAGGGGTATGATTCTCGCTTAGGGTGCGAGCGGTCCCGGGTTCAAATCCCGGACGAGCCCTGCTTTAAAAAATTTCCCCCATGGGGGATCAATAAAGGAATATTCTATTCTATACGCATAATGATGTTGATATGATGCTGTCATTTGAGCGCCATTTCTCAATAGTCCATAATGGGTTTGATTAAAAGGTAAACTGATTTTAATGTGTTAAGACTGCAGTTAGGTCTGCTTTCATGCTAATATGAATTATGTACATTGTATTGATGGTAATAAGGAGGAGGATAATGATGACGTTGTAATGTATCTGAACTTCTGAAGCATGTTTTGCGAACCCCTATTGTACAGATTATGTATCCAGTGTCATGTTAACTGTTACTGTTGTTGCTTTCTGTGTGTTTCTTGTACAAGGCTTTTAATTAAAAGCTCCTTAAAAGCGCTCTGACTCATTGTCTGTTTCTCTCTCACTAATACTCTGAACTACTGTAGGCCTGTCAATATTGAGAGGGGTCTGGCTACAGACCTCCACTGAGAGGCCCCGAGGTAACGTTATTTCTCACGTGCTCCAGTTTGTTTGAAGTGGTCATCCCATTTTGTCTTTTGTCTTTGTCGAACACATGAATAAACAAAAAAATCGTAGTTATATTATAAACATAAAATAAAGCCCCAAGAAAAAAAATGATATTCACACAAGACAAAAAATATGTACTTCCCGGTCTAATCGCTTTTAATTCAAAAGGCTTTGAGTAAACTTTGGATGTAAAAAAAAAAAGAAACGTACTCCCGGTTTATTTGCTTTTATTTTGAAAGGCTTCAAATAACTTACGATTCGCTCAGTGGAGGTGGAGGTCTGCAGCTAGACTGTCTTGTCAATATTAGGGGTGTCCCTATCTGATATTGATATCGGTCCAATATCAGCAAAAAAACAAATATCTGATTATATTCATCATCCTCTTCCCTTCACTAGACTTCTGTGAATTTTCACATTCTTTGCTGTTTTAGCTCTAAAGTCAGCAGATGAATTCTCTTTCTATTTCAACAATCCAATCTAAAACACTCTAGCTTGAGTTCCTGTAGTTTAAACTAAACTATTTACTCTTACTAAGTTTGGTCTAATTTTTTTGTGGGGCATCAGTCAGTTATAAAATTTATCTGGTTAAAAGCAAATTATTGGAATAAATATTCAGCTTTAATAGTCAGGGCTAAAGTTGTTTAAGAGATATGAGTGTGACAGTCTATATTTTTAGTCTAAGTGCCAGTCTTTGTGGATGTTCTTGTGTTTCTCAGCTATCTACCAGCTAGCTATGTGAATCTATCTATCTATCTATCTATCTATCTATCTATCTATCTATCTATCTATCTATCACACGTTTTCATACGCAATAAAAATGACTTTCCCAAAATTTATATATGCCTAGATTCAACAAAACCATCTTCATATTGTAAAATGAAGGTTCCTGAATATTGAAAATAAGTTAAGAAAAAAATAATACATATTTCTAGTGTATTTATGGAACATAAATAGACAAAAAAAAAAAAAAGAAAAATAAGTTTCTTTTTAACACAAAAACTAGTTCATAAAAATTCAGTTTAATGATCAATATCTCTGAAGGACTTTTTACAGTTTATTTATTAAGGATTTTTGGGGGGGAGATTAAAAAATATATAAATCAAATATTCAAAAACCTTTAAAAATGTCTTAAAATATTTAAAAAAAAAAGATCTCCATGAATAAAATAAAATGTCATAATCATAATCATTTAAATAGAAGCAGAAAATCAGATTGATTTTAACAGTCCTGTATCTTTGCTCCAAATATTGACCAGATTATTATATCTCTGTAAAAACTCCTGAATTCCTTAAAAACTTGGTCCAGGTCTCACCTGCCGGTCTTGGTCACGATCATCTCATTGGTCAGCTCCTCAAACTTCTCCCACAGCTCTCTGTCGTCCAGATCCACCCGCAGATCTCTCTCCGTGGGGTCTCCCTTCTCGCTCCCGGCCCGCAGCTCATTCTCCACGGCGCTGAGGAGGTGGTCCACCCGGTACGAACCGTCCTTCCCCGGACTCTCTCCGACCCCTGTGGTCATCCTGTCCAACAGATCCAGACCAGAAACCCTTAAACTAAAACCTCCTTCAGAGTCCCTGATCCGGACTCCTTCAGACTCCAGGAATGATCCGGTTTTACCTGAAACTGTGAGCAGATCCCGGATTTATAGTCCGAGGAGAAAGTCCAGATCAGGGTCTTCGTTCAGACCGGAGGTGGTTGGCTCGTCTTCTCTCTAATCTTTGCGGACTTTTCTCTGATTGGCTGAGAGCGTGAGGGCTACAGGGTCACGTGATTTTGAATTAAGTCACTTTTAAAGAGAAAAAAAATGGAAATGACAGTAAAGAATAAAACTTTACAAACTCAAAAACTTCAGAATAAAAAACATTTATTTAAAAAAAAAAAATTTACTGCTCAGACGGTTTAATTCTGTTTTTATTAAGAAAACCTTTAAATTTTAAAAAGACAAACTACAGAATAAACCTCCTTTTTAAACATTTTTCTTTATCAAACATCATCTTTTATATCTCAGGTGAGTTACAGAGTCAGCTGGAGTGAGTCTGATTTAGTGTAGGGGAGACCGGGGCTTGTTGTCACACTTACATTCTTATATATTTCTTTGAATTAATACATCAAATACAAACAAAATGTGAACCAGACTAAAGACCAACGTCTCATATTCATGTTATTTTCATATCTTGTGTCAGTGCAGAGTTATAAACAATCAAATAGAGAGTGTGAACATGTGACATGTGAGCTGCGGCACCCCGCTGTAGTCCGTAATGGACTGGTCTGAGGTCTCTCTACAAACAAGCGTCTGCTGGAAGAGAGTAGGTGAGTTGTGTTTAGTCTCTTTGTTAAAGAAATGAGTCAAAGTTAAAAAGATGTTTGGTGTCTAGTACTATGTCTGTGACCCTATATGTCCTGTTGATGAAGTTAGGTGCTGTTCTGAGCATTATTTGTGGCTATAGAGTGGCGTTTTGGTTGGGGGCGTGTCTCTCTGTATTTCTATCCTGCGGTCGTTACTAAAGTTGGTATAACTAGAGAAGCAAGCGGTCGACAACATTCATCTCTGGAGGGGGGGTCTAACTCGGTGTTATGGTGTGTTTGACCCTAGATTAATTTTGTGACAGAATATCCCTTTAACACCCTCCAATTCTCTCCAGATAAACAGAGAATAATATTAAAGTGAAGTTTTCGCCACATGGTCAACAGGAAGTGATGAAATCCTCGACGGCTGAATCCTTCTGTTTATTATTTTGATCTGTGTGAAGTCTGCGGTCAGGGTCCTCAGGGTTTGGTACGGACCAATCAGAATCGAGTATTTGGTGTTTGTACTTGGTTGCAGTATTAGAGACGTTAGTTCAGATTATTTTAGTGATGTTTTTATCTTTAGTCGTCGATGTCTTCTTCTGTGACGTTTCTCCAAAACTTGACTTCCTGATCGATAATCTGAAGAGAGATCACAAAATTAAACCCTTAAATAAACTCCGTCTGTTAAAAATAAGATTATTCTGATGAACATGTTCACCTGTACGTGGTTCAGCCGAGACAAATCTTCAAGAGAAAGAGGATCAGGAGTTTTTCTGGAGTCTGCTGCAGAGGAACGAACGAGGAACTCCGGACAGAGAGATCTACAGAGGAACGAAAACACAAGGGAGGGACAGAAGAACTCAGTCTGTAAAAATCCTTAAATTATGTTAATCATGAGTCTGATGAACCTGTCTGAGGGGGTCCTGCTCGGCTGTCTGGAGGACCCCGGTCTCTGACGTGGGACTGGGACCCTCTTTGTTGGTTTCTCTGAGGGGGGAGGCGGCTGTTCGGTTTGTCTGTTTGTCTTCACTCTGGAGTCCACACCTGGAAGTGTCTGTGGAACAAAAAAAAAACACACAAAATGATCATTAATGAGCGGATGAAGAAGTGGCGCAACAACCTCACAGAAACACCCACAGCCTGTTGCTATGGTGACCTCAAAAAGAAAACAAAGGTTAAAAAGAGAGAGTTGGTGACGGTGAGGTGTTAGCTTCCATAGAGCTGTGTGCTGTTGTGTTGTGTTGTGTTGTGTTGTGTTGTGTTGTGTTTGCTGGTTTGTGTTACTAACCAGATCGCCTCCTCCTCCTCCTCCTCCTCCTCTTCGCTCGTCCTGCCAGCAGAGCGAGTCTCTCTCTCTGTCCAACAGTCTGGAGATCACAGAGAAAAACAAACTCTGATCTCCTCCTTCAGGATTAAAAACGGTGAATTTGTCCTTTAATTTCTTGTTTTAATTTTGAACCTCTGTGAGAAAACCATGTTGGTCAAACACAGGTGGTGCATCAGTCTCAGTTTCCTCACGTAGATCTCGGCTCTCTGGCTCTTCTTGGGGATCTCAGGGAGGATCTGCAGGGAGAAGAAAAGAGTCGACTTGGATATTTCTTAATTTCTTCTGACTCATAAAAAAGCAGCAGTTTGTTTCCTCTCACCAAGTCAGACTTCTTCTTCTTCTTCTGGAAGTTTCTCTGCAGGACGGCAAAGACAGGAGTCTCCATCTGCAGGAGACACGGGTTTTAGTCTCGTTTCCTCGTGAGTTCATCAGTCTGTGATTCAAGAGACCCCCCCCCCCCCCCCCAGGCGTCATTTCCCACAGCCCCGGTGTCCCGTTTGGAGCCTCTCCTCCCTCACAGTGTTCAGAGTCACACTAAACCACTTCCTGATGTGGGCCAATCAACTTTATTGATCAGTTGTCCTCCACAGACCCTCAGAGGAAAACGACTAAAGGACCATTTCGCTGTTTTATCACATCTGGATCCTGATTTTATTTCCTGTAAACCTCTTTAAAAACATCTTCAGTTTTCCCGTCTGGTTATTCTGAAGGTTCGGTTCAGAGTCGACTTCTGCGGGTCAGCTCTGACACCCTGAAGTGAGGGAGGTCTTCTTTACTGAGGGTCCGAGCTGACGAGATTTCCTCCCCCTCTCTCTCTCTCTCTCTCCTCCCCCCTCAGAGTTTTCCTCCCTCCCGCTCTCCTCCGGCTCGTCCTCTGTTTGCTCAGACTCGCTCTGACACCGAGGTGAGAGAAAAACGCGTCCTGATGTTTGTCGGTATGTGCTCACCTCCTCAGCACCTGAACCTCACCTCGTCTGCAGAGCTCGCACTTTCTCGCTCTCTCCCTTGACCTCTGACCTCTCTGTCAGGACCTGAATCAACACTCTCTGTGTCTCTGTTCCCTCCTGAGGGACTTTGGTGTAAGATTTCGGTTTGAGACCTTCATCCAGCACGTCTGAAGGTCTGAGTCTGTCTGATGAAGGTCCAGGAGCTGAAGGTCGCACCGATAAATGTGTTTTTGTAAGTTAGAAAAACTTCGGTTTTTTTGTTTTTAACTTTTTATGGACTTTTTAAAAACACTGTTTATATTTGATACAACGCTGCTCCAAAAACCGCAGACTGTTCCTTTAAGTCAACCTTCCTGTATCGAACATCTGCATCTGAAAACTGGGCGCCGTTCTTTCAGCAGACGCCTCACTGTGCGCTCTCTGTTTCCTGGATGTGGCTGGCGGCGCACAAATTCTTTTTTTTGTTGGATGGTAGGGGAAGGTCCCGCCCTCCTTCGCCTTTGATTGGCTAGAAGTGCTGGGCTCCCATTGGTTATTCCTAATGGCTGTGAAACGTCATCGTCTGTCGGGTCAGGGTTAGGAGATTCAGAGGTGCGATAATGTTCTGTTTGATGTACAGAGCCGACAGCCGCGTTTGGCTTGAGCGTGTGATGATGTTTCCAGCTTTTCTAGCCAATCAGAGGCGAAGGAGGTGGGACTTTCCCCTACCATCCCACGAAAAAAAATATCGCTGGCAGGTCGGCTTTTTACGAACATGTAGGAAGCTCCGCCTCTCTTGTGTTAATTTGAATATCTCGGCAATTCTATTACGTGAAAATTAAGCTACGAAATTTAAGACTGATTTAAAATACTTATGACAAGAAGTGTGTGTGTGTGTGTGTGTGTGTGTGTGTGTGTGTGTGTGTGTGTGACTCTCACTTTTGGAAACCTCAGTTCAGGTCCATCAGAGTCCTCTTTGGTCCCCTCAGCCGGACTCTCTCCAGGGTCAATCACCTGCTTTAATGACCTGCATGAGGACACACACACACACACACACACACACACACACACACACACACAGGGTGTTGTGATTATTGTTGCGGATGTCGTCGGGGTTGTTTTGACTGTTGTTGTGTTTGTCATTTTTTGGTTGTGATTGTTGACTAAGCAGCAGTTGTGTCACTTTGTTGTTGTTGTTTGTTGTGTTGTGCCCATGTTCGTGTTCGTGATCATTGTGAAGTTGCTGTTTTTTTAAACTGTAGTAAAAACATTGTTGTTGTTGTTTGTTGTTGTTCTAAGTCTTTTTGTATTTGTGATTTTCATTGTTGTGAGTTTTGTCTTTGTTCTGACTTTTATATTTACAGTTTTGTTATTTTTGAATTTTTTTGTTTTTGTTATTTTTGTGTTATTGTTGTTGTTTTTATTATAAGTATTTTTGGACTTGTGATTTTTTTGTTTCAGCTTTAAGGTTTTTTTTGTTCTGACTTTTATATTTTTGGGTTTGTAGTTGTAGTGCGGTTTATTTTCATGTTCCTGTTACTCTTCTTAGTCGTGGTCGTAGTTGGTTTATTTAGTGATACGATCCCTCAGTTTGGGTTAGTGATGAATTGTATTTATGTTGTTCTTGTGTTATTTTGTTGTTCTTGTGTTTTGTCTGTTTTATGAGTTTATTTTCAAAATAAAAGCCCGCCTGACTCTTCCTCTCTCACGTCTATTTCCACCTAAATTGACAGTAATAGAAATGTTCTGGTCTGTTTTGCACACTTGTGAAATTCAACACGTTGAGGAGACCATGAGCAGATGGTCACAAAGATAGAAAATTACGTCTCCAACTGTCCCGTAAATCGAATCATCTAATAAGAGGAAACAAAAATAGTCTCCGGACAGATTGGATGAATTGGCCAGTTACTCCCTGACATAAATAAAAACGACTCTGCAGACTCAGAGTCCTTTTGGCTCTGACTTTAATTGTTTTTATTTGGGGTTTTTCTGACAGACGTGGGGAATGTTGCCGCGCTGAGGAGGGGGGCGGTCCGTCGCCATGTTTGTCTGTGGAGCGCTGAGATCAGCTCCGGCCTTCAGTCGCCTCCTGACTAAACTATCACAAACTACGAGCAGATGAACACCAGAGGGGCCATTTTTATTTAGGTCCAGGAGCGATCTTGTGTCTGACTTTTTTAAGACATGGTGGTCCAGCAGAGTCCACGCCCTCAGACCATCTCCGGGTTTTGGGTAAACATGGTTTTGTTTGTCTGGAGGTCCATAAACTCTCCAAACAGTTCAACATCTGCTCACTGCGCCGGCGTGAAGTGACACCAGCGGCCCAATCGCTATATCTCTTTTCTGTCGGACATTATTACGACATTTTCTCCCGGACGATGTTTGTTCAAGTCACAGCGAGGAGGTCAGAGCGTGTTTGTCCAGCTCACGTCTACGTGAGTTATCAGATCTTTACTCCAGGAGGGTCCACCATGAACGAGCCTCCAGAGCTGCTGCTGTTTGTACAAACAGAGACTCAGGACCACATCAGACCAGGACTCTTCTCCTACAGAGCCAAGCTGTTGTCAGAATGTGCTTTAGGATCATATGAAGGTCTGAGAACAGAAACAAAGACAGGTGAAGGACAGGGAGAGTTTTCTTCACCTGGACTCGGACATTTCCTCCTCCTCCTCCTCCTCTTCTTCTTCTTTGTCTTCTTCTGATCTCCTCATATCATCTCCAGGTCGTCTCTCCAGCACTGCGATCACACCAACACACCCACAGTTTTAGATTATGGTGACAGATTTTTAAAATAAAGTCAAAGTTAAAATATCTAAACTGTGACTGAGCTTCTCCTGCGGACGTCCTCCAGACTCTTCTGCAGCTCTGAGGGGGGGCGTCTGTACTCGATGAGTCTGTGAAAGTCCTCCAGGTCCTGGTGGGTTTGCAGACGTCCACGTTCTGCTAACTGAGTCTGGAGGTCAAAGATCTCAGAGAAGGACAGAAAACTTTATTATAACAGATCGATGAGAGTCGGAGGAGGAGGATTAAAAAACTTTAAACATCTACGGTGACTATTTTAAAGTTATTGAGCTTCACCTGCCATAAAAACACAGATTTATCTTATTCTGCTCTAGTTTCCTGATTGATTAACTCCTCCTGTTCACTTTAGTCACTTTTCCTTATTTGATCAAATTCCTTCACAGCGTCCTGATCGAAAATCTCCTTCTTATTTGGTGCAGATTTTTGACAAACTGGTTTATCTCTTTGAAAAAGGCGATTTTACACTTTTCTGATTTTTCCGTTGAAACATGGATTTTATAAAGAGCTGAGAAGTAAATACAGATTATTTTATATTATATATTATTATTGTTTTTAAAAAATAATAAAAAACATAATAATTATTATTTTCACAAGTATAAAATCTAATTTTATATAATTATTAACTTTTATTATTATTATTTTATATTATTATTGATAATAATAATAATATAAAATAATATGATTACTATAATTATAATAATAGTAAATATAATAATTATTGTTTCAATTATTATAAGTATTATTATAATATTATTATTATAATAAAAAAATCTATTTTTATTATTTTAGTTATTTTATTAAAAATAATATTTATTTATAATGTATTTATTATGATAATAATAATTATTATTTTATTATTATTATTATCATTATTTTTATTATTATTATTATCATTATTTTGTATTATTATTATTTCATATTATTGTTTTACATTTCTTTTACTTGATATCCTTACAGGATCCCGTTTCTACGGTAACACAGAAGGGACAAACTAGTCGGGCACATGTTTTTGGAAGAAGAAGAAGAAGAAGAAGAAGAGAGGCTGTTGTTGTGAAAATTAATTAGTGTTGGTCGATATTTTTTTAAGGTAAAAATTCAACAAATGGAGGATTATATTCCTCTTGAATCTTGTCCTTAAAGGCCACCGTAGTTTTACTGCAGAAGGGGTGAACTAGGGAGTGTTTCAGTCTAACATCTGACCTCTGAAGGTTTTCATTTCTGCACCTTCAAACTCTCAAACATCAGTCAAGAGTGAATCAGTTTGGACTTTATCAGAGTTTTCTGTTCACAGGCGGTAAATCCAGATCTGTTTCTGTGAATAAACGTTTCTCAGGTTTCTAGATCCTTCTCTGAGTTTGGGGGTCAAACCCACCAGGTAGAAGCTGGTTTTGTGGAGGGTCTTCAGGTGGGAGTCGTCGTGCTGCAGCTTTGAGAAGGTGGTCCTCATGATTCTCTGTGTGCAGACAGAAACAGTCAGAGACAGAGCTGTGGGAACAGAGACATAAACTCAGTCTTCATGTTAAACGAGAAGTAAACACACAACCGCAGGACGCCATTAACCGCAGAAAGGACCAATTAGAGCCCAGCAGGAGTCCCCGCCTCTGCCTCACCTCTGTCAACGCTGCACGGGTTTATTTGGTTCGAGGTTTGAAGCAGAAAACTGGGACTTTATGGAGCGTCTTTATGGAGCGTCTTTGTCCTCGAACTGAGAGAGGGTCATTAGAGAGGACAACCACGTCCTCCTGAGGGGGTCAGCTTTTACAGGAGGGGGAGTAAGACAGGATCTGACCCACCTCAGACAGACACCCTCCTTACTGCTCTTTTAACACCCAAACAAGACGAGAGAGAGAGAGAGAGAGAGAGAGAGAGAGAGAGAGAGAGAGAGAGAGAGAGAGAGAGAGAGAGAGAGAGATAAATCAATCAGAAATCAGTCCGATCAGCGACCACAGGAGGACAAGAAGGTCTGTTTTCTTCTTTTGAGCATTTCTGCAGCGAGTCTGTTCGTTCACTTTGTATTTTAATGATCCTTTTTTTCTGCAAACAAAGATCTGAGGGTGTGAAGCAGATTATAAACAGAGAGAAACCTGCACTCAGGAGCCTCGATAAGAAATAAAGAAGCAGCTTTTATTGGTGGTTTGACTTTCATGAGAATAATTTCATCTGAAAACTAAAGAGAGTTTTTATTTTCTTTAAAGTTGATCTTTACCGGTGTCTTCAGACCCTCTGACTTCACTCTCTCTGCCTCTCGTCTCTGCAGCAGCTGGATCCTCTGAGAGTTGACTTTGTCTCTGAGCAGAGCTGAATAACGCTGACAGAGAGCGTCTCTCAGCCTGTGCATGCTCCAATAGGCCTCTAGATGGAGCTGCAGGACAAACAGAGCAGAAGGAGTAACAGCACTGACAGATGAGGAGATGATGAAGAAGAAAAACTCATCATGAAGCAGGAGGAGTTCCTGGATCTGAATGTTTCTGGACCTGCTCCATCTTGGTCTGACGCCGGGTCTCAGCCTCCCGGTCCGGGTCTGGAGGTCGGTCTTCGTTTCCTGTCTTCCTCTGAGGTCGGTCTCTGACTCCGACTCTGACTCCAGCCTGTCAACAGAAAAAAACACAAATCGTGTTCTTGGAAAATCAAGGATCTTCAGGAGGAATGTGTCCTCCTGCTCCTCCTCCTCCTCCTGACTTTATCTCCTGCAGCCTCTCAGTTTCTGTAAAGCGATGATGAGGTTTGGCTTTTGGTTCAAGAGAAAACCAGCGAAGTTCACAAGAGTCTGAGTCTCCTTCAGCTGGTCTCGGTCTCAACCTTCTGTGGTGTTTAGAAGTTCATTATCGACACAAGAACCAGGAGCTCCTCTGAACTGAGCTGTTGAACCAAATATGAAGCTGAAGTTAAGAATAAAATACAGGATGAAGACGGAGAAGCTGAAAATAGATCCAATAATTCTGTTTCAGGAGGAGCTTCACAGTTGAAGGACATAAAATAATAAAACCACTTTAAGGAAGATCTGTGCAGGAGAAGACGAAGATGATGAAGAGGAGATCTTTGTAAAGGAAGCTTTAATTAGAGGGGTTCGAGGTTTAAGCAGGAGACGCTGAAAAGAAGAGAGTTTGTGAGGAGGAGATCCATGAAGGAGAATCTGAAAATAATACATCGAAACAGACGATCTGCAGGAGAAGCTGGAAGTAAAACCGTCGAACAGAAGATCTTAAATAATACCGTTTAAGAGGAGATCTTTGCAGGAGAAGCTGAGAGTTAAAGAGCTTGGATCTGATCAGTCAGACGTGAACGTTTGAAGACAGAGGAGGAAATTTTACTGACTAGATTTTGAGGAGCTGTTTTATCGAGAAGGTCAGAAGTAAAACTTGGACTTCAAACATCAGGATTCTGTGTTTTTGGAGAAAGTTCGCTGTCGATGCACTTATTCGTGAATTTTCATTTTGCAGCCTGTTGAACGTGTTTTTGCGTTTGTTTCTGAACCTGCAGCTCGAAGGTCGCTCAGGTCGTCACAGACTGGTTAGTTCGATGTTTTCAGACTCAGTGGAGCTCCTAATGTTGGAAAAACAGCTTCATTTCATCAGGAGAAAAAGGATTTGAAAGGTTGACCATGTCGTTAAAAAAGTGAGATCAGTGCAGATTAATGAGACAGAACCGGGCGTGCTTCCTTTAATGACCCTCTAATAAGAACTAAAACAGCTTTTATGGAGGTCTGCTCTCTCTCTGATCCAAGTCGGTCCTCTTTGGGGTTTCCCGGTTTCTGGGAAGTGACCTGATGTGGACAAATGAAGACCTGACGACAGTTTATGGGCCGAGAGCGCTCAGGAAGTGTCTGCTTTGTCTTCCCTCACAAAGGCGGCTGCAGACCCAGAGATTTATCCGTCCTGTTGCCACAGCGATGCTAACACAGCAGAGTCAGAGGGACCTGCGGCTCTTTGAGACTCGAGGCCAAGGCAGCATCCATCTGAGCTGCTCGCCAACACAAATCAGCTGAGGAGGATAATGCAGATGTCCTGCAGGAACACGTCACCCTGCTGGACGGGAGCCTGCAGGCATCTCTATTTTTTCTTTTGGTTTGTATCCGGAAAGAGAAAAGGCAGATGGGAAGATCAGAGAGGCTGCAGACAGAAATAGAAACGGAGGAGAGAAGCTGCAGGTGGAAACAAAACGCAGTTGGTGGCAGAGGATGAAAAGAAGGACCTGCAGCGTTTGGAGAGAGGAGCGAGTAAAAAAAGACCCTCAAATGTTTCAGTAACTAAGAACATCTGAACCTCTGCCAGAACCTGCTTCCTTCAAAAACTATTTCAGAAACTTCCCCCCCAAAGGAGACATGAAGAGGCGAAGAGCGTCAGGCCTCAACCAGACAGTGATGGATACCAGAGAGAGGCGCACAAACAAGGCAACAATTGAAGTGACACAATAGAAGAGGATTACACAACTTTCAGTCACCGAGCCAGCAGATAATATCGCCACGGGGGCCACGGGAGCGAGAGAGAGAGAGAGAGAGAGAGAGAGAGAGAGAGAGAGAGCCACAGGGGTTCTTGGTACTCAGTGTACAGGCTGAGGCCTGATCTCAGTCTGCAACAAAAAACACTTTGTGATCCTGAGTGGAAAAGGTGCTTTATATTCCTACAGCGTGTTTCTGATCAATCCTGACAAATCCTGCTCCACCGTAAAGATCGTGTGTTTGAGACCTGAAGCTTTTCTGTTCTTAAGAATAAAAACTGACTCTGAGTTTTTATGAGGTTTGATCAAATACCTTTCTCACACTTTGAGGACTCCTCATGGCAGGAAGAGGCGCAGGATGGAGGTCTCTGTAAATACCAGGATAACCTTTGAATAAAACAGACGTGAATCACCTAAATCAGCTGAAACTTAACGCCAAATTCTAGAATAACCTCAAATTCAAACCTCACCTGGGTTTGATGGCGTCCGTCTGTTGTGTCTGGATCCTCTGAAAAATCCAGCCTGCAGCTTTACAGTTCACCACCCTGAATAAAAGTCCCGTTACCAAGTTACTGAGAACAATGCAGAAGAGTTAAACGTTCCTGCAGGACACCTTCACACTGTACAAACACGTCTGAGGCCCTGCTGTCAGGGTTTATGTGCGCTCACAGCTCACACCGTGTTCCCCGACGTTTTCTCTTGACCGGTTTCATGAGGATAAAATTCAGACAAACAGTGTGTTTTCACTGCAAGAACTTCCCTTAGAGACCAGGAACCTTTGGGGTACTCAGATACTATCACTCAAGGAACCAAAGTCCAGATAGAATCTTTTTGAGATACTCAGAGCAGGATCAGGTCCAAAGAAAGTCTCAGGGACTTTATTTTACACCCCAAAAGGTTCCCATGAGAACTTTCAAAGAGTCCAGGGACCTTTTGCATTAGTTCTTTATAAGTTATATCTAAAGTTGGGGCTCTAAACTGTTTTATTTATTTACCTATTTCATATTAAGGATATTCTATATCAGTGAACATGAATATCTGTGCCAGACTGCAGACAGGCGGTGAATTTTCATGGCTGTTAGTACCCAGTTAAATATACATGATTAAAAAACACATGAAACCAGACAACCTGAACTATATAACCTAACATAGACCAACATGTAAACTACGTTTTAAACTAGCATTAAAGGGCTTCAGGTGTTTAAAGTGTTAAGGCAGCTAGTAAAGTGTGCTATGATGTCATAAAGGTGCATAAAGGTTGTCGTAAAGGTGCAGGTGTAAATCGTACCTTTGCCCCGGGGTGCCGGTGTGTTTGGACAAAAACAGACGTTTGTGAAAATTCTACATAAACACAGAGATAGTGAACATAGATGTGTACGTATGTAATAGTGCAGTGGAGGCTGTTTGAACCTGCTCAGCTGATACAGGTGTTGGTAGTTCTCACAGTTCACCACTAGGGGGAGCAGTAAACAGAATCTAATGTTGTCTTTTTGGAGTCAGAGCAACGCTTCATTTACAGATGTTAACATTTCACTGAGATGGTCATAAACAGAGGATTTCACCAGTTTATTTCATTTGAAGACATTAATGAGTTTTGCGTAATTAGGGGCATAGTTGATTTAAAGTACTTAGCTAGCGAGGAGGCTAAAGGTTCCCTTTAATTCTAGTTTGAGTTGAGATTGTTTTTCCGATCAACAACAGGTGACATCTATGTTTTAGACAGTCTACGGTCGATACGAGGCTCATCTTAACGGTTAGAGCCAAACATCAAAGTCAAACAAAATAATGTCATTAATAAAAAATATGTTTCTTATTGATCAGCCAATCAGTGAAGAGCTCTTTTCTTATTGGAGGGTCACTGAAGTATGGTAAGTATAATTAACCTAACTATTTTTAATAGAGGGTTAAGTGAGGACTTTGAACCCTGAATTAAGAAACAGCTTAATGCAAAAGAGGACATCATTTATTCTCAGGCTTTATTCTTCTCTATTTAAAAGCTTTTTAAAAATACTTTTAATATGATTAACAGGTGAAAATTCTTAACTGATCTCTAATTAGAATCAAATTAAAAACCCAGAAACACTTCCGTCTCTTTAAGAAACTTTGAAACACTTTGGAACCGAATGTTCTGGAACCAAACATCCTAGAACCAAACATTCTAGAAGCATCCTTCAATGTTGCAGTTTTACTGAGTCATCGTCTCAGTTTCTCTTTTTAAAATGACAAACTTAGTCTACGTTCAGACTGCAGGTCAGTTTAACCATCTGTGACTCATATCAGATGTTTTCATCTAAGTGTGAACAGGTCAATTCTGATTGGTTCTGATCCGACCCAGGCCTCTTTTGCATGTGGATATAAATCAGATATGTATCTGATGTGACTGCAGTGTGACGCTCAGGTCACGTTCATCCGACATCAATATGAGACAGACGTCACCATTGTTCGACGACACAAACAGGCGTGGAGAGCAATGACAGACGAGGGAACGGAGAACAGCCAGAGGCGAAAAGAGGAAACATTAGAGTTGATAAATATACAGGGGGTCCGGTCAGTTCAAGCCAAAATAAAGGGCTTGAACTGACAACGTCTCTTTAAGAAACTTTGAAACACTTTGGAACCGAACATCCCAGAAACAAACATTCTAGAACCAAACATTCTAGAAGCATCCTTCAGTGTTGCACTTTTACTGAGTCTCAGTTTCTCTATTTAAAATGACAAACTAAGGAATTGACCTTATAAGGAGATTCACCAATTTGTGATGTCATGAATTGAGCAAATCTCACGTGTTTCTTGTGACTTTCCAAACGAGCTGTTTTAAGGTTCTTTAGAATTACTGAAAATACCTTAACCTCATAAATTAAAACTCTGCCCATGAGTCATATCAAAGTTTGAACTGAATATTTGTTTAAAAAGTACTAAATAAGGATAAAATCGACTCTTTAAGGAGCCGATTCCATTGGTTTCTCTAAAGGTGGAGACATTTTTCTGTTTGAGAAGTAGATTTTTAACCGTCTCCATGTTAGTAGATCAGAGAAAACACAGTAAAAAATTGTCTGGTGGAACTTTTTGGTCTCCTGAAAAAAGCTCAGAGGACTAAAAGCCTTTTGGTAAAAACCTCTTTGTGGTTTTAGTTCCATTTCTAACTGATGATCGGTTTGTTTGTTTCTTAAAGCTCTCAGCGACAACCATCTGTTTGTTATAAAGGAGTGTCAGTCAGAGGATAAGACAGAAACTGAGGAGGACGCTTTTCCAGTACGCACTTGACCTTTGACTTCAGTCTGCACTCTGGATCTCGTCTTTTTTCTAGAAATTTCACCTTAAATCTCAAAGTTCATACTGGAATAAAACGTCTCCATCCTGTCCTTAAAACACTTTCATCCTTTTTCTTAAAATTCGTCCACATTCAGAGAGTCAAACACAGTTCTTCTCGGTAATACGCACTGACATGGACTGAATCGCTCAGTTGAAGTGGAAACATCTCTCAGCTGTTCCTTCGGCTCCATCCCCTCCTGCAGCTGCATGTATTGTTTGGTTTAATAAGACTAAACTACAGCAGACTGGAGGTAATTTCCTGAAGGGATCATGCACCTGGGCCGCGCTGCGCTCTGGTCAACCCTGCTTAACGTGAAATCTAAGAAGCTTACAGAGAGCACTAATGCCCAAATGGCCTCAGGTATCTGGAGGGGAACAAAAAGAGCTTTAAGATACAGTCGGAGAGGAAACACAATTAAAAAGGCTCTAAATCAGCAGAAATAGAAGCACAAACACAGATCAGATTCTGAGATTCAAAAGGTCAGAGAGGCTCAACATTTAGAAAAACATGTTTACTTCAAATCATCAGCTGAGGAGACATTAGACAGTACAAATCTTAAATACTGTACATGACTGATCGATCCCTACGAAGGATAGAAACCTCTGATGAGAGGAAACTCAAAGAGTCCAGTTGGTTTCAGCAGCAGGCTCACACACACACACACACACACACACACACACACACACACACACACACACACACACACACACACACACACACACACACACACAGAGCCGTGTTGTTGACAGCGCATTGTTCTCCGGCACAAAGGAGCCGTTTCAGCTCTCTTTACGCACAGCTCTGCGCCAATCCACCGGCGCCACTCTGCGAACAAAAACCATGTGCAAAGGAGGAGATATGAAGGTGTTCAGATCAAACTCTAGAAAATAAAAAAGGAGAGGCATTAAACTGGAGAAGCAGAGTCCCTGTGGACCACCAGGGGCGCTGCTGGATGAGCCAAAATCAGCTTCAGATTTTCTGTAGATTCCGCGTCAGATTGGCATCATTCCTCCGGAGACGTTTCTCCTCTGAACCTTCATTTACAAGAGCCAAACACAGAAGCACCGCAGCAGGCCGACACTGGTGCGCACTTTGCGTGAGTCCATCCTCCTTCATGACGTTAAAAATGAGGAAAGTTTGGTGTCAGCAGCCCTTCAGGTGCGGGAGTGCAGAGAGTTTGTCCACCTTCCCCAGAGCAGCGGCGTTTTCCACTCCCTTCAGCCACTCTTTACACTTCCTCACCACCGTCTCGTCCACGTCTCCGTCCTCCTCCTCGTACTCCACGTCGTCGTACTTGTACTGATCGTTGAGGAGGGAGATTTTCACGATGGCTGTGATGTCCTGCTCGGCGTTCTCCGCTCTCCCCGACGCGGCGCAGCCTTTGGAGCCTCCGTGCGCCTTCTTGGATGGAAACACTCTCCTGTGCCGAAAGTCGGTGGAGGCGCAGCACTTCTGCTGCTTCGCCATCATCTGCTTCTCCAGGTTCCGTTTCTGGATGACGAGAATGGCTTCGGGGGTGAGGCTGAGGGTGAACTGGAGCTCCTTCTTGCCGTCCTCTCTGCCGTGGAGCTGTCTGGCGGAGTCCATGGAGCTGGAGCGCCTCACCCCCTCCGAGGAGTCCTGAGGTTTGGGCACCGACAGCCAGGAGCATTTTCCCTGGATCTCCTGGCCGGAGCCGGTCTTCTGAGATGGGCTTTTACTCTTCTCCTGCAGCGGAGCTTTTCGCCCCAAAGTCCTAAAATTGGCAGATGTCCACGAAAGAGACTGCTTCTCCTTCTCAGACACCGCTTTCTCCCTGCCGCCGGGTTTGCTGGTGAGTTCAGACTGAGGAGGAGGAGGAGGAGGCACAGCGTTGGCTTTCTTCTTCCCGAAGAGATCCCTGCCTGGAGAGGAGATCCGCTGCTGGAGGCTGATCGGCGGAAAAGGCATTTTTGTGATTTTCGTGATCGGACTGAATCAGGAAATAAAAAAGTGCAGAAGAGGAAGACCTGCGAGGAGCGGCGAGCGGCGCATTTCCAGCAGCAGCGAGGCGCAGAGAAGCTGCGGTGCACCTGCTGTCCGATCTGAGGCTGGAGTTCAACTGGTGCGCACGCTCAGTCCGCTGCTTTATGAACGAGCAGAGAGGAGGGGGCGGGGCATGAAGGAGGGCGGGGTCTAAAGGAGCAGCTCCAAACAAAGCCATAAAAAACGGTGATGTCATCCTGTCATTTCCAACTACTTCCTGAAGAGATGAGCCAAAATTATACGGTGGCCGAGAAACGCCACAGCTGCAAAAATAAAAAAGATTAAAATAAATAAATAAATAAATAGTCACATGCGAAAAAAAAAGAAATGGTGCAGATTTAAAAAAAAAAAACACAACGGAAGTCTACGACGCAAAAATAGAAGTGGCGGTGGAAAAAATAAAAAGTTACTTACTGCAAAAATAAAGAACGAATGAAAAAAAAGTCACAAGGAAAGTTACAGGTGCAAAAAAAAGAAACCGAAGCCTGCTGCAAATCAAACAAGAAATGGTGCAGATAAAAAAAAAACACAACAGAAGTTTTTTTTTCCCTCCTTTTTTTATTTGCAGCAGTGGCAGTTCTCGGCCACCCTAAAATCCACCTCAAGAATCCCTCACCTTTTCCCACAGACTGACGACAGCGTGAGGATTTACGACCTCTGCATCAGGATCTGATGATCTGCTCATTTTAAGGGTTTATCCAAATGTCAATAATGCAAAGACGACAAATTAAGAGATTATGAAAACTATCTCCGACTAATGAGGTGAATGTCCAACAGGTTAGTCACATGATAGATAATAATAATAATAATAATAATAACCATATTTGTGTAGCACTTTTAAAAACAGAAGGTAACAAACTGCTTTGACATGAAGTCATAGAGCTCATGGTAAACTCAGATAAAAACAAAAATCTCAGTTAAAACGTTAAAACGATTAAATAAATCAAAGTTTGTTTTTGGATGTGTGTAGGTAGGCTATGGTCTAATGTCCCTTTAAGACGCTGTTCTACATCAGAGACGTGACTCCACCCCATCCAGTCTGTAACAAAGAGGGAAAGACAGGTGAGGAGATGGAGGACGGAGAGAAAGTTGGAGCGGCTGAAGTAGATGAAGTTAATGTGGGAGGAGGGGAGCAGCTTGTGGAGTAGTTATCGTCCATTTATCGTTATCGAGGTGAACTGATCAATATATCGTGATATTGATTTGAGGACATATCGCCCAGCCCTAGACTGAGGGGACGAGGAGAACTGTCCTGAGGTCTGATGGATCAAAATTCGACATTCGTTTGGAAAGGACGACTGGACTTATTGAGACGTTTCGCCTTAAAACGTCTCAATAAGTCCAGTTGTCCTTTCAACGAAGAACTAGAAATCATAGATGCTGCATCCTCAGTTTTTAACAATATCTCCACCTCCATGTTGAAGGTCCCGATCTTCTTTTGTTGTTCAGACGTCGACGTCTGTCCTTGACCTATCGAGGACGAATCGCTCTGATTTGATCCTTTCGGTCGATAAAGTCTCAAACGTTGATTAACTTGACGGTTTGTTGTTGTTCTCTCAGCCAATCAAAGACGTCCGTGAGAAAAACAAACAGTCTAAAATATTGATTTCTGTTCCTGCACTTTCAACCAGACGGTTCAACGATTGATCAGATGGGATTTAGTTTTCCTCAGAGTCCAAATAAAAAGAAATCAATAACAGCTTCAGGATGTTATGTTGTTGTTCATAGACGGTTTAATTTCTCTGTTATTACAGATCAGGACATTTGAAACAGTAAAAAAATGGAAATAGTGGAAAAAAAGCAGCTCTTAAATCAGTCAAAACAACAGCAGCCATGTTGGTTTATGGTTTTTCCACGACGATCATGCGGCGGACACACGGTCTGGTTTAATTTGAGCGGTTTGTTGTGGCGTGGGATCCCTCTCCTCTCTGACGTAACGATGGATTAGACGTGATGATGAGGAGGAAGAGGAGGAGGAACAGTTGGGACACAGACAGATTGATTGCTGAGGTCAGGGGACTTCCTCTTCATCCTCAAACTTTAAACTCCTCAAACTTAATCCCAAACTAGAGCGGGCGAAGAGGAAGAAGAAAAACACCCACAGAAGAATCATTTCATCCTCCAGATTAACCGCTCAAGGATTTGCTGGGTCTGTGCCAAGTGAGTCCGCTGAGGGGTACGCAGGGAGATTTGGTCCATGTTAATCCGACACCATATTATACAAGCCTTTAATGAAACGTGGAGGAGGCCGCACAGCAGGAGGTCCAACTCTGGTTTTTGGAGGAATGTTTGTAGAAATCTATGAATTAAAAGATCTTTAAATAGAAACTTAAATTATTTTTATGATTTTATGTTTAATCCAGAATGAGAGAGGTGGGATTTTAGTCTGTGGGAGAGGTCGCTCATTATTGGATCTTAAAGAATGGGACCTTCTTCACCGTCTTTAGTCCTTAAATGATTTTAAACTTATAAAAATGTCCACAGAGCTCTGGGACAAAGTAGAGATGTTGTTAATGCAGATATGTGAGGAGCTGCTGGACTATCCTGACGTTGGAGATCACAGCTGATGAACATTTCTGATCAAATGTAAAGATTAGTTTGTAGTTTAGAGGTGAGCCCAACGTTATCTCGGTGTTTGAGTCTCTGTATCACAAATATCTTCGATCTCTGCGGTTAAAATAAGAGAGTGAGAATAAATTCATGATCTCAGTCTGACTCCATCCTGAGGAGTCGACCACCAGGTCAGATTAGAGGAAGATCTGTGAAGGTTAAACTCTCTTATTTTATGACTTTATTCTAGTTGGACATGGATGATCTATCAGCTCTCTAAGCTAAGACACAAACTCAGTTTGAAAGAGTTCCCACGCTCGTTTATTTGATCTCCTCCTCGCTCATCTTTCCTGTTTGCTTTAAGTTAATTAACCCTTTAATTCCAACAGTGTGACACAACGATGACGGCGCAGTATCTATGAATCATGATTATATTTGCAGAGGGAGGTCCTTGTTTTTTTTTCTCAGTCACAGCAGCAGCAGGGCTGAGTTTGACTGCTTCAACTGTCATAATAATATCATGATCATCATTATATCATCATTATTACTGCAGCAGATCACACTTTCACTGTAAATACTGGTTTACATGAGTCTGAGGTAAGTTTAACACCAGGTCTGTGTTGGACCGGAGACTCTGCAGGACCGCCTCACTCTCAGTGATCCTGGTTGGTTAACTGCTCTCAAATATAAACTGGGTCTTTTTACTTATTAATGTGTTTTAATGTATTTATTATGGATTTCACTGTGTTCTTCGTCGTTGTTTTCTTCCGCTTCATCTGGGTCCGGGTCGCAGGGTCAGCAGCTTCAGGAGGGAAGCCCAGACCCCGTGACCCGGCAACTTCCACCAGCTCCTCCTCCGGGGGGATTCCCAGGCCAGGAGAGAGATATAATCCCTCCACCTGGTCCTGGGCCGGCCACGAGGTCTCCTCTAACGGGACGCGTCCAGAAGGCGTCCTAACACCTCAGCTGATTCCTCTGGACGTGGAGGAGCAGCGGTTCTCCTCTGAGCGCCTCCCGAGTGTCTCTAAGGCTGAGCCCGGACACCCTGAGGAGGAAACCCATTTCAGCCGCTTGTATCTGCGATCTTGTTCTTTCGCTCATTACCCAAAGTTCATGACCATAGGTGAGGATCGGCACGTAGATCGACCGGTAAATCCAGAGTCTCTCCTTACGGCTCAGCTCTTTCTTCACCACCACTGATCGGTTAAACGTCTTCATCTCTGCTGACGCCGCTCCGATCCACCTGTCAATCTCCCGCTCCATCCTACCCTCACTCATGAACAAGATCTGTTCTTGCGTCGTAATTTTTAAGTGTTTGATATTTATCTTGTGTTTTTTATGAATTCAATGCTTGTGTATTTCAGAAAGTCTGTTTCTTTATATGATCTACATTTCCTGTGGATTTTTTGGATCATTTTTTAGTTTTTATCTGCTGCTGTTTTCTCTTTACCAACATTTATTCTTCTCTATATTTACTAAAGTGGACTCCTTGGACAGCTGACTCCAGTGTAAACTCACTCTGTGCTGAACGTGTGCAGATGCAGATTAAAGTGAATTAGACCGGGTTTAAAATCAGATCTGACCTGAATCTCAGAGAGAAATCCTCGACTCGCTCGCTCGCCGCCTCTCTCAGGTGCTCTATGATAAAGAAAAAACCTCCTCTTCCAGTCATCGGGATAATTCGAACATCTGCACCACAGATGGGGGGTTGGCTGAGGTTATACATCCGCTGAAGAAGGAGGAGGAGGAGGAGGTTGTCATGACAACCGCATCCTCAGAGGCAGTGCCGTCATGCTGAAGCAATACGGGGAACCTGATGAGAGCTATATTGGGTTATTAGGTCACATCAGAATCACAGCGCTCAGAACAGCGTGACGAAGTGGGTCAGCGCCGCATCTGGTGGAAAATCAAATCTAAAAAAAGAGGAAATTTAAAGTAATGTGAGGATCGAAGGAGAGCAGGTGTGTTTCAAAAACAGAGAGAGGACAGAAGGGAGAGGAGAGGAGCTGCTTTTTAATGTGTTAGCCTCAAACATACCAGAGCATGATCAGTGAAGCCGAGCGTCCACCGCCATCGCCATCGGACAGAAACATGATCATAAATAAACACGGAGGAACATCTGAGAGCGACTTTATACATCAGTGCATCTAACCAGGACAGACAGACAGACAGACAGACAGACAGACAGACGGACAGCTGAAGGAGCATTTAATGATGCCAGAGAGAATCACACCATCCGTTTGTAAAGCTGCGTGTGTGTGTGTGTGTGTGTGTGTTGACTGAACATTAAGGCACTTGTTTGTGTGAGCTGTGGTTTGTGTTTCCCTGCACTTACATGGAATAAAATCCTCCGAACATGAAGAATAAGAAAATCTTTAAATATATATATTTAGCTTTTTTAAAGGCACTCGTGTCTCTCACATCCAAAGTGTTATCATCTGATTACAAACTTAAAAAGTGAGAATTCACAGTATGAAAAAAAAAAAAAAAGGCAAAAGTAAAAATCTGAGAGGAATCGTATAAACAACACAGAGGCGTATTTTACAGAGCTTGCATATTAGGACCAGTCTTCCCGTGAAATCCTGGACTCAGGCGTCCTAACTCAGGCAGGTGGTGAAGCATTTCATCACGGCGTCCCTGGAGAGAAACAGAGAGAGAGAGAGAGAGAGAGAGGGAGGACGGGTGTGAATCAAAAAGGACGATACTCTAATTTACTTTCAGATGAACTCTACTGAACGTTTCTACGACCCTGAAGAAGCTGCAGAGTTTTTCACACACGTCCATCAGAGTCAGGAGGGTCAGAGAGGAGTTAAATCTTTGATATGTAAAAATGTAAAAATGAATTCATGCTCAACACAATTATTATTATTGTTGTTTTCAAACGGGGTTCCACAAGGTTCGGTATCGGGGTCCTGTCCTTTTTAGACAACATTAAATCTAAATTATTAAACCGACAAACTTCTTTCTGCTGATACTGAACAAAACACCAAATTAAGTTTTTACTCTTCACTAGAACCAGGAGTGAGACGGCGTCCACAGATCCAGAAAAGGTCTCTCAGTTTGAATCTCTCGAGGAAACAAGGACTTAACGTACGAGACTCGAGGTTAAATAAAAGTTAATTAAAAATAAATAGAAAACTTTGCTGTTTGAGTCTTATCACCCCACTTTCTTACTAATCACCTGGTTTTGTCAAATAACAGGTTCTGATTGGCGGAAACCACTTGACAGTAATTAACTCTGATTAGCAGTTCATCTAAACGTAAAAACAGACCCTAAGTGGTCTGATAAGAAGAACAGTTCCCCTCAGGGTGGACCAGACCGGTCTCACTCAGTCTGACCTCCAGCTAATAAACATGATCCTACAGATAAAACTCGTCCTCCTGACCTGCAGGTTACGACCCGTGAATATTCTCACAGCGTTTCACTCTAACTGCACGATCTCATGTAAACGTCCCGCAGGAACGGCACAGGTAAAGTGAAGGACTCAGGTGTTTGTGTTCACACACGACTCACATTTGAACATTTTCAGGAGCTGCAGGTTAGGACTGGGCGATTATATGATCGTGATCGATGATCGTGATAAATTTCAGTTCGATAACAGTGATCAGCTGTGAGCTTATTTACTCGATCAAACAAAGAGGAACTGTGCGTCACAACAGCCAATCAGAGTCGAGCTTTTCCTGCTCACATCTGAAAGTTACCGGGGTAGTAAACAGGAAGTAAACAGAATGACCGAACATGGAGCTGAACGCGGAGCTGGGGGCAGCAAGATAGATGTCAGCCGATGTGTGAGGTATGTCGGCGATCAGCGCCTCAAAAACCGGCAGCACAACAGATCTGTTTAATTATTTATAGGGAAAGCATGAAAATGTGGGCGGAGTCTGTACAGCCTGTCACTGCCGACGCCACAAGTAGCATTAGCAGTTTAGCGACAACTAGCGGTGCAGCCACCAGACCGAAGCAATCAATCATATCATCTATGTTTACGTCATCCAATGTTTACATTTTAAGGCATCTTCATTTGTTTATTTTTGGTCTTTCATTCCTGCAGAAACTCTCTAAACTCTGTAAACTAGTTCACTGTTTTATTTAGTATTTATCTACATTTGTTGTTCTGTTGAGTTAAAATGGTTTTATATTTTTCTAAGTGTATCTTATTTTCTTTGTTATTTACTTTGTATGTTAATAAAATGTTGAACTAATCTCTAGTTTTTTTAGTTTTTAGTTCAGATGCTTTAAAACTGGCAGTTTAAAAATAAAATCCTGATAATAATCGCGATATTTTTTTTTTCCAAATCGCCCAGACCAACTGCAGATAGAAGCCTGCAGTTCTGCACAAAGACCGAGAACTAAGAACAGAAACGGTAAAAAGTGATCGATACTAAAGAGGAAGGTTATGACGGGGTTATTATGGCGAAACAATAACAATGAAAACAGCGATAAAATAGAAACCAAAGACAGAGAGTCTTATTGTTCAGGGTGTAAAAACAAAAGACTGACAGCAGCATTGATCAGAAATCCTCCAGGAGGAATAAAACATTTTAAAAACGTTAAAATCGTTGATCCGTGTGAAGTCAAAGTGACGTTAAAAGCTCTCGGACTCTTTGTTTTGGCGTTCTGGGTGTGGCTCATCATGAATAAGTGAGCGTGTTTTGGCGGGGGGATGCTCCACATGCTCGCCGTGACGGGGGGCTCCCCCGTCTTCAGGTGCTCTGTGATGAGGGATGATGCAATAGGAGTGGTAACCATGGTAACCGCTCTGTGTTTTTCCACCCTTTAACGGCGTTTCGCTCCTGCCCTCGGTGTGTTGCTATGCAGACTTTTTCGCCCGCAGCCCCACAGACGTTTTTTTTTTTTTTTTTTTTATGTGGAGGAGGTGTGAAACCCGTGAAGGTTAAAAGGAGAAGGAGAGGAGGGGGGTGGGAGCAGACTGAGGGGGAGGAGAGGGGGAGGAGAGGTCAGCGCTGCTCCGCTCAGAGAAATTCACTCCACGCCGAAGGAAAGGCTCGCCCTCCTTTCAGCTGATTTTTGTTTCATATTCACGTCAGGTCTGATGCTGTTTCTGCTTTGCATGAATAAATAATCGTTCGGCCTTATTTCTGATTTCATATCAGAGCAACAGCAGCCTCAAAGCATTGTGGGAAGTGCACATGCAGCAGGTTTGAGCGCCCAAACCTGCCAGCCTGAGGGTTATAAATAACAAGGAGGTAAAATACATTAAAGGATCAAGTCCAGGGACCATGTGGCGAGCGCTGAGGCCAGACAGGTAACACGGTTTGTTTCACAACATCACGTGAGTCAATGTGTTGTTTTAAAAAGTGCAGTCTAATGCTTTCTATTGTGTAAATAAGCTGCTGATCAACAGAGAGCGAAGTGATCAAGAGTAAATTAAATGAAAAATGGATTAGAGTAAGGAGCTTAGAGAGAAAAGACAATCATGTGTGAGGTGAAAACATGAAAACAGAGGAGATGAGGGGGTGAAGGTGGGCTCTGAGGGTCCTGAAAACCCCGGAGAAGGTTCCAGTTTCTCCAGAGGAATTTTTGGAGGAGGTTGCACCAGGAAAAAGGTCTTTGTCTCAGCTTTGTGTTGTTGTTGGCGCTCCGGTTGGGGGAGGGGGGACTCGGGGTGGTTATGGGACGTCTCTCAGCTGTCAGAAAGGATTACGGGGTCGCCTCAACACACAAGGCACTTAACCGAGGAGGAGGGGGGGCGGCTTCACGGGGGCGCCGGACCTTTCACCAAATGAGACCCGACCCCGCTTACAGCTGGACGGACAAAACAACATCACACCTCCAGCTCAGCGGAGGGAGATTCTCTCTCATGTCAAACCCTGAGATGATGTTGGAGATGAGAACATGAGCTGATAGGAGATCTTGATCCTGGTCTCACAGAACGGCCCGTGAAGGTCTGGATCTAATCAAAACTCCTCTTTGTGCCACAGGGCTTACCATAATCTGAGCGTACGTCACGTCAGCTTCATTAGGGGAGATAACTTTAGGGAAATCTGAGTAAAGAGCTTTATTTCACTAAAAATGATTTCATTCAGATCTGCTGGTAAAGCCGACCTCGTCTCATCAGAGAGTGTGAAACAACAAGCTGCCATTTGCCCGACACTAAGTGCCTGCAGCAGTGGTGGGGGGGGATTACAGCCATATGGTGGAGGACAACAGTTTGGACCAGAATAAAAACATGTTTTTACTGGAGGCTCACTCTTAGTTTCACCTCCCAGTTTGTTGTTTGAGAGGATGTCCGTAGATTAGACTGAGCGTGACGGAAACCAGAGTGGAAATGTTTTTCAGCTCCAGAGAAACAGAAGTAGAGATGGTGAATCCTTTCATCTCTCTTTTTTATTTATCATTGCTGTAAAGTTTTAATTTCTCCTCGTTGGATGAATAAATTAATATCTTATATTATCTTAAGTCGAGCTCCTTTAGTGAAAATAAATATCACTGAACATCATTAAAGGACTGAAGGTACATCACTGAACTGGAAACCTCCACAGCTGAGAAACTGCACTTCCTCCAGCGACCACCTGAGGCTGACCCGCCAAAATAAAGTCAGACTTGATTCAGACCCATAATACAATAACCTAATAACATATTACCAATAATGACGGCTGATTTCTTTGAGTTTTTCACCTGTTTAAGTTATTTTATATGATAAACTATGTCTTTAGTGTTTCTTGTTATCTGGATTATACAGTTCTTAGTTTGTGACTGCCTCGGTCTGAAAACACTCAATCTGATGGTTCATTCACGGCTGTTTAATTAGACTTAGTCTTTCTTTAAAGCAGCAGTGATTCCTCTCTGCAGTGAAATGTCGTTGTTTGGCTTCCATATCACAGCATGATGGTGTTTAATTTAATATAAAGAAAAATAAAAAACATTAAAACTAAGGGTAAAATAGCAGCACGGTGAGTAATATTGCACTTCTGGGGGTAGAGTGGTAGTGGAATAAAAATTAATAAATAAATAAAAGTATATATAAGAAGATATATGTTTTTATTTACACATAATAAATAGTAAAAACAGGAACACAATGTAATAACACCTGGCCTCTCACCTGGACTCTCCACCCTCACCTTCAGAGTCTTTTCAGGAAAGTCCGACTAAAACTGAACTTTTAAAATACGTGTAAACAAGTCGGATTAACTACAATCCCACTGAGCTGAAAGTCAAATGAACAAATGCCGATAAAACAGCTAAGGGTCGATTCTCTCCTGATCGACCCCGGTTCACGTGTCGGGCTTTAACCCAGGTGTCGAATACCTCAGCTGCCCGGCTGGAGTTCCCCACGGCTCTGTACTGGGACCTGTCTTAATTGGTCTTTACACCATAAAACAGACGCCGCACGCCAACACTGACTGATCTGAGACGAGTTGTTTGGATCTGGTTCAGAGGTCAGGATGGAGGTTTCAGTCGGACCACAGGAGAGCGGGTTCAAGAGTTTAAAAGTGATTCTCAGACTGTAAAACTTGGACAGTTTGGTGTTTGCCTAAAGACTCCAAAATCAGGTTTTAAACCCACTCAGACCGTCTGTAACGTCACATTAATGTCAATAAAACGACCATAAAACCGCAGCGTCTTACCTGGCGAAGGGAATGTAGGAGATGCTGTACCTGAAACAGAGAAAAACAAACATGATTAACACTTTTATTTTACTCAGAATAATTAACTCTGTCAGAAATCTCGTAACCTAAAGTTGTTTTAAACTTGTTTTTGTCGTCCATGAGATTAAAACATGAAAAAAAACCACAGCAGATAAAACTGAGAGATTTAGGACTTAAAAGCATCATAATAATGGGTTTCTGAAATAAGACACACACATTTAAACGCTCCGTGAGGTCGTAAACATCGGCGTGGAGGATCTTTGATTCGGCACAGCGGGGGAGGATTAACCAAACCTGATTGTGAACTGTAATCTTTGCACTAATGACAGCGGACAGATTGGAGACTGAAGACAAAGTACAGCGGCGAAAAACATGATACTCCTCAGCGGTAATGATTACAACTTCAGTTAAGCAGAAAAATCCCCCGAATCACCAAATATGTTTAAAACACGAGAGGAATTCAGTCCAGAGGTCGATGATTAACCGATGAACACGACGAACATGTCAGAGGAACGCCAGGAAGTATCTTAAAATAGAACCATCGACCAAAACTACAACATTATCCACGGGTGAAAAGAAAACAGGAAGTAGAGATCACCATCACTTCAAAATACTGACTGATATGTGGACCTCTGTCTCACACCGATCACTCACTTTACTGTCCAGAAAACATCTATAATTGTTTGTTATTGTTGTTTTTGTTTATAAGGGATAGGACTGGAGAAAAAGGTGACTTTAGAGGAGCAGTGAGGAGCTCTTCCTCTTCTTTCATGTCTTTTAGTTCACAGAGATAATGTTTGAGCTCCTTTAAGACGTTTCATTTCTTTATTTCTGTGTTTTAATATTGACACCTCTCAAACCATCGTCATCACACCGGACGTTCACGGAGGAAATCATCTTTTTTTAACACCATTAATATTCACAGTTAGTGTTTAATCTGACTGCTCGGCCGACATTTGATTTTATTAAGTTTATATTTAGGATTTTGTGTTTTTTAGTGAGAGATGTGACAGTGGGTTATGGAAGAGGAGAGTGGGTGAGAGTCGAGAGGGGGCGCCAAAGCCGACACTAGCCATGTTGCGAAGTCTTGTTCTGGTTGTATTTTGTTACAGGTTTGAGAAACATTCAAACATTCATTGTTTGATCTTAACGTTTATTTGTGATGAAAATTAAAAACCTTATTTTAATTTCCTCTCCTCCATAAACGTAGGATCTATTTTCATTTTACAGACTTCAGATTAAAGGAAACTGGTTTATCTCGGTCTCTAAACTGAGTCAGTGTCAGTCCTGGCGTTTCACTGTCATATGGTCACTTCACGGTCTGCGGGACGAGGACTTTACCCGCCTCTCTGTGGCTCAGTGACGCCGTCTTCCTGCCTTCACACGGACGTCTGAGTCCCTGCGTGGGAGCGTGTGTGTGTGTGTGCCCCCCGTCTGTGAGGAGTGAGAGAGAGTGTGTGTATGTGGGTGTGTGTGTGATCAGTGGTTGCCATGGGGATGCCTTTGAGAACGCAGGAAGTGAATGTACAACATGTAGGTGCAAACGTCCTGAGCGCTGATGCACAGAAACTGTCTGTTAGCTTAAGGAGGGAGAGAGGGGGGGGGTCTGAAATTCAGTCTTTGTTCCTGCTGAGCAAATATGTTCAGATTAATGAAGACACAAGTGCAGACATGCCCACACACACACACACACACACACACACACACGTGTAACGGCGCTCTGAGGGAGTCGTGTCTGTCAATCATCGTTACACAACCGTCAGCTCAGTGTTTAAATCAGAGCAGGGATTAAATGAGAGGAAATACTTATGATGAACTGAAGGTTATGTAATAATAATAAGACAGAGTTATCAACCCTCCACTGTCACACACGTCGAACTTTAAATCGTGCGTCTTTCTTACGTATCGGCAGACTGATCGGCCTTTACTTCGCACGTCTTTAGACCTCCGTGGATTCTACGGCGGTTAAATTTGGCCAAAGTAACATATCTATGTAACCCAAATATATATATATATATATATATATATATATATATGTATCTGTTTTTCCTTTTTTTGTGTTAATTTGTTTGTTTTTCCTTTTTTTCAGTCTCCGTTATGGTTTTCTTTTTTATCTACCAAGTTTGTGTCGATGTCCTGATGTATAAAAATTCGGGGTCCAGTAAATGTTGGTGGGGGGTATGGGGGAAGTTTGTTTAAATGTTCAGGAACTACACTTGATTGTTTCATCTGTTGATCAAAAAATAAATAAATGTGGCCAAAGTGACGTTTAAAAAAAATAAAAAACTGGCCAGTGACATTTAGAAAAAAAATGGCCAAAGTTACTCTAAAAAAAAAAATAAAATTGGCCAAAGTGACGTAAAAAAAAAAAAAAGGCCAAAGTGACTTTTAAAACAAAATAAAGAAATTGGCCAAAGTGACTTTAAAAAAATAAATAAGAAAAAAAAATGGCCAAAGTGACATAAAAAAAAAAAAAAATTCGCCAAAGTGACTTAGAAAAAAAAAGTGGCCCAAATGACATAGAAAAAAAAAAAAAAAAAAAAAACAGCTTCCAACCTCTTAAAAAGTGAGAAACAGCCAAACAGCGAGTGAAGCAGAGAGAAGTTAGTTTCCTTTCATTGCTGTTGTTTCATTGTTTCATTGATAAATTCAGTACGTCCTGTAAATCACTTCAGTAACTCTGACCTGCTAAGTTGTACTGCTCCTTTAAGAGGCCCCTCCTGAACTGAAAGCTTCTCTTAATGGAAATACGGCTTTTGTCTCACTGGTGATTACCACAGATGGACACACCTGTCTGTCTCTGCACCCTTAAGTAGATTCACACTGATCCTGGTACTGAGTCCAGAAAACACACTGACCGTTCTCAGACCTGTCAGGTGATCTACCTGACAGCAGGAACGCCGGGCAGCTGTCACTGCTGTCACTTGGATTCATGACGTCTACATGTTATTTATTTACTGTTTTATTTACATTAAAGATATCTAATAAGAAGCTCAAACTCTCTCAGACTCAGATGAGGTGCAGTTTGACGTGCGGCGTGCTGATGTTCGTGTGAGATCAACCGTATATATTGGTTCAGCTGTGCACACGTCAGCAGCAGTTAGTAAGCTTAAAGCATCAACACGTGATTAACTCAAGTCACTGACATTCGCTGCGTGCCAGAGCAGCTGGAGGAAAAGTTCCCTGACCCGGAAGGTCGGCTCTATCTGACTAAGAGGAAGTGATGAGTTCACTGAGACTCTCCGATCGCACTCACCAAGTCATCGCCAAGAACTGCAGGATACAGAAGATGATGGCCAACCCGTTTTTCCTCCACTGCGGGGACAAACAGGGACGGGTGATCCAAACGGCGCTTCGTTATCAGAGACAGAATGAGACTTTTAATCGTGTTTGTACTCACCCAAAAGACGGCGCAGAGCGTTAAGACGAAGCAGAGCTGAGGGAAGAAGAGAAGAGACGGATGATTCCTCACAGAAGGGATCATGAACTTTAAATTATTCTCATTTTTAATCATTTTAGAAACCGATTCACTGCATGGAAAGGACAGCTGGACTTATTGAGAATTAACAAAGAACTAGAAATCATAGATGCTGCATCCTCAGTTTTAAAGAGTAGAGGGTCCGTTCCTACATTCTATATCATATCTGTAGATCATCTTAAAATAAAGACTTCATTTACAAACCGTCGTGCTTCACTTTGACTCTGACCGGCTTCAGAAAAATGAATCCTAAAAATAGTCGGTCATCTCTCTGAGTCATATGGCGCCGTGGTTTTTAAACTGAGCCTGTTGCATAATCACGTAAAAACTCCTCTCTGTGCGTTTTGATCATCACCGACATTTCGGCGATAATCCTGCGTTCACGTGATTTTTCAGATGATCCACTGTCTTTGATTGTTTCATGGTAGACACGCTGTTTGTCATTATTGAAGAGAGAACTCAGTTTAGAGGATCATCCAGAGAGGAAACAGAGCAGTAGACATGAAGTTTCTGATCGTCTTCATTTACTTTGGTTTTATACTTCTAACAGAGAAAACGCTGTTAGTTTCCATATTTAGAAACTCATTTCCTTAAGTGCTCCTTCAGCAGATAAACGCAGCTTAAATAAACCAACCAATTGTCAACCATCTGCAGGTTCAAACTCTCTCTGCTGCTGACAAAACCAAAACCAGCTACGACGATAACGTCACTTTAACATCTGAAGTTTGCAGCTTCGACCCTCTCTGACTCTGAGACACTGAATCTGCATTTATCCCAGTTATGCACTTAATCAAAGATCATATTTACAAAGATATCTAAAGGATAGATCAGCTCTGAACGCTCAAAGATGAAGATGAAGCTGAGGGTGAAGTGTCTGACAGCTGAGTCACGCGGTGACTGAAATGTTTGGACTTTTCATGGACCAGAACTAGAAAAGGGCAGAAATGACGTCAACGTGCCTGAAAACCTGAGACTGACGATAACTCTGGATTTGCAGAAGAGAACTTGAAAACACAAATATTAACAGAAATAGGAATAAATAACCCAGGATTTCCACCGCATCTTCAATAACCCGCAGATTCACGTTCAATCACATGATAACGAGTCGTCTCTATAAAGACAGACACATAGACATATAAGCAGTAGATTGTGTCCTTCCAGAGGAGGAAATCTACTTCTAGACTTCTAGAATCAGCATCTCCTCATCCATGGTGTCATCGGGGTGAAATGACGTCTAAAAACCTTTCACTTGTTCGTCTCCGCCCGTTTGCATGGTGTGAAATACGATCCTCCTGAAACACGGAGTGTTTTATTTTGAAAAGAAGCCGGATGTTTTATTTTGTGTCTGTGCCCGACTTCCTTTCCAGCACGGGTTAATCTGTGCTGAATTTATCCGCCATGCTCCGGCGTCCAGAAAAAATAGAACTCTTGAGATCAGCTGAGGAGTCCGGCGATCCGCACAGGAACGGAAAGAAGTCGGTGTAAATTGACACGTTAACTTGAATGGTTACGATCAGCTACGATCGGAGGATACGACCTTTTAGGAGACGATCATGGAAATTGCAGTTTGAAAAAACAGTTTGTAAAAAGTGCAGAAAACTAGAAATAAAGCTGTTTACAGGAAGTGTGAACTAGAGCAGTTTGTACTTTAGGATATTATTTACAGCTTAACAAAGTGAATATTGCAGTTTTGAAGTTTTGTAAGGTTCACAGACAGATCGCAGCCACTGCATGAGAATCAGTCCAGAGACGCTAAAAGGGAGGAGTTATAAAGTTTGATGGCCACAGGTAAGAATGACTTCCTTCGATGATGCTCCGTGGTGCATTTAGGGGGACTGAACGTGCTAGAAAGGAAAATTCAGGATAATTACCAGCATGACGATCGTGGCGATCAGCCTCGTCGGTTCAAACATGCGTTTCAGCTGTTTCAGTGGTCCCATTAGGAAGCAGGTGCTGGAGGAGAACCAAAGAGGAACTGATCAGTAAAGTTCATCATGACTTATTATTATTGACGAGTATGCTGTTACTGTTACCCTGATCTGTCTGAGTAAAACACTGAAGCTCAGATCTGATGAAAAAAAAATCTTTTTTGTCTTTTTCTACCAAAGTTTAAGAGTTTCTAATATTTCTTTTTAAAACCCTCTGAAGTCTGGTTATATCTTCACTCCTCTCCCTGAAAATGAGTCTGTTCATCAGTTTTACGATCAGAGAGTCAAACTCTGCTCTCAGTCCAGATCTCACTGTAGTCATCATGTTTTTCACGCAGACTCACAAATGTCTCCAGAGTGACGTGAACACTGTGAGTCAGATTTACGCTGCACGTTGCAAACTTACAGGGGGTTAATATTTAATGCCCAGAGACACGTTTCAAACCTCCTACGTGATGCACGTGTGACGTCAGTGTGAGCGTAACACGAAGGCTTTCCCCGCGGACGAGGCGCACTGAGCTGAGTGGGCAGAGGAAACCCGTGGAGCGTCACAGCTGCTCGCTCAGACCGCAGAGGAGTCGATGTTGACGCAGACGCTCTGCTGAGAGCGAGGGAGCCACACTTTTTTTAAACTGCCGTGGACGTGTTAATAATGTTCCTGCACAGGCTGTTACTGCTGATGAGGCGGGGATGAGGGCGCCGTTAATACCATCACTCATTAATCACTAATACTCTACTTATCCCTCCACCGCTATGAGAGGAAGGCTGTGGATCTACACCAGATACTACAGACACTTCTTTTACTCTGAGCTGGAAACTGAAGTTCAGTCTGAAGATGGACTTTATTTTAGGTTCCTCCTCCACAAACTCACACTAGGATGATTTTTATCCACATTTCCTTCAGTTTTCAGACAAACTCGCTCCCTCATACTCAGAAAAAATGTGAAATATTGAATAAACTTTCATCTTTAAGGTCAAATTTGACCTCTAAAAACTGATCTAATTCTCTGTGAGTTTAATGTAATTTTCTATGAAGAAGGTAACACTGTCAAATTCCTGTCATTCAGTTTATTACCGGCTTCATTTCTCTTCATCAGTGATTCTCTATCTGGTTAGTTCCTGTGATGTTTGAACCTACAGCCCAGACTTGATCAGGACTGAGTGATCAGCTCCCCTTCTAACATGACTCAGCAGCACCTCCTCTGCTGCCTCACAGGAGAGTCCACAGAGTCTTCATGTGTCTCTGTCTGTGTCCTTTGTTTTGCTGTCTGCGGTTCTTCACTGATCATTTGTTTTAAAATCCTCCTCTGACCTCCTCTTTTTATTTATCTGTTCACTTATTCATATATTTGGACCTCACTGCCTCTCATCGTTTCACTGGTTTTGATTCTCCCTGATCTGACGTCCTCTTCCTCTTCTCAGACTCTTTTTCAGACTCTTCTCCGTTCGTTCCTTTATTCTTGATTTTCTTTTGTTAATCTTTGTTGGAGTTTTATCAGAACTTTCTAGACTTCTCTCCGCCTGATTGTTGAACATTTATTCTGTTATTGAGCATCGATCAGAAAAGTCTGGTGGATCAAACTGCAGCTGAGGCTGATGCTCATCATTATCTTGTCAGTTTGTCATCTCATGAGGAAAATGTCCCAAGACTCAGACCTGGACAGGAGGGTCTTACCTGGCGAGAGCTGAGAGGTTCCCTAGTGTGTAGAAAACGGCGAAGAGCTTCATCCCGTTAGGCAGGAACAGCAGAGCTGTGCCCTGTTAAAGGAGTGAAAACAGACGGTGTCAACCACAGAGTGACGTCACCTTTGACCTCAGCGTGAGTAAAAGATATACAAATATCATCATACAAACATTTACGAGTCCCGTGGGCGGTCCTGAGTCTGTAGAGAAATGTAACAGCTCCCCCTAGTGTCCAAATACTGTGAGGCTTTGATTCAAAAACTTTGAGTTTTATTTGTTTTTATCTTTTTTTCGCTTTTTACAAAAACAGTTTTATAACAGTACTGGTGTTAAACTGATTTTCAGAAGATGCAGTATCTAACCAAACATTAGCGCTTGAATAAAAACCGTCCAATAACTGCGTTTTATGATGTTGTCCAAATGTTTCTGATTCAGAGCGGCAGTTAGAGAAGAATTTTAATATATGAAGATGTTCAAAACTTGTTTTTCAGATGTATTTTATTTCTGATGTTTGTACACACTTATCTTCTCTCTCTGTGAACTTCCCCATCCAGACTTCAGTCTGAGGTTTTGTTACTTTGTCAGCATAAATTTTCACCTCCTTGGTGTGATGAGTGAAATCTGCCAACGTCAAGACTTCCTCTAACTTCAACTGCAAACTCTGTACACCATTCAAAGCTTATACTGAACTGAAACAAGTGTGTGATATATCAAATGTTAGTGAGCTTTTATTGTTATTCATTAAAAATATATCTGCTCATTTAAAGTTGGTGTCAGTGACATGTTTCTAAAAGGAAAATCCAAACAGATGAAAAGTTGTTTTTTTTCTACCTTGGTTAATTCTCCTCTGAGGATTTCGTGTTTTAATTTGACTTTTTTCTAACAGTTAGACCAGATCTTTGAAATGTTCTCGTTTTGGGAGATGGTCATCCTCTGATTTAGAGTGATGGCACAAATTTACAGTATTCCCTCTTGTTGGTATTAGAGCTGAATTTTAGAGTCTTAAAAGTTCAGACCAAACGCAGCAGCAGCAGAGAAACTCTCTCCTCAGAGTCTTCAGCGTACGCTCTGCATTCTCTGCATTCCTGAGTTCAGAGTAAAATCAGACATACGAGCGTCTGTTCAGTGAAAACACAGAGAGAGACTCACGAGGATGGAGCACAGGATGCCTGCAGCGAAGCATATGAAGAACCATTTCACTCTGGTGCTGTAGCTGAGAGAGCTGACATCCAGGGTCTGCAGAGAACAATGAGAGGATGTCACAGCACAGACCTAATGACCCACACGCTTCCTACTGAAGATTTCAACTAGTCAGCTGGAGCCCAGCAGATAAGAGCCCGCTCAGTTTTATCTTCAAACATGAAAACAGACTCACTGTGATAAAGGAACAGAAAGTACACAGAAACATTCACAGAAGGAACCAATAAAACTGAAGTGTAGAGGAGAAACTGCAGAGACCTGCAGACCCTGAAGCTCCAGAGTGAAACTTTAACTTTGAAACATGTTAGAAAAAAACACAGGGTGCAAATCAGTAACTCACCTCAGTCCCTCCTCACGGTGAATGCATGTGGAAGTATAAATGTACAATTCAGTGAAGGCTGACAGAAGAATGAAGAAGGCAGTCTTTTTGACTGCTTTAAATTTCTTAAATAAACTTTAACGAGTTTTACATTTTAATTGTCCACTTTTCACATTTAAGGCAGAAATTTGCAAATATACCATTTAAAAGACAGGGCAACACATTTAAAACCATCAAATACATTTAAAAAACAGCACACACATAATAAATTAGCAGTCATAATTGATCTACACAACAGGACACTGATATAAATGTTGAAAACTAAAGTTCTATCAGCAGGTAACAGACTCTGTGAGGAGGATTCACTGAGCTGAGGAGTATTTATGATGTTTAAAGACAAACCGAACCGTCAGCACCAGTGTGTTTGTTTTTATGCCAGCTGACACAAGGTCAATAACTGATGAGAGAATTGATCATGTGGGCCAATTACTTATGTCAGCTGTTGTTAACTAAACACAGTTTGGGACAGAGAACAAACATGAACGTGTCTTAACATTGGTGGTTAATATCAGCTGTGTTAGAAAGTAAAAATTAATCAGATTTTAACCTTTAGTACCATTTAACCCCGAGTGTTTCTGTGAGCGTCTGAAAAGCCACAGGATGCATCATTTCTTCACAGAAATACAATCAGACCGAGACGCTAAGGCAGAAGAACTACCGCGTCTGTAAAATGATTAATATGATGATTATTACTTCAAGGAAATGATAAAGAGATGATCATAAATGTTCTTTCTTGAGCTGCGTCACCCCGCTGTAGTCTGTAATTGACTGGCCTGAGGTCTCGCTACAAAAAAGCGACATGGCAACAGTGGAGGAGGGTCCCAGAGTGCTAAGTTCTGGAATGCTGTCAGTCTCAAAGAGACAGTATTAAACTGAGGCGTTTAATGACATCAGTCTGAAACAAATACAGTAAATTTTGAGCTTTAACATGAAAACAAAACAAATTTATCAAAAGGAAATTCTACTACCTTAAAATAAGAGGAAAAATAACTTCACTTTAATCATCACTAAAATAAACGGAAATACTGGGAAAATAACCGGAAACAGATCCGTGGAAGTTTAAAGATAAGACAAAAATGAAACTAAATAAAGTGTTTTCGGTGTTAAAGGAGTTAAAAATAGTTATTATAATTAAAACTGCTTAAGTAGTTAAAACAGTTAAAGTAGTTAAAACAGCCAAAGTGGTTAAAACACCTACAGTAGTTTTATCGTGTTATCGTCTGTTGGATGCTAACGAGGCTAACGTAGTAAACTGATTTAAAGCTAACGGCTAACAGCGTTTAAAAATATAAAAACCACACTGACATTAAAGACAGCATTTTTAAGAATTCGCCTTAAGTCACATACTGTGTGAAAAAAAGTCAGCTCAGTTTAGTTGAAGTGTTTTAAACTCTTGAGTTTTACACACAGACAGCGTTAGCATTAGCATTAGCTGTCAGACTGTAGATGTACCTGAGCGGTCAGTCCCAGCTCCTCGTTCTCCTCTTGGCCGCTCAGAACACGACGAAGTTTATCCATGACTGAGAGACACTCAACTACAGAAGAACCCGAACTCTAACTGTCTGTTTTTTCACTACTCTATGTTTATTCTCTAAAGTTATAACCGCAGTAATAAACTGTACCGCTGACTTCCTGTTGCCTCTATGACGATTACTGTCTGTGGTGCTGCGTTCACGTGATACATGAGAAATGGGAATAAAGAGTTTCAGTGTACCAGTGCGGGACTTATCGAGTTGACAGATTTGAGATCATCTCGTTTAAAAGTCAGGAGGAAATGTTGGCTTTATGGCTTAAAAAAAGTTTGTAGTCGTCTGTATTTTTTTAAAATCTCTCTCTCTCTGCATCTTAAGGCGAAAACAACTTATTTATATTGTCCATTATAGTTTTTACGATACCATGTAAAGTCCGTAAACACACCTTCTGGAACCGTTTTTGTTTTGAGTTAAACACAAAAAAACAATACAGCCATGGCAAAAATACGACGGAGTACTAGGGCCACATTTAGAAAAAAAATTAAGACTTTTAAAAGGTTAAAGTCATTCATTTACGGGAATAAAGTCATAATAAAGTAATCACTTAAGAGAGTAAAGTCATGATAAAGTCTTTATTTTCTAACCTGTTGTTTAAGGTGACATTTGTTGAAATTAGAGCGATTAATCATTTCATGAAAATGTACTTTAATATAAGTTTCTCAAACAAGGAGATACTTTAATGTTTTGGCACATCAGCACCACATTATCATATGTATAGAAGTAGTTGATTATGACTTATTCTCGTTAGTAATGACTTATTATGGTAAATTAATGACTTTAATCTCAGTCTTAATTTTCTCCAAGGCCTTATTTTTTTTCTTCACGTAGCCCTAATACAACATTTTACACAATGTCTGTGGTAACTGTATGCTCCTGAAGAGCTCACAGTGAAAACTGTTTATTGTATTGTCTCTTTATATCCACTAGATGGAGAGAAAACTATAGACTAGCCCTATTAGTGGCACTGAGTGGTGCTCAATTACAAATATAAGTTTATCATATCTGAGGTCAGAATCTTTGTTTTTATAAATTGGATATTTATTGATAGGGGCCCATTAAGACCACCAAAATTGCGTGAATTTTTTTAATATGGTTGTCCTAAATGTGCAGATTAGTGTGATGCCTGATTGTCTCTGTTATATTGGTCCTGTGCTGGAGAGCTGAGTGTATTTGGAGGACTTCTGTTCACCGTACTGCAGTCTTTCAGAGCTGATTCATCACAGTTGTCACTGAAGCTTTTGCCTGCAAAACAATTTCATACTTTTAAAAACAGAAGTTTACAACGTGCTTTGACATAAAGTCATAAAGCACATAGAAAAAAACAAAAACAAAAAACTCAGTCAAAATGGAATTAAAGCCCATTTTCATGTCATAAGGAACCCAGACAAACAAGAACCATGATTCAACATAAAATGAGACCATGAGGACTGAAATAAAAACATAAAATAGTTAAGAAAAAGGAAATTAAAAGGGGGGTGGAAAGCTGAAACATGATAGTAAATATAAAGACAATATCAACAATGATAATAAAATAATAACAGGTAATCCTGATAATAATAGTAATGATAATTTATCAAATGTAAATGCCAAGAAAGGAATAAAACACACCTGTAATTACAGCAGCTCCAGCTTTAGACCTCCTCTCACAGCTCTGCACAACAGTTTGTTTGTTTGTTTTTTAAAGAACAACAATAATAATATAACCCTAATAAAATAATATAATTTTGTCACTTTCCTCCTGAAGTTCTGATGTAAATAAATGTTACCCCTCCCATAAGTCTGGGGGCGCTGCTCTAAACTGACAGAGTGATTTCTGTATCTGTTAAAAACTGGATTACTTTCACTTTATTTCCGCATCAGACTTTATTATCAACCACCTGCTCCCCCTGACCGTCCTCTCTCTGTGATTGGTCAGCACACACTCATATCTATTCTCTGATTGGTTGTAGTAACTCTATCTGCTCTCTGATTGGTCCGGACATCCGTCGGTCAGACGGTTCGGGGTTATTTGAGGCCAGCTGATCGTTTCAGGTCATTCAGTGAAACGTTACCTGAGAGAGGGACATCATGGCGGGACGGCAGCTTCTCCTCAGACTCCTGACAACAACAACCAGAGCAACCAGAGCAACTTCTCAGCTGAGGAGCAACCTGCTGGTTCGACAGTCACACCGAGCCCTGTCATCAACAGCGAGAGGTGAGTTTATGTGTTTTAATGAGGGACACAGATTAATAACCTGACAGAGGAGAAACACAAACACTCTGAGGAGTTTAATCATCGATCTGAGCAGTAATTAATCACCACTGACTAATTAATAACCGAGAATATTATCGGAATATGATCGGGATATTTATAGTTTACTGCGCAGATCGACGTCTGCAGACAGGACGTCCGTACAGTGACGTCATGACGCTGTCTGCTGATTAAAGTTTACAAATATTTAATATAAAATAATATCATGACTTACAGTAAGTAAAGTTTGCTGTAAGGTGGAAGATTAGAGCTTAGATCGACTTTGTGATTTTTAATCGGCTGAAATGAAAAACCGATTAAATTAGTCAGTGAAGGTCATCCGGACTCTGACACACACACACACACACACACACACACACACACACACACACACACACACACACACACACACACACACACACGGGGAGGGTGTTTCACTTTACTCTGACTTTGACTTTGTACATGTCCTGATTTATAAAGTAACACAGATTTAGTTTAATCTGATTTTAATCTTGTAGAACTTTTATAATGAAACTGCTTCTATTAAACACTCTGCAACCTAAAAGTACCAGGAACTTTTTGTACCAGGAAGTCAGAATCAAAACATGGAAACAGTGTCTGTGGGTAGTTGTCTGCATTTCCACTTTGGGCCAAACCCCAGAAATATTTTGCTAATTGCGACTACTCCAGTTACTCCAGTTCAGATGTTCGGTTGATTAATATGAAGGTATTTCTGGTGTTAAAGGTTTGTGCGTCTGTAACATCTAATGTGTAGTCGTGTACAGTGATTGTGTTTGTGTATTAGTAAATGTGAAATCTGCACTTTAAGAGTTGCGTACTTGTAGATTTTTTTTTTTTTTAATTTCCACAAGTACAACCCAACATTTACACATTCATAAATCTTAATTACAGGAGCACAAACCTTATTTACAAATCACAGATTCAAACTCTGACACGCTCACATATTTGGTGTAAAACATATTTGTGCACCTGTATGGAGGAATGTGAAGTTGTGGACAAATATGAGCAGATCTTCATGTGAACTTGTGCAAAAAATGTGACATTTATGTACAATAAGCTTTCAGGAAAATAGTTGTGTTGTTTTAAAACACAAACACAAATCCATAATTACAACCGCTGGAATCGGATCACAGATCGTGTTTCCCACAGCTACAAATGGAGTCACTGAATTCTTTGGTGTAAAAGGTGGTCACTGATCTGAGATTGACCAATCAGAGGTGATAGCATTTCGTCTCTTTTGAAGATCTAGCTTTCGTACCTCCATCAGTCTACCTCTACTTCTCTCTTTTTCAGCTGAGTTGGTGCCCGTGTTTGTGATGAAGCACCTGGTTTTAATGTGAACAAAATAAGAACAGTCTTCAAAACTATTACGACAATAAGGAGCCGATCTTAGTCAAAAAAACGGTAGTAGTTTCCTAATACTGGGAGTAACGCCTGAGGGTTTGAACAGGAGGTCAGAAAAATAAAACATCTTCAACATCTTATTGAGTCTAGAACCTTCAGAACCTCCTCATATAATATCTGGATTCAAAAAGTCTGAGATATTTGTCAAAAGGAGCAGATCAGATTTTCACTCAGGCTTCAGAGAACCTCTTTTAATGAAAGATGGAAACTTGTGGAACCTTTTATTGTTGCAATGAGTTTATGTAAGTGGTGTAAGAACTTCCTATCTTTATCAAAATACTGTCATCCTGCCTCTGACTATAATCTGTGCCTATAAATCTGTACTTTAGAGTGGACGTTGTTTATTTGTGATGATTACTATAATTATTCTCTTTGATTTAATTCAACATTATCTGTGGACGTTTGTAAAAATTCACATACAGCTGGAAAAAGGAAAAGAAATGTGTTGTACTGAGATGTTTAAACTGTATTATTGTTAAAAATTTAATAAAAATTAACAATAAAGAGAAACGGTTTCCAGATAGACCAGTTTCTAAAAACATAAAAGATATTATAGAAAGTGTAAAAAAGGACCTGTTTTTAATGCCACATTATTGTTTCCTGATTAGACCAGTATTCAAATCAATTATAACAGAAAGTACCAGAACATCTCTGTGTGTTCAGCGACCGGTGTTGAATATGTAAATGTAGCTCCAGTTTTTAACATAGACAAGTTTGTTTCCTGATGAGACGAGCTCCTCAAACTATTGAAGGACATAAAAGTTTCCCAACAAAGGAAAGATGTCATAAAATAGTCATAATTCCTCTGGATCTATATTGTAGTGAAACATGAGGACATTAGGAGTCAATCAGTATCCCCTGACCCAACACAGTTCCCTGACTAGTTCCTGGTTTCTGGAGAAAGGACCGCTGAGTTTAATCTGTTTTTAATTTTCCAGGCATACCGACTGATGACGAGCAGGCGACCGGGCTGGAGCGCCGCACTCTGCAGGCGCTCAAACAGGGGAAGGTAAAAACGCGTTTATCACCTAATTATAATTCTGTTATAAGTTATGTATCATTTGTATAATAGAAAAGCTACATTTTTATGTATATGGAAAATTAGTAAATGTTAAATATTGAATTTTGTTTTGTATGATGTTCTTTATAAATTGAGTTTGAATTGTCCCTGTGCAGGACCCGTACAGCATCCTGAAGCCAAAGGAGTACGCAGGAACCAAAGAGGACCCTCACATCGTCCCGTGTATCGGGACCAAGCGTCTGGTTGGCTGTCTCTGTGAGTAGACGAACACCTGTAACTCACCTGATCTATGAGTCAATGGTGACATCACACAGCAGGTAACCACGGTAACCCCTCTGTGCACAGGTGAGGAAGACAACACCGCCATCGTCTGGTTCTGGCTCCATGAAGGAGACGCTCAGCGCTGTCCGTCCTGTGGGTCGCACTATAAACTGATCCATCACGAGCTGCCGCACTGAGACACACACATGTGCACACACACACACACATGCACATGCACATACACAGACTGCTCATACTGCCCTCTATTGGCCGTAAACTGTAAAGTCAGTCACTTCTGTCATTAAACATACCTGAAAGTGTCTCTCTGGAGTTTCTATTTGTGTCGTTTAAATTTGACTCCGAGATATTTTTTCTTTTTATTGATAAATCTGAAAAAAAATAAAATAATGAAACAAAAAGAAGAAAAATAAACTGAAGAGGAGGTTTAATCTGCTCCTGTTTAGCGTGCGTTCAAAAAATCCAACATTCTACAACCCAGCACTCCAGAACAGAGAACATTCGGGAACTCTAGATTTCCAGAACACTGCTGGAATTCTGGAATTCAGCGTTCTAGAACCCAGAATTTCAAAATACAACATTAAGAACCCAGCATTTCCTAATTCTGCATCCCTAATCCAAAAATATATATGCTGCGTTCGAGTTACCGAAGTCAGATGCTTGAGCTGAAAATTATGTCACACCCGGAAAAAGCAGAATCGGAGGCCCGAAACAAGATGGCTTCATCTAGGCAAGTTATTTTAGTGCTTGCCTTATATTCGAACATCTGAGAACAGGTTGGTGTTTGGTTGAATTTGCTCTTTATAGAAAAATCTATATTTGAGTCAATCTGGTCTGGATCTCTCGTAGTTCTTGTGTCTATTTGAGGTTCACAGTCTCATCCTGGATCAGTCCTTCTTACTTTTACCTCACCGTCTGACATTATAAAAATGAAATGTTCATCAGTGTTGGTAACACTCCTGACTTAAACTCCTAATGATCCGAACTAAAGGAGTGTGACAGCAGGACAGTTTCATCCCCACAGTAACTCTTTATTTCAGCATCTGCTCTCTCTCTCTCTCTCTCGGTTTTATTGTTATATTTAAGGCTTACAGCTGAGGAATGAAAGGTTTCACACAGCTCTCAGTTTAAAGTCAAACAGAAATAAAAACCCACAGGATGAAAACGTTACAAACTCCTATAAAACATGAAGACACCTGCAGGAACTGAGCATGAGCTGAGGCTGAAAATGAGACGTTCGGGTCAGTCCACTCACCTCCACTCTGTGTCTTCACCTTATTTTAATATTTCTAACTTATTTAATCAACATTTACAGATTGATTATGACTAAGGTTTTATAAATAACCTTTTTCACCGTCTCATCTTCAGCTTCAGTGGAGTAACAGAGCTGCAGGTGACTCTGTTTACAGGTGTTCATGTCACCATTTTCAGACTGCTTTTCACCTTTATCACCATCATCATCATCATCAACAAAGTTTCACCTGATGAAGAACAGCAGATCACACCTGTCCTCTCTGTGGATTGGTTCTAGTAGCATCTGAAATACTGACATGGCATCAACAAGCTTTAAACCCATCACCACTCTGATCGTCTGGACCCTCCTCCTCGTCCTCGTCCTCGTCTTCCTCGTCCGGACACAGACCGGGTTCTGTCCCGGTCTGAGTCCCTGGAGTGTTTCTTCTAACAGTAAAGTTCTCAGGCCAGGTTGAAGCCCTGATTGTGATCGATAGCCTGTAAGAGTTTCTCTCTCAGAGTTTCGGCGCTCGTGTACTTGGGCAGGTCGAGCAGGTTGAAGCAGGTGTGAGCGACAGGTAAGTAGTGTTCCCCTCCCCCCGTGGGCTGAATCACCAGCTTCAGACTCTTCATACCCAGGATGGGGATCCGGTCCGATCCTGTGAGGAACACTGAGACAGCAGACACACACCACGTCCCTCAGATAAATGTCAAACGTTAACAGTCTGTGGATATAAATCCAGTGAAATAAAGGCTGAAACGTGTAAATGAGGCTCTTACGCAGAAACTGTTTCTTCTTCTCTAAAGGAAGCTGATGAAAAACCTCCCAGAAGAGTTTGATGGTGTGATGATCGGCCCAGTACTCTCCTTTATACTCGGTGCTCTGTGGACAGACACACATGAGTTTAATCAGATTAAATTTAAACTTTATTCTGGATTACAGAGTCTGACCATCAGAATAACTGAGGCTCTATAAAACCTGACCTTCTGCAGCTCCGTCCAGTCGTAGTTGGTGTTTCCGATCACCATGGCCTGAAGTTCGTTGGGCTGGAAAAGATCCAGAACTTTCCCTCCACACACTTTATGAAAGCCGGCGTAGAAACATTCAAAGAGCGGAGCGATCGACGCGTTGAAGACGTAATCGACGTACGCGTTCACAAAATCCTGCCTGTAGGAAAAAGACGTCAAAATCAAAGATCAGGAGTCAGAGACGAAAGAGACGAAGATGATTCAATGAGATTAAAAAAGGAAGAATTACAGGTTACTGTTTAGAGATAATAAAAAGTTATAAAAATCAGATTAAATGGTCGAAGAATTTTTAGTTTTTTTATCAGGTGTAAATGAGCTGCCACAACAAAAACATCAGAAAACAGAAAAACAAACACCATCTCTGTGAGGATTTGAAATAAAGACACAGTCAGCAACGTTTCTAAACAGACTTTCTGCTGCAAAGAAAATATTTCCCTAAAGTTTCTATAAACATTTACTTATTTACCTGTTGGGATCTTACCTGTTGGATTTGTTGACGTTGATGTTGTCGCCGTTTGGAACGAGCTCCAGCACCTCTGTGGCCCCGTAGTTTTCCTCTGTAATCTGACGAACACGGATCAGAGTTCAGTAAAGTGACTCTCAGTTTTAATCTGGAGCAGTTTGGAGGTTTCAGGATCTTCTTACCGTGAAGTTCAGACAGAAAGTGTCCTCCAGGTCGTCCTCGGTGTAGTCCAGCAGCTGCTGCAGACTCCTGTTTGAATCCACACAGACTCATATTTAATCAACTCTGTTTGTTCATTTAATCTGTTTTAATCCAACTTTAATCTGCAGTTTAAAAACACTCCTGAACAGGTGAGTGACCTCTGACCTCCCTACGTCGGGCATCAGCTCCTTCAGGTCATCCATGTTGGGTTTCTTCTTCAGCAGCTTTTTGTAAAGAGCCACAGGGAAGTTCAGCTCCACGATAGTCAGATTATAGATGGCCAGACCGCAGATTACCCCGATCAGATTAAACAGGTCGATGTCTTCAAACGTCTGGAGGAAGGGTCATGTGACAGGAAACACAACATGTGATCAATAATAATTATAATTATAATTACAATCAATATTAGACAAGAATATTAAAAACAAACATCATTGTAATCTGTGTTAATCTGTAATAATCTGTTATTTATAATTCAAAACAGATTCACTGGATAAATACAGCATGTTAATCTGTGTTAATCTGTTGTAATCTGTGGTAAATATTCCTAAATAAAGAGAAATATTGAAATTTACTGCATGGAAATTGGTGGTAATCTGAAATAATCTGCATTAATTATTGCTGTATAACAGAAAAACTGAGAGCTCACTGTGAAATTATCTGTTACTTTGTCTAAAATTATGTTTAACATCTTTCATTATACTAATTAGCAGCATGATAATCCATGTTAATCTGTGATAATCTGAGTCAGCATTTAAATGTTGTATCACTGATGGTATAGAGCACGGTAATCCATGTTAATCTGTGATAATCCCAGCAGTCATTCATATTAAAACCCAGATTTGAGTGTTTTAATCTCGATTATCAGTTGCAGATTATGTCGTTTTTACACTTTGATGAAGCGGCACGGATTATTGGTGATCACCTTGTTAGAGAACCAGATGAGCCTCGAGTCGTCATGGTAACGAAACATCCCGTACTTGGGGTCCAGGAGCTCCTTCATGATCAACAGGAAGAACTCTTTCCTCACCCCGCCTGCATCCACGGCCTCCTCCCCCACAAAAATCACCTGGGAGGATCAGATTACAGATTAGGAGACTTCAATCCACAGTGATCAGCATCTGATCAGGTATTTATCAGCTGTTTATTGATCCACTCAGCTGCAGCCTCATCACAGTTAGAGGATTAAAGCGGGTTGTACCTTTAAGGGTTTCTTGTAGTCCACGTTCTTGGACTTCCTGAGGACCTCCATCGTGTCTCCTACGATATTTTCTCTCCGGACGATCAGGATGAGACACGGATTCACCGACTCCACCGCCGGCAGGAACATGGAGCTGAAGTTCTGCATCTGAGCCTGATCCACCGCCATCTTCACGACACAAAATCACGTTAAATCATAAATACAGTCTGACGCCGTTCTGTGTCCTTCACTCTGATTGGTTACCTGCATCTGGATCACCGCGTCAGTCTGCAGCAGCGTCGTCTTCGCCTGAGCGTCAAAGACAAACGGAAACCTGCAGAGAGTGAACACGCCGTCCTGACCCTGAGACACAGACAGAAATAATCGATCCAGAGGACATGATCAATCCTTTTGTTTTAATCCATTAGATCAAATCAGAGTGAAGGAGCGAACGACGGATCAACCCACCATGGGGTACATCTGCCTCTGGACCCAGCTCACGTAGTCGTTCCTGATGTCCACCAGCTCGTCCAACTCGTGGATGTAGAATTTATCGTACTGAATGATGTGACCCGCCCGCTCGCTCACCTGCGGAGCACAAAAACCTGATGGTTATAAAAAACAAAAGTCATCATATGATCCACGTCACAGCCTCAGATCCTCAGGTGGAGACCTGCTGGTCTGTCTTCATACGAGTCGACTACGGACAGGTTTTTACTGTCAGAGCTCCTGGACTTAAAGGGATATTCCGGCTGTTCTGAGCATTATTTGTGGCGTTTTGGTTGAGGTTTGTTTATGGCTCCTCAGACCGCTGTGTATTTCTATCCTGTGGTCGTTACTAAAGTTGGTATAACTAGAGAAGCAAGCGGTCGGCAACATTCATCTCTGGAGGGGGGGTCTGACTCGGTATTACGGTGGGTTTGACCCTAAATTAATTTCACGTAGGAATATCCCTTTAAGAAGGACCAGTCTGAAGAGAGTCAGGGACGTCTTTAAAAAACTCACCTTCAGAGATTTCCCTCTCTGTGATATTGTCGTTTACTCTTTCCTTTCTTCTGACTCCTTTTATCCTTTTTTCATTTCTATCTAATCTTGTTTTGTGTGATGTTCCCTCTCTTTTAATCTTCTTTCTTTTCGCTGCTCTGTCTGTTTCACTGCTGTTATAGATCTCAAAGAAATTAAACGACTTATTTTACCTCCTTTAATTGTCTCATTGTATTTATTTCTCTAAGTCCTAACCTGCTTTTGTTGCGCTACTTCTTTTGAGACTATTGTTTTTATCTCTCTAAGTGTTTTAATTTCCTCCTATCTTATTTATCTTCCTTTCTGCTTTTATTCTTATTATATACTCTGTTTCTTGTCGGTCTTTGAGGTTGTGAACTTGTTTGGGGTTCCTTCTCTCTCCTCTCTGTTTAAAGACTGAATCCTGATTTTTACATCAAACATGAAGTGATAAATGCGATATACGGTGACAGCCCTTGTCTGTCATTTTATCTCCTCTCACGGTGTGCAGGATCTCCAGCAGGCGCAGCGACGTGTCGAGGAAACAGGTGAAGATCCTCTGCTCTGCTGAAGGAATCCCCACTTTATGCATCTGCAGCAGGTAAACCACCACCTCCTTATACATCTCCACCAGGTGCTGGAAGAACTGGGACTCCAGTTTGGACCACCAGTTTCCTGCAGAGACAAACAAAGTGAAAACCATGCAGAGAAGACAAACTGAACTGAGACTAACGTCATGGAAAACGGATCCTCCGCCGTACCGAGCACCTTCAGAGGAGGCTCTTTGAGGCTGATCACCGATTTGGCGAAGGGGATGGTGATGGTGACGTAGTTGTTCCTTTCTCTGAAGAGCGGACACTCAGGCAGCGTGACGAAGAGTCTCAGAGCTTCAACATCTGGAGGAGAAGAACTCAACCTGGGAATCAGGTTCTTCTCCAGACTGGCAGCAATCTGACCAACAGACAGAACAAACCCGAGCGTTAGAGAGAGGATTCAGGAAATCTTGAATCCTTTCACTAAAAAAATTTATATTAATGTGATAATAATTAAAATTTCACAGCAAATAGAAAACATCAGAGATCCTGTTTGTTTACAGTTGAGAAGAAAAATGAGAGTTAATAATAAATGAATATGAATAACACATGGGGGGGTGTTAGTGCGTGACCTCTGACCTGCTGACTGATCTCTGGGTGGTCAGGTGTGATCAACCTGTGAAACAGGAGGCGAGCCGTGTTCATGTCCACACCTGAACACTTACTGCTGGTGCTGAAGTGATCGAGATTACTGAGGAGGAAAAAAACACAAATAGAAAAAGAGAGTTAAAGCGAGTTTGTCCAGATTATTACAGATTATACAACATTTAAAATCTGTATTCATAGACAGAAACACGCCGAGGTGAAGTGGAGTTAGTTTGTCTGCAGGAGGCTGTTAGACACTGATTTTAAATAAAAGTCTAAAATACATGATAAAAGTGTTTCATCAATATTTGATCACCTGACTGAAAGAAAAGAGCCGTTGAGGCAGCTGGCTGATGAGAAGACGAGGTCGATTTCACTGGAGGAAGAAGCAAAAACAGGTTTTCATCGTCTTCAGAGCGATAAGCTGATCAGATATTAAAAATACGTATTAGACGATCAATAATGAGGCAGATTTACGTGGAAACTTCTGCAGGGAGTCGTCCAGGCGAATGGTCCAACCATCTCTGAATGATCTCCTCAGTCAGACGACAGAGTTTCCTGTCCAGGTCTACGATCACTGCCCCGTTAAAATTCTGAGAAAAACAACAAAATCAATAAAAATCAGCTGATAACAAAGAAAAAAAAAAAAAGGCTGCAAATATATAAACATTATCTTCCTGTTAGAAATCTGAAAACATGCAGAAAACTTTTCACAGAGAATATTTTACATTGTTTGTGCGGAAGTGAGCGAAGCTTTGGTCTCCTCCGGCGTAAATCCTCCTGACACAGCAGAGCGGACCTGAATCTGAAGAAAAACAAAGACGTTAAAGTCCGGACGAAAAATCAAAGATATAAAAATCTGAACAAGTTAAAAAGAAAAAGAATCTGAAGAAATTAAAGCAATTATAAAAATTTAATCAAAATTTAAAAAGTGTTTTTCAGACTAAGAGTTGGAGTTTTTATTGAGGTTATTTTTGAGCGTTTTAATAAGTTTATTATTGTTTTTTATTTGTTTTACTGTCTTTCCACTTGTGCTGCTGTGCGTTGAGAAAACAGCAGGTCGTCTTTTTCTGTACGTGGATAAATGAGAAAAAGGAAAAGTTATATACATTTTGAATCTAGAATCATGAAATAAAAACTTTAACAAAAAGAAGAAATTAAAATGGGGCCAAAAAAAAATAAAGGAAGGAAATTCTGGCAAATAAAAAAATAAGAAAGAAAAATCCGACCAAAAACTAAGGCAGAGAATTATTAACCACAGTCGATATTAAACACTGAATAAAAAAGAGAGGGAGTCCATAAAATTAATAAAAGAAAACTCTGATTAAAAATAAAAACAGTGGACAAAAAATATTTGTTTGTTTTTTTAAGTGTTTTAAATGTTTTTATTGATTTAATTTTTAGACTTTTGCTGGATTAGATTTTTTTTTTTTTTTTTTTGTAAATTGAAACGATAATTAAAATAAAACCGTTCATATGACCGTCCTAAAAATTTAATTTTAAACCTCCTAAATTTTCTGTTTCTGTCGAGTTTTTATGATTTACTGATCGTGTCTTTTCTCGGGACATTTGTAGTACGGTCATTAAAGAATTACATCTGTTTGTTTTTTTTCGGACTCACCGTTAATTAAAGTCTCTCCTGAGTCCGTGGACACCCACGGCCCTTTGACGGGGGCGGGGCTTTTCCTGTTACAGGTGGAGCGAGTGCCGAGCTGCCCGTTCCCGCCGAGTCCGAACGAGTCCATCTTTCCTGAAGACGGCGTGAAGGCTAACGTGTGCTGCCTTCAGATTCACAGGAAACTAAATTTAATCTTTTCCCTTTAATAATATTACTTTAAAAAAACAAACTCATGACGTCAGTGTCGGGAAAGTTTACCTTCCACATGAAATCTGTGTGACTACATTTCCCATGAGCTCAAACACCTTCCTGGGGTTGATCTCATGGTTGGTCGTGTTGTGTCCCAGCTGTCCGTATCCTCCCGCCCCGAATGTAAACACGCCTCCTTCCTGTGAGACAGCAGAGCGCGTTAATATGTTGGTATACCAGTTTGTTAGCATGTTGTTTGTGGTCATGATATAAATTTACAATCAGAAATAAAACAAAAAGGTTTTATCCTCGACTAAAACTGAAACCTAAAGAAGCAAAGTGAGGCGTTTTATTCAGTTAATTTATTCTTATCAGATAAAGTCGGACATAAAACCAAATATTCAATAACCTCCTCTGTCACAATAAAGACTGAATGTTTGACCTTAGTGAGTGCTGCGGTGTGATCCTCTCCACAGGAGATAAAAATCACCCTCTGAGACCTGAGCGACTTCAGCAGAGTCGGAAAACAATGATCTGAAAGATTTTAAAAAGACCGTTTCAGAATAAAATTCAGTAAAAAAAACTGTTCATCCAAAATAAAAAACAGTGAAAATAAAGCTCTGTGGTACAGGTTTAATAGTGAGTGTTGATTTTTATAATAATTAAAATGTTATTAATTTATACTGTTACTCTAACTCTAGAAAATCATGTTTTAAAACAGTTATTTTATATGATGATGTTCAGTCTCAGTATCTCTATGTGAAAAAATAACCTGACTTTATTTAATGTTATTAACATGTTATAAACGTGATGATTTGTGACCTTGCGCCCTCCTCTATTGTAGATAATGTTTGAGGTTTGGTCTCACTCTTAGTGATCTGAAATAGTGTCTAAAACCTGAATAACGTGGATCGTGTCAGAAGTCTGACTCTGGTTTTTGATATTTTAGTTTGACTCAGTTTCCGGTTTAAACTCTCACCGTTTCGGTCATTGAGTCCCAGCTGTCCAAACTTATTCCGTCCCCATCCAAACACCGCCCCCGACAGCGTGAGGGCGAAGCTGTGAGCGCCCCCTGCTGATATCTGAGTAAAAGGAACACCCTGTAGAGACTGAATGATCTGAGGAGAACAAATACTCTGTCCGTTTATCCCCAAACCGAGCTGTCCGTATCGATTCTGACCCCACGAGAAAATCTGACCTCCTGCACCGAGAAACACGAGAATGTCATAAACTGGATTCATACAGAGACGTCAAAATAATGCACCAATGTGAGCATGAGTGTTCATGTGTTCATCACCTCTGGAGAGAGCCAGGGAGTGCCAGTACCCGCAGGCTACCTGAGCGACCTGAACGTCCGACAGAGTCTTTATATTTCTGCAGTTTCACAGGGAGACAGGAAGTTCAGGTGAGTTCACAGAAACAGACGTTTGAACCTTCAAGTATATCAGTGTTAGAGGAGCGGGGCTGGACTCACCGAGGCACACGAACACATTCATCAAAGTTATTGAGGCCCAGCTGACCGTCTGAGCCCAAACCCCACGAGAACACCTGACCTTTATCGTTCACGGCGAGCGTGTGAGACTGACCGCACGCCAACGCCATGATGATCTGAGCATCCAGAGCCACGACCTGCTCTGAGGGACACGAAGAAACACCTTTAGATGATGAAGATGATGATGAGAGCGGACACTGATAACTCAGAAACTGCATCGACGTCTCACCTGGTTTCTTCCTGGACTTGTCGTGGCCCAGCTGTCCCAGGTCGTTGCAGCCGCAGGTGTAAACGGTCCCATCCTCCAGCAGGAAGGCCGTGTGTCTGTGACCGCAGCCGACGTCACGCACACACTTCCCGTCGAAGAACTCACACCTCCGAGGTTCGACGACGATCTCCTCGTCGATCCCCCCCAGACCCAGCTGACCGTACGAAGCGTTCCCCCAGCACAGCATGTTAGCCTGCTGCTAACAGACCCAGATCCAGGTCCTCCCCTCTGGATCTGAAAAAACAGGAGACACATCAGGGTCTGGACTCCATTTTAAAGACTCGAACAGAGAGGAGAGAATACATTTTATTTGTGCAAAAGTTTAAATGGTTATTTTAAAAGTTCAATCAGGAACTTTTGGTTTTTCTCATTCTTGGCACCCCCCTGTGGACAAAATAGTCTTTGATTGTTTTGGTTTTGTTTCACAATTTTTGATAAAACATCTTATCCTGCTGCCTTGGACAAACAAACACATCATCCATTAAAAATAATTTATGTACAAATTTAAAAACAGGCGTTTGTCTCTGACTGTGAGGCCGACATCTACCCCCTCACACCGATTTCAGGTTGTAAAAATCTTCAGTCATGTCTCTGATGGTCTTTTTTGCTTTTGGACCCTTCAGTCGTAGTTTTGAAATGTATATAAATAAATATATCAGTATTGAATATGGCAAGTTAGAGGTGAAGTTGACTTTACTGTCTGATGGTTGCTTTAAAACCTGCTTTCCTTCAACAAAAAGGCCACTGGGGTTTAGGTTCGCTTGCATCTGTGACACGTTCAATTATCAGTCCAGTTTGAGTGTTAAAAAAGTAATTTGATGTTCAAAAAAGTAAAGAAAACACGCTGATCCAGGTTCAAAACCTTTGCCGTCAAATGAAATAGTGATATAATGACATGAGGTTAAAACAGGATGAGAGAAACGGTGAAAAACGGTCAACGGAAAATTATCAGAGCTTTACAAAAACCAATGTCTGACTACACCGGTGAGATTTAAATAACCAGCCAAACATCCCAAAACCACACCCCTCAGTGTTGATCCCTGGAAGTGACGTACCTATTAGAAATAAAACTTTCAACAAATATATTTTGGCTCCTACAACTGGACGACTGGACGACTGGGAGCGGCTCGACTAAACAGTCTGACTGCAGCAGGAAGGAAGGACTCTCGGTATCTCTCTGTCACACACACTGTGGGCGAAGCAGCCTGTCACTGAAGCTGTGAACTGCTGTAACAGCACTCTGTAGGGGCTGGGAAACACTGACGATAGCTTGGCCATCATCCTCCTGTCCCCCACCACTTCTACAGGGTCCAGAGAGCGGCCCAGGACAGAGCTAACCTTCGTCACCACTTTGTTCAGTAGTAGGACTGAAGCTACTACATCACAAATAATGCTCAGAACAGCACCTAACTTCATAGTACTAGCCACCAAACACAACTCACCTACTCTCTTCCAGCAGCCGCTTGTTTATAGCAAGACCTCAGGCCAGTCCATTACAGACTACAGCGGGGTGCCGCAGCTCAAGGAAGAACATTTATGATCATTTCTTTATGGAAATACAATCAGACCAAGACGTTAAGGAAGAAGAACTACTGCGTCTGTAAAATGACCAATATGTTGATTATTACTTCAAGGAAATGATAAAGAAATTTGTGGCTATAGAGTGGCGTTTTGGTTGAGGTTTGTTTATGGCTCCTCAGACTGCTGTGTATTTCTATCCTGCAGTCGTTACTAAAGTTGGTATAACTAGAGAAGCAAGCGGTCGGCAACATTCATCTCTGGAGGGGGGGTCTAACTCAGTGTTACGGTGTGTTTGACCCTAAATTAATTTTACGTTGGAATATCCCTTTAATGACGATCACAGGAACAGCCCGCAGTGTCCACACTCAGCAGTGAGGTGGATTTATTGAACATATATTACCCTGAGTTTGTTTGGGGAGCTCAGATATCAGAGTTAATGGAGAGTGAAAGAAAACTACTCTGAAACAAGAGGCTAAATGAAAAAGACATCGACCAAACCGAAGAAAACACACACAAATGATGATGTGAAACTCAGTCATAAATGATAACTCTTAGTCAGATATCATTTATAACTGAAGCAGGATAATCTTCACACTCACAGCTCTGTTCAAAGTTCAGTTTAATGGAGGATTTTAGGACGTCACTGTCAATTATTATGTTCAGTTTGATATGACATGAAAGTAAACTTAGACTACAGGTACCACTGACATTCTTCCATCTGTTTAAACTGAAGATTTAAGTCACAAGATTCACATAAACTCTAATTTAAAGTCAATAAAATCACCTACAGTAAAGTAAAAAGGGTCAGTCCATATAGTCCAGTAATGTACAGGACAATGGTGAGCTAAGCCGGTCTTAGGGGTCCAAACTCACCCTGTCAGGGTTCTGTTCTGCATAAAAACGCGCTCCCTATACAAACCTGATTATCTTATTATCCAAAATGTAGGAGATTGTAGTTAGCAAAGAATGCTAACGATTGAATCAAACATGTTAGATACAGCAGTCACCATGAGCTGGTATCTACAGGCTGGTCTAACCGTATTAACGTTAGTTAGAGATCAGTGTAATTAAAATAATATTCGTTATATTTTCTCTGTAATATTGAAGAGAAAGAGGTGTAACTCAAACTAACGTATCTGCACAGTTAATACCTGAACTTAACTACTTCGTCTGAGCTGATAACAGATGAACTGTTCGGATAAATCTTACCCAGACTGTCTCAGAGTTTGCTGATCTGCTCCGACGTTTAAAAAAGAATAAATCAGTCAATTATTTTCTGTTTTTAAGGAAAAACCTGCAGCTCGTAGTTCACTTCAGGCCCCCGTACAGTCAACAACTGCTACTCCGCTCTCCAGGAGGCGGTAAAGCTCCCGCCAATACACTCTGTATATCCGCTCTGACCTTCAAAATAAAAGTCAGTGTGGCGCTTAGCTCTGCCTTCTCCACGGAGCAGTAAAGCATTCATCCTTTAATCCTACGTAGAGATAATTCTCATTTATTAAGAAAAAAATTCTATCGTTTTTAATAATATTTTATTAAATAACTGTGAATGTGATCACTCTTAATCCTAAAGCGTTTTTATATAACCGGAAATATCACAGCTTTTACAAACGCTTTACGAAGAGGTGTGGAAACGTCATGAAGCATCGACAATGTTCTAGATGGGGCGCACTCGCGCATGCGCTGCTGTGTCATGAGTATTGTGTTTTGCAATTTTCTCACATCGTTAAGCAATGAACATCTTCATGTAAGTTTACATTTGTATTACAAAATAAACACATTTTAACATGGTACATTTAGATTAGTTTTAAATAAACACGTTCATATTTAGCTCTGTTTGTAGGTGGAAACACACCTGAATATTATTATGAGAGCAGCTCTGTGAGGTTTAACCAGCTCAGTTTGAAGCTCATTTTATATTTCAAAAAACAGATATTTAAATTTTAAAATTGAACATTTTTAATGTCTCAGATTAGGGGATAAATGTGGTCATAACAGTTTCAAAAACAAAGAGATCAACACCAGATCACCTCAAATTTTACCATCAGTGAAAAGTTTTCCCTAAAAAAAGTGCGATTTTTGGAATGTTGGGCTCTGAAATAGAGACTTCTGGAATGTTGGGCCCTGGTGACCTAAATTCTCGGGGTTGCTGGTATCCAGAATGTTGGGTTCTGGAATACTGAGTTCTGGACCGTTGGACTCTATGATGCTTGGCTGTGCAGCGCTTGGTTCAGAGAACCTGGCTGTAGAATAATTTATTTTAGAATACTCGTCTTCCAGAACTCTGGTTTCTGTAATGCTGTGTTCTAGAATGTTCTAGGGTTTTTGTGGTTTTAGTTGATGGTGTTCTGTGTTAAGAGTGCCAGGTTCTAGAATACATGGTTCTGGAGGGTTGGATTCCCGAGTGCTAAATGCTTAAGTTCTGGGTTCTGGAATGCCAGAATGAAAAAAGGAAAAAATGAATGGAAAAAATGGAAAAAGAAAAAAGAAAGAAAGAAAAAGAAAAAACACTTAGAATAAAAATAATAATAAAAATTTTATTAAAAATATAAATGAAAATAAAATAAAAAAAATTTAATAATTAAAAAAAAAAAAAAAAAAAAACACTAAAAATGAAGTGCTCTAGAATACCTCATTCCCAGAATGCTTTTCTCTGTAGTTCTGAATTCCAGAATACTTGTCTCTGGAATGTTGGGTATGGTGTTCTTGGTTCTCGCTGAAAGCTGCGTTCATATGTGGTGAAGTGCTCTCCTGAATTTCTTCACATTAGTGGCCTTGGCCTGGATCAGAGTTTAAATCTCTGACCCGTAGGAACATCTACAGCTTCTGTGCAGTTCTTTTGGCTGACGGTTAAACGGCGTTGAACCCGTCACTGCTGGAGCGTCACTTCCTCTCTGATAAAAACAGTGCTGTGATGTTTGTCCTGTGTGATGACTGACGTAACAGAGAAAATGAATGTGGTTATTTTTATCCTGAGTTATGACTGTATCACAGCAGAGAGGAGAGTAAACGTCAGCCGGACCTGCTGTGAGGTTCTGGAGAACATAGATGTTTTCACATAGATGCAGTCCGTCTCTGTTCTGACTCTGCTGGTGTTTGATTTTCAGAGATACTTCATATGTGGTTATGTAATCAATCATTTATCGTTGCTCATCAGGGCTTTAGTTTGACTGTGTTTATGCATGTGTGCTCTGATGATGCGTGTGTGTGTGTGTGTGTGTGTGTGTGCGCGCGCATTCCTGCGTTACCTGTTCTGCTTGTTCCTTTCGCCTTTTCCTGAAGACTCTAAAAGCTCGAAAGTTTCTCTCGGGCTCAGACACGCAGAGACAGAGATGTTGTACCTGTTGGGAGTGAGTAAAAAGCTTTTAACCATTTTGACCTGAAATATTTCACATTCACTGAAACTTTGGTTTTAATTCGTGTTTTTAATCTGAACCTTCAGACCGTCGTCGGCCTCCTCTTCATCATCATGTTTTTTTCCAAAGGGCTCAAAGAGGTGAGTACAAGAGTTCCTGTTTTTGAGAAGTTAAGATATAAATCCACCTTCAATCAAACAGAGTCTGCTGCTGAAGGAATTAAAGAAATCATTTTGAATTATTTTCTTTGAAGGCGAGTCAGAGCCAAAAATCACAGGTCTCCGAGTCCTCGGCCAACAAGAAAGTGAGTAAACTTAGTTTAATGGATTTAATGTTACATTATCATATGTACTGATTAAAACATGTCATAGAAAACTGTATGTAACATGACAGAGTATTAGGGCCACATTAAATATGTTTAAAAAACTCAAGTCATCTTTTTACAAGAGTGAAGTCACAGGAAGGTCATTATATAACAAGAGTAAAGTTAAGGGTTAAGGGTGTTATTTAACCAGAATCATTTAGTCATCCTTCATCCTCACACTGCTGTTTAAAACCAGGTCTCAGTCTTTCCAGAGTCCTGATACTTCAGCAATGTGAGTCTGAGGAGACAAAACATTAGGGACACTTTAATTAGACCCTCCACGGTCCTGATTCTGGTCCAGACAGCCAGACTGTCAACACTTTATTATGAGAACATGAGAATTTATCATCCTGATATTTTTTAATGATATTATTTCTGTATTGATATGCCTTTAATCTCATAATATGAAGACTTTTCAACAACTTTATTTCTGTGATGTTATTCCAGCAAGAAAAAAAATCACTATGACTTTATTACATAAAGAAAATGATTCAATTTTGACTTTAGTGTAGAAAGAAAATAATAAAATAGCAGCTTTATTCTGCACAAAGAGGATTTACCTGCAACTCTACTCAAGATAAAACTACAACTCTTTTCTAAACAGGAAACCATGAAAGTTAAACTTTATTCTTTGGAGGATTTTTTTTTATTCAGTCTTTTCTGGAGAGAAAATGATTTCAGAAAGAAAATTATATCACTAAAGAAAAAAGGAGTCATTTTTCTGTGACGTTATTCTGATGAGTAAAAAGATCAAACTACCTCATTATTAGTTTACTGTTTGAATTTATTGTATATAAGAAATATTTTCACCGTGACTTTATTCTTGTGAGAAACAGATTTAACTCTGAATTTTTACTAGAAAGAAAATAAAACCAAGGTTTATAACTCCGATTATCCTCGATGGAAATAATTTATTGTTTCTCCAAATCAAAAAAAATGACTGTTTCTTTAAACCCAAAAAATTACGTACTGTTCCTTTAAATCTAAAGACAAACCATCTTTGGTGTGGCCCTGATCCCTGTCTTATTAACAGCATATGTTTACGGTGTAATGACTGTACTAAAATAAAACTGAGCTGGTGAAGTGACCGTGTCTGTGGTCCTCAGAAGGATCTGACTGAAGAGGACGTCCAGCTGTTGGCTCGGATCCTGTCGGTCGGTTTGGTGGACGCTGACCCGAATTATCTCCAACACCTGAAAGAGTTCAGAGACCTGCGAGGAGGATGATCAGCTTCACCTTTAATCGATCAGGATAAAGTTTATCTGATCATGAACAGACGGACAGTTACAGCCTCACCAGGACTGTGTCAGAGTTTCACAGGATGGAAGAGGAAACCATTTTAAAAAGCTCTTTATTGAGGTCAAAGGTCATGTCGGTACTAACCTCAGCGTGTCTGAAAACAGGGGTGACATTTTACTGCTGTTTAAACATTTACACATCTGGAAGAATATAAAAGATAAAGCTTTATTTTTTATGCACAGATTTTTATTTTAGTGTTTTTTTAATCTGGACTGATATTCTTTCACATGTTCACTCTCTGAGTAAACTGCAGTTTATGGTGTGTTTGACAAAAGTTTAGTGTTGATTCAAATGTTAAATATCCAGATTTAAAAATAATAAAAAATAATAAAGAGATAAAAAAAACTTCTAAAGTTATAAAATCGAACCTTTTTCAAAAGAAACTCTTAATCTGAAGAGGAGGCTGGAGTGAAGCCGTCTTCCAAAGTCACTGAGTTTGTTCACTCAGAGTATTTTTACCTCCTCTCTCCTGAAGTTTCATGTTGATCTTTAAAAGAATAAAAAACAGACAGGGCCGGATCTATAGGGGACCAAACTGTGTGGGTTCACGCCCAGCAGCCGCACAGATATTTGTAGCTGGTCAAAAAATTAAAAACCAAAACTCTGATTTACAGACGCAAGTGAACGCAGCGTCGAAGGCTCGGCTCCCCGCCTCTAGAGTCCGGACTTTCTGGACTTCACAGGTGTGCGCTTGTTCCTGTCGACCTCACCTGAAGCATGAAAACACAAGAGGAACAAACATTCAGGAAGATTCACATTTATGAAGTTATCATCTTAAATCCTTCTGGATTAAACCGAGAAGCTCTCGAGTAAACTGAGTCTTCAGGGATTCAATTTACTCTCTCTGGATTCATCTGAGTCTTTCTGGATTTAATTTAGTTCCCCTTTAAATCAACCTTTTTTTTAATAGACTGAGTTTCTGGATTATACTTGACCCTGGATTAAACTGAGCCTCTACTGATGAGTCGCAGTGGTTTGACCTGGATCTCTGTTGAATAACTGACTCTCCCATGATCAAACAGAGTCACACTGGACAAAAGAGACTCTTTCTGGACTAAAAAGACTCTTTCTGGATTAATTTAAGTCCTTCTAGATAAACTTAAGTGTCGCTTACTCCACAGGAAGCTGTTCAGTTTGTCTCCGAGCACGTAGAGAGACGTCACCACCATCATGTTGAAGAAGAAGAAGAAGACCAGACCAGCTGAGCTGAAATATCCGAGGAGGGGGTACACCCAGATCCCCACGGACAAATAGACCCAGATGATCCTGAAAAACCAGTTCAGAGAGACTCTGTGTCAGTCTGAGACAAAGAAATGCTAATTTTAGTGTTTCCAGGAGTCGACCAGAGGACCCAGAGGCTGACCGAGACAGAAATCAAGTTTTTATATTTAATTTTTTAGTATTTCACCCAGATATGATTTTCATTATAAACCCCATAAAATCTCCAATTGTGACGTTTATAAAATAGACTAAAATGACAGTGTGTTAATAAGACTATTGACGACAGGATTTCAGATTTTCAGGTATCAGTCTTTGATTTCTGTCGATGGTGCGAGGAGCTGAAGAAGCTGCTCCGTTTTTATAGTTTCCACAGAAAAAAATTCACATTAAATGATTTATTTGACGGTCAAAATTCGGCAGGATAGGATTATTTTTTTTCCATTTAGATACACAGGCTAAAAAAAAAAAACCTGCTTTGTCCACCAGGGGGCTCCAAAGTTACTATCGACTAAAAGTTCCTCACAGGAGCTTTAAAGTTTGTTCATGATGTTCCTGATTTGACTGGATTCAAATGAAACACTCACCAGGATAAATAAGCCACGCCCACCACACTTAACGCCGTGATGGCGTGTTTTCTCTTTGGGTAAACGTGAGGCTGCAGCAGAACTTCTCCGAGTAAAACAGGAAGAACAAACGTGTGCTGAGGGGACAGAATAAACTCCATTAAAGGTTGAAAAATACGGTATTTAGTATTTTACAGACTCTTTGTACAGACCATGGCGTGGTTCATCCACGGCGGGAAGAAAGCGTCGATGGTAGCGGGGTAAACTAACTCTCTATCGTAGGTGAAGATCACCCAGAAAAGAAGGACGACAAACTGAACGAAGAGAGCGCAGAGTTAATATCAAACAGACTTTTGGTTTCATGATTAATATCGACACCTATGAAGTGTTACCATGCCGACAGGAAACACGAAGACGGAGAAAAGCAGGTCTTTACATCTGCTCAGGAAACTCTCCGACTTCTCCTGCAGATCACTGAGAGCCGCCAGGCCGAAGAAACACATCTGCAACAGCTGGAACATGACGGCAAAGAGTTCATATACAGAGAGCTACTGAACAATGATTGACTTCAATATTGAAAATACACTGCTCTACATTATTACACCTATTCATAATTACCATGATAAACAGAATCTTAAATAAACTCATGATTACGTATCTTTGTTTTTATCCACTCTGCACAGCCGGCAGGGAGCGTCTGCAAAGTGCAATTCTGAGTAAAGACCCTGCGGAAATGTTTATTAACTCTGACAACTCTGATGGGTTAAATCTGTCAGCTGTACCGTAGAAAACAGAAAGTTGAGGAAATATGCTTTTGAATTTTCACCTCAGGACTATCATGGCCTTAAAATATCACGATGAAGATATGATCGAAAACTTAAAACAACACAGTCATGAGAATAAGAGAAGGCCAGAGTGAAGCTACATGTTTGAATACTTCATATTCATCTGCCGTTAGATATGTCACATTATGTTACCTAACCAAACGTTACTTTACGATACGATTCATTATGGTACACAATGGTACCGTACTATACGATACGATACGATGAACATTTGTCGTCTTCCAGACGAAATTGTTCGGACATAACATGAATCGATTGTTTGTCGTGCTTTTATTTTGATATTTCTCCATCTTGTGTTTTAGGTTAATGCTTTTATTTTGAAATGTGTTCTACTTGAGGTGGATCTAAATCACAGAACTGAGAGAAAACAGGTTAAAGAAAAAAGTTAGAAAGTTTAAATGTTTACTGTTGTTTTTTGTCGACTCATGAAAAATCTTTGAACGTTGGTTTTTAAAAAGTGCTGAATCATCTTCCAGAAGGATGCTAATGCTAGCTCACTGCTGCTGCTTCTTTATCTCGCCTCAGTTTTAGTCCATGTGGATCCAGCCTGAAGCACTACTACTATGAACTTGTGTTATTAGAGTATGCTTGTCCTTCTTGGTCGTAGAAAAATACCAATATTTGATTTTTGTTCAAAGATGGCGGGGTCATCAGAACAAGTGTAGTGTGACAGCCCTGTTTTGGTTAATTGTTGGGGTCTCCTAAAATATCATTTAATAACTATACTTTGACTTAAATACTGACTCTTGGTACTCTTAGTTCCATCTTCCCTGTTAATATCATGGCTCTCTGCAGGTGACTCTCCTACCAGGTTTAAGAAGGTGAGGTACTTCCAGGGTCCTCCATAGACAAAGATTCCAGGTGGGAGCTCCTCTCCGTCCTTCAGAGCCAAACAATTCACCACGAAGGCGTACCAGCCGAAGGCAGAGACGTGAAAAACTTTCCTCAGAGTTAACGTCATGGTGAACTTCACCCACAGAGAGCTGAACTCCAGAAGATCTAAATCTAAAGTGTTTCCTCACAAACGGCAGAGCCTGTGTGAACGCTGTAAACCCCAGACCTCGTCTCTGAGTTTCTCTGCAGGTTTGAGGTTTTCCAGCCTGTGGAGGGTCTTTACAGATTAGTCAAGTGCAGAAAGAGATTAAGTCGACATTTACGGTGACGTTCAAACAAGAGGCCGACTGTTTGTAATGATGTAACACATTCACTCTTTCATAACCACTTCACTGCAGCACGGGACCCTCGGCCAGTTTCTTCACAAAGAGATTTAAGTAACTGCTTACAGAAACACGGCGGAGTTACATCAGGAACATTATTCAATTAAAACAGATCAGTGATTATAAACTCATTCAGGTGAAGTTTAAATTAGTGAGTCCAAAATAAGGTACAGTTCAAGTTTGGAGGAAATATGAACCACAAAATCTCTCTGAATGACCCGCTGATACATCCACAGATAACCCTGCAGATGACCAGCTTCAGTCATTTCCCCCTCCACAAAAGCAGCTGTATGACTTTATTTACTTTATGACTTTATTCTCCTAAATTTACAACTTTAATCTCTAAATCTTAAAAGAAAAAAAAACCTCAATGTTGTCCTGATCCTCTGCTGTAGTTTTGTCAGCTTTCTTATTTCTAATGTTTTTGATAGTTGAAGCAGAGCGGATCAGTTCGCCTCTAAATCTATAATGTTTGGTTTACAGATTTTAGTGAGTTCTGAGATCATGCTCTCATACAGCCTGAGCTGACTGTCTGCTGTTTTTGGATTGCTTGTATTTTCTTCGAAGACGCGCTGCGTCTCCAAGCGAGTCCAGCCTCTCACCTGAAATGCGAAGCTGTGCAGCAGCACGCAAAGAATTCTGGGATACCGACGGCACGAAAGCGTGCATACATGCACGCTTGAAAAAGGGCCGGGGGTAGTGTGGTTTTGAGACCGAATTTGAAGCGCGCTTAGTATTTTGTGCCAAACGGGACACCGTTCGTGCCGCGTGATGACCTCACGCACACTTCAGATGCGCCGTTCGACGGTTGCGGTCTCTGAAATGGGACACAGAAAGGGTACATAACGGCGCAAAACGGCACATAACGGCACAAAACGGCAGTGCACTCAGCTAAGCGCCGTTAAGCGCGCTTATCCCGATGCGGTCTCTGAAATGAGACACAAGCTGCGTCCGAATTGCCAAGTAGTAGTCGAAGTAGTAGTCGAAGTAGTATCTAGCATGTCAGAATTGGCCACCGGAGCGAGTAGCATGCTACTTCAGATACTACTTCAGATACTAGACACGCCCACATTGTAGGTTGGTCTCGGTGCATCCTACGGGCATGCTACTGACCCAAAATGCACCGCGGGCTTCTTCTTCGTCCTCTTAAAAGTTGTAGAAGCGCATGTGATGCTAGCGCCACCAGCTGCTCTGCCTATTTAAATGTGTCGCGAACGCCGGCTGGCCACAGCAGCGCGCACCATGTCGGAGCAGCAGCAGCAGCAGCAGGCGGGACCGCAGCAGTACAGATGTAAGTTTCATGTAACTTCACACACTATCCTAAAAAATGTGCGGTTGTATCTCTTTGTCATGTCATGGTGTCATATTTGCCCAAGTAATCATTTTATGAGCAAGTGGCGACATCATGGAGGTAAAGCTCACTTATTCCATCATTAAACTGCACAGCTGCAGTACTACAGCCAGGCCCGCAGATGAGGGGCTTCAGTTACCACTGTCTGCACGGGAGCAGTACCTACTCTCTGCCTGCGGGGGTCGTCTTTCCCCACCGCTCGTCTAGTGTGTCCGAATTGGGCCAACGTGTTTAGTATGTAGGAGTAGGATCTAGCAGTAGTATGTAGCAGTAGCATGTAGTATCCGAGCGGGCAATTCGGACGCAGCAACAGACACAGCCTAAGACTGACATGATCCTGACATGATCTACTGGAATAACTGGATGGTAGTAAAGCCTTTTTACCTGAGGGTGGCGCTACAGGACAGGTATGAAGGTTTGTGAAGGTATTTCTATAAAACATTTTATCCTGAAACTTTATCCTTTCTGTCCTCATGAGACATAATTCTCTGTAAAACTGTAGAAACAAGAGCAGAACAGGAAATTAAACCGTTTAATATTCAAACATATTTAAGGACTTTAAATCTGAATTTCACGCTGTTTTTTTCCTGTATATTTTTAGTCCTACTTTAATGCAGTCGGATCGATTACTCACTGGAATCCCAACTGTGGAAAATAATCAGTAACTTTACTGTCCATGAGGCAGACATTTGTAGAAATAATCAGTCTGGATAATGAATTGGTTTGACTTGAAGATTAAAAAAGGACATTGATAAAAAGAGAAGTCATGTCCCAAAAACATCTCAAAGAGGCTTTTATGTTAATATTAATAATATATTCACTTATAAAACAGCTCAGACTGTCGGCAGGGAATCACATCAAAAAAACTGTTTTGATATTTTATGAACATTTAGCTGAATTTTACATTTAACAGCAGAAAACAGACGAGAGAAAAGATCATTTTTTGACTTCCATAAATCCATTAAAAAAAAGTTTGAAACACTTTTAAGAAAAATAATGAGCTTTGGTTAAAAAAAGAAAAAAAATCATGACTAATTAAATCTTTTTAAAATTAAAGCTTCTGTTTTTTTTTTTTTTTTAAACAAAAGTGACGATAAAACATGAAAAAAAACTTTTATGTTTGTTTCACAGTTCGAATAAAACAAATGTTCCTAAGATTATGGCTGGTTGACCTTTGACATCTGTGAATATCAATGAAAAACTTCATGATGTGATGAAACGTCTGTTTATTTCTTTACGTGTTTTAATTTGATGCTTGACAAAAACAAAGAATAATGTGGATTTATTTACAGAAACAACGACAGTCTGCATGAACAACATTTAAATTTTCACTGATTCACAAACGACAACTTTATATGTAACATCTTGAATTAAAGGGAGATTTCAGTCATTTTAGAGTGTGCTCCTAAAAGAGCTTACACTTAAAATGAGACAAGTGCTTTGGTCGGAGTCTCTTAACATCGGCTCAATTGCGTCACAGAAAACTGTCGCCGACTCTTTCAGCGGTTTTTCTTTAAAGGGCCGAGCTGAACCTAAAACAACAACACTTTAAAAATGACTGAACTGTCCCTTTAACCTTTGTGAGATAATAAAATAAAACAGTATCTTACAGTGTGGCACTCGGTGGTTTTCTTACAGTTATTGTAAATGTAAAGAGTCAAACATTGCACGATCCCTCTGCAGTCAGTAAAACCTGTTTGATCTGAACCGTGGAGTCTGAGGGGTTTTCTCTCACAGTGAAACCAGTCCACGATACTGGGACATCAGGTTTCAACTGGTTTATGTCAAACACGTTATAAAAATGATCTTTACGTCAGTTTTACTCTTCGAACTCGTGCTGGTCAAACTCGGCGCTCTTCTCCCTCTGAACCTTCGGTCCTCTTTAAGGAGCCATCTGGAATCACACAGACACGGAGTTTGTTAGAGGAGGAGACACAAGAATCACATTTCAAACGTTCACAGAGATTTCACGCCATCATACCTCGAACCTGCTGTAGACCCTCCTCTCCTTCCTCATGCTCTGAATCCTCTCCAGCAGTTTATCTCGCTCTTCTTCCGTCTTGGGCGGTGCTCGGCCGAACCGGATCCCTCTGTCTTTGTCCTTCTTTGCGTTCTTGTCAGCTTCGTCTTCTTTCTCGTCGTCTGTGACTGGAGACTCTTTGGGCGCCTCGTTTCTGCTCTGGCTGTTTGCGGAGATTTGCTCCAGGAGCAGCTTGGTGTCGTCTCTCAGGTTGCTGCTCGACAGCACGTTGGCGGTGGATGAGAGGTACCGGGACTGGGAGGATTTCTTCGACTGCGATGTCGGGGGACCGACTTCCTCCGGTCCCGGCTCTGGTTGCTCGTTGGTCTTCTCGGTGGTTTGATTTCTGTCGCTCGTGGTCTCATTGTCGTCTTCCGTTTTCTTCTGACCTGGTTCAGACGGTTCAGACTCGGTGCTGACTCCGTTCTGAGGGTTTTCAGCAGGTACAGGTGAGTCTGAGGAGTCCGCTCCTGAAGGAACAGACTCGGGTGTTTCAGGCTCGGTCTGCTTCAGAGTTTCTGGTGTTGAGGTTTGGACTGGATCTGTTGTCAGAGAGTCGGGGGGAGGGGTTTGTATTTCATCCGCCTCTGGGGTCAGAACTGGTCCAGACTCAGGAGAGGATCCTGATCCTGTTTCTGGGGGCGGTACAGGTGTCAGGTGGAGTTCAGTGGGAGGGGTCACTTGTTTTGAAGAATCAGAGAATTCGTCTGTTTGTGACAGGGAGGTTCCTGTAAAGTCCGGATCAGTCAGAGGGTCAGCTGAGGGAGTTCTTGTCTGGTCATGGTCTGACCTGGTTTCACTCTTTGGGTCGGGTTCATGAGGTAAACAGGACTCAGGGGGCCGGCTCAACAAAGACTCTGGAACAGACTCTGGAACTGAACCTGAAACCGATAACTTTTCTGATCCCGGTCTCTCTGAAGGTTCCTCAGAGCTGGTCTTCACAGAGGACTGCAGCGAGGTTGTTTCTGATCCGGGACAAACACCGGACTGGTCAGAAGCAGAGGGAACTGCTGAGTCAATGTTTGCTGATATCAGTTGGGGATCAGGATCTGGACGGGCTTTGGTGGACTCCAGCTGTGGTTTGCTGATTGGGACCGGGTCTGAGGGTCTGATGATTTCACTCTTTTTGGAGATCAGGGTTGAATTTGGGTCTTCAGAGGGAACATCAGAAGATTTAGTCTGAGCTGGAGTAGAAAGGGGACCGGGTTCAGGTGCTGCAGGACTGGGACTGCTGGATAAACCTGACTCCTTCAGAGTAAGACCAGAAGATCCACCGTGTGGCTCAGAAGATGATGAGGTCTCCACTGACAGAGTTGGAGAACTCGGATCCTGAGGGGCAGAATCCAGATCTGGGCTCCTGGGTTTTTTAGTGCTCTGTGCTACAGGAGCTCTAAAGGGGACCGGATCGGTCGGTGTTGGTGGATGGCCCGGGCTCCTCTGAGCCTCAACAGAATTGGATGGCTCTGGTTCCTTTGGTTCCTCACCCTGCAGAGCTTCTCCTGATTGGCTTATCTTCGTCTCTTTGCTCTCTGAGTCTGCTGAAGCTCCGGTTTGAAGGACTTTGGAGTCTTGGGGGGTTTTGAGATCAAGCGTTGGAGGTCTGCCCTGATCTTTGGGATCTAGATGTTGCCTGGATGTAGACTCTGTTTTCTCAGAACCTTCTGCAGCTGCATGTTTCTCAGATGAAGGTTGGGATGTTGGAAGATCAGTCTTGGTCTCTGAGGTTCCTTTTGGTCTCTCTTCCTCGGTCTTCACAGTCGGTGGTTCAGGTGGTGGTTCTGCAGGAGCCTGGTCCTTCTTCTTCTGAGCTTCTGCTGCCTTCTCAGCTCGACGTTTTGCTGCTAACTCTTTGAAAAAATTGAGCCTTGCGTCAGGATCACTCATATCTACGAAGGCTGGACCAGAGGGCGGAGGTTTGGCTGGTTGTACTGGTGGCACTAATTGATCGGTTTTAGGCTCTGGACCCTTAGACTCGGGCTTTGCTGTTGGAGGGTCCACCTCCTCTGTGGGTGGAAGTCTTGTTGACTCCTTAACGTCAGTATTTTCTGACCGTTGGTCCTTCTCTGAGTCTTTCTCATCTACTTTAGCCGAGTCTGTGACAGTATTATCAAACGTGGAGGACTTCATGTAACGGCTCCACTCAAACGGTTCTCTGGTAGCGGACCTCCTTTGACCAAAAACCGGAGACACGTACGACAGTTTCTTTTGTTCGGACTCAGTCTTGTCTCCTTCCTCATCTGGACCAGTTTTGGCTTCTTGAGCCGAGTTCTGCTGATCCAAAGAGCTGAAGATCAGAGATGACCTTAACCTGGAGGTTCTTTGGACCGCTGCGTTGTACTTCCTGCGGAATGACTCCTCCCTCTGAAGAGGTCTGGGTTCCCTTGGTTCCGCCTCCTCCATCTTTTCCCCTTCAGTTGTTGACGATGATTCTGAAGGTGTCGGAGTTAGTTTGGGTGGTTCTGGTGGAGGTTCTTCAGTAGGTTTCTTCGGTTGCTCTCTCACTGAAGTTTTGATGTAACCCGGCATCTGACTCGCCCTCGGTAGAGCCGGAATCTTGAACTCCCTGACGTTAGGAATTTTAGGAGCCGATAAATCTGGACCTGCTGCTGGCTGGTAACCGGGATCCTCGAAAGGATCTGCCAGATTTGGCGGTGTTGAAGGCCGCCCGTCATCTTCTGGAGTGTCATGGGCACTGAGGAACGAGCTGATCCTCCAGTTTCTCAGTCCTCGTTTCACCGTGGGATCCTTGCGGTCTGGGTTTGGCTCCAGGAAAAAGTGTTTCTGCTCACTTGGATTTGAGGGGGTGGGGGATGTTTGGCAGACGTACGGATGACCTGCACTCAGTCTTCTGGGTTGTGATGAACTGAACAGTAGATCTGCAGCAGGGGGCGCTTTCTCTGAGCCCTCAAAGTTTGCGTTTCTAGCAGAGGATAAATAATTCAGGACGGGGTCAAAGCTATCATAAGGTCCAGGCTCTGGTGGTAAACCAGGATCGGAGAACTGATCCGATGGAGGAAAGTCCTGACCCCAGAATCTTTCATGGCCATATTCAGGGTCTCTTCCCGGTTCTGGATATGGCTGTTGTCCCCTGTGAAACTGGCGCCCCTGACCCTCAGGTTCTGGTACTCCCTGTGGCTGTAAGAACGGATATGAGTACCTGCCATGACCGCCTTCGGCATAGCTGTGTCGTTTGAAGGCAGGATCCATCATCGGCATCCTGGGGGGACACTGTTCCAAAGACGGGTCTATGCGTGATTGCTGGGACGGAAGTCTGCTGTACACATCCGGGCCATACGGGGCTTCCTGTCTCTTCATTCGCCAATCCAGATCCGTACGATCACCGTGAGGATGTCGCGCCCATTCCTCTGGATGAGGGGTGTCTAGGGAAAGGAACTTCCGAGATTCTCGGTACATCAGGGGCCTTTCAAGCGAGTATTTCCTCTTCGGTAGAAGGTTAAAGTCTTCCACTTGGGGAGGGAGCGTGTTTTCAAGAATCAGCGGCTCAGACTGAGCGAACAGAATACGAAACTCTTCATCGAACGTCGACACCAGCTGTCCCAGGAACAGGTGAGCCATACAGCGGTGGAGTTTCTCAAAGGACCACATGAAGCTGTGAAAAGACAACAGAGTTATAAAAAGGGCTAACACATAAAGGGGGCATGAGCTGAGAGCTTAAACCTGATCAGACGCTCAGGTTTGATAAAAATACAACCGAACTAAAGAGTTGGTGATTCTGACAGCAACAGGGGTATGCCAAATACCGTTTTTCCCCGTCCGCAAATTCCTACCAGATCCGTTGGTGAGGCGGATTACGGAGCGCAGGAATTGCAAGAAATCACAAGAACCCTCGGATTCACGATCAGCGATCCGCAGAGGAACGGAAAGAAGTCGGTGTAAATTGACACGTTAACTTGAATGGTTACGATCAGCTACGATCGGAGGATACGAACTTTTAGGAGACGTTCAGGATGAAGGTGGAAATTGGGGGTAAGTCTGAAGAAAACTTGGGCCTAGTTTGCGTGTCGGCTCTCCTATCAGGTTCTTATTTTAGAGGCAGAGCTGTTATCTATTGTGGCGAACACACTTACTAATGTAATTAGTAATGTAACTTATACATACTCATCCCTTTAAGGTGACTCACCTGTAGTTTCCACTCAGCACTGCTCTACAGTCCGTCAACAGGAAGCGATCCATCATCTGACCTTTGAAGGATTTCCCTGAGCGGCAGTGATACGTGATGCCAGAGACCGTCCTCACGCGCAGGAACTGAAAACACACTTTGGATTATTATCATGACTCGAGCACACAGATTCACCTGAGTAACAGTGTATTCTTCCCACCGTACACTAGATGGCAGCACTGAACCACTATAATTCATATTCATATCAGTGTTTATATAATTATCTGTTTGTGCTTTAAATAATAAAGTCATTGTAATGTCAGTAATTAAAATATAAATAAAATTGAGAGGAGGATTGGTCGTGAACTCACCTGGACGCTCTGCAGGTCGACTCTGCAGTTGGACACCATGTTGATGAAGTGATGGACGTTTTCTTTGTCTAAAAGAATGTAAACAGCCACGTTCCTCATGGCAGCAGCGAGAATATCAGCAAAGATGTCAACGTCAGTAAACATGTCCATCGCTATGGCAACCACCTGAGGGGAACGCCAAAAAAAACATGGAGACAATGTCAGAAAAAAAGAGCAATCATTCCATCATTCAACTTTTATTTAAACAAAGACCTGTTTTTACTGACGAGTTTCTGATACGAAAACCTCAACAAAACCAACAACAAAAACCACCAGATTAACAAAACCAGCAACAACACTGACTAAAGTAAAGATGGATCAATTAATTTTTTTACGTCATCAGCATCATAACGGATAACTGAAGAAAAATCCAAAAGTTTTTTTATGAGCTCAGTATTTTTCTGTCAATTAAATTTTTGCTCAAATTCAGAAATTCTGTTTTTCAAACACTAATATTTTTGTTGTATTTTGTCCAAAATTCAACAACGATGTGATTCCAGCATTTTACACTGTTCACTGGCCAACCTGCTCTCTAATCAACGATCTGATATCAGCCAACTGCTGATCAAAACCAACAAAAACAACAAAGACAACATATAAATACAACAACAAACTAAATACAAAAAGATCATAAAAATGACTGACAACAAAAACAACAATCATCAACAAACACCAACAATGGGAACAACAAAATATCACAACAACGACAAAAACCACGACTTAAACTGTTGACAACAAGGCCAACAACAAAAACAAAGACATCAAAAACAATGTAAACAACAAAAATAACAACAAACAGACGACAAAGCATCAACAACATTAAACATCCACTGAAACAACAACAAAATCAACAACATTAACGAAGCTTGATAGAAGCACGAAAACAAAAGTTACTGAAACAAAAACAATGACAGCATTTTTAGAAAATCAACATCAACAAAAGAAACAATAAAAACTACAAACAACCAACTCTTCAGAACAACAACAACATCAACAGGAAACAAAAACATCAACGACACCGATTCTACGTTCACTGTTATCGGTGACGAGGTCTACGACAGGTGAGGTTACCTGCTGGGCGTTCTTGATGAGCCGCCTCGCCTGCTCCTTGATGCTCGGCATGTCCGGTTCAGGCGGGTTGACCAGGGTCGTGACCTCAGTGGGTCCAATGAAGTGATGGATCTGAGGCCAGCCCAGGTCCAGACCTGGGGCATCCAGGTCTGACTGGAGGGGCCAGTAAGTGTCCGACGAGCCATCGTCCCCACCCTGCAGGGAACGGTGTTCGGAATGCTCGCCGTGTTGAGGGACTCGAACCGATCCCTGAATGTACTCGATCTCTGTCGTGGACAGGAAGTCCACCACGTCTGCCTTCAGGAGGAACTGATAGTACCCATCCAAGTCCTCCTCCACCAGTGCATCCACCGCCAAACGGTACTCCTCCCGGTAGTGCGGGGGGAGGTAGTTCGGGTCCAGGGGGTTGTCACCCGCAGAGGAACACTGCGAGCGCCGGGCCATCCTGCAGGGGGCGGGGCCAAAAGAAATACCGTTAACATACAGAACATGCTGCGTTATAAAATACAGTTGAAACCCAGAGTTCCTCCTGATCACCCAGCTGTGATAAAACATCGACCAAATAAAGAAAACAAGTCAGCATGAACCATCAGAGAGTGTGGGCTCTGGCAGAGTTACAGGACTGGTTGGGTGAGAAGGAAATGCAAACAGAAAGTTATGTGGAAGAGGGCCTCATACAGGAGCCGCTTTATTTTCTACATCTGTTCGAAGAGCGGAGGAATGTGAGGACTTCACTGCGAGTGAACACGTGCGCTTAAATGTTGAATCAGGTAGATCAGACTGACCCCTCACTGTGGAAGATCTTCCTTCTGTGGAAATCAAGAGACTGTTCCTCCAAACTGTTCATCAAGACAATCATCTCTAATCAATACTTTGAGCCGACTCGTCTATAGATTATGTTGGTAGGCGGGTAATCAAAGGTTCCACTATCATACTGCACCAGGTAACTATGTATTATCCTGTACATGGTTAAGTAAAACCACATTCCAGATGAGTCAGGATGCCACATTTGAAAGAAGTTCTCAGAGGAAAAACCAAACAGGTAAAAAGTTGTGTAATACTAAAAAACAGGTTAGACACATGACCAGGTCCAAGACGGACATTCAGAGGAAGAGGTTCAGGACTCTGTGAGAGACTGCGTGAGCGAACAGCTCAACAGCACTAAAGGCCCAAAACCGGGACTGGATGGTCCTGATCTTCAGGGCATTAAAAACAGACAGGACTCTGGAGTGGGATTCACCGCACAAGCGAAACGTCCCAAGTAAGTCCAGTTGTCCTTTCAACGAAGAATTGGAAATCGTAGATGCTGCATTTATGATCATTTCTTCATGGAAATACAATCAGACCGAGACACTAAGGCAGAAGAACTACCGCATCTCATAAATGTTCTTCCTTGAGCTGCGGCACCCCGCTGTAGTCCGTAATGGACTGGCCTGAGGTCTCACTACAAACAAGCGTCTGCTGGAAGAGAGTAGGTGAGTTGTGTTTAGTCTCTTTGCTAAAGAAATGAGTCAAAGTTAAAAAGATGTTTGGTGTCTAGTACTATGTCTGTGACCCTATATGTACTGTTGATGAAGTTAGGTGCTGTTCTGAGCATTATTTGTGGCTATAGAGTGGCGTTTTGGTTGAGTGCGTGGCTCTCTGTATTACTATCCTGTGGTCGTTACTAAAGTTGGTATAACTAGAGAAGCAAGCGGTCGACAACATTCATCTCTGGAGGGGGGGTCTAACTCGGTGTTACGGTGGGTTTGACCCTAAATTAATTTTACGCTGGAATATCCCTTTAATGCTGAACAAGATCTCCAGGTTTAGGAGCAACATCTTTGTCCATCCAGATAAAGACTTTTTCAGGGAAGACCTTCAGATGATCCCAAACCACATTCTGTCGACAGCATGGCTCTGTAGGAGAAGAGTCCTGGACTGATGAAGTCCTGACTTGGAAACATTTGGACCATCATGGCCCCAAAAACAGGACCAAGGAGACCCTGAACTGATGAGCAGCTCAGATCCTCTATCAGGCCAGAATGGGACTCCAGAACCTGGTCTGGTAGGTTCATTAAGGTCTACAGAGGGTTGTTGAAAGAAGATCTGACCGAGCAGGATGGTAAACATGACCTGGTCTCAACTTTTCACAAAGGTGTCTCTGGTATCAAATAGAAGAAGCACAAACATTTTCACACACATGTGCAGGTTTACAGTCAGGTTCCTCTGCAGCTGAAGGGTTAAATTCTTTGTGTGTAACAGAATGAAGTCAGTCTAACCTCAGGGAACACTGATGGGTGTGGCTCCCTCTCTCTCTCTCTCTAAAAACTCTACAGACTTTTCTAACTTCACGTGAACACGGCTTCGGTTTAACAGGAAATAAAACTTCAAAATAAAGTTTCAAACACACAATGACGGACAGCAAACATGAACAACAGAGTCAAATAATGAGCTGAGTGTGTGAAATCAAACAGCTGCTAAACACACACACACTCACACACACACACACACACACACACACACCTCAGTCCACCGTCAGAAACTGAAACTCTGGAGACGGTCAGACTCGTTCACATGTTCTCGTCACTCGTCCCTCCTGGTTACATGTTCTTCTCCTTCTTCACATGTTAGTCTCTCCATGTTAGTCTCTTCATCCACACACAGGCCTGTCGGTCGGTCGATCGGTTTTTTGGACTCACCCGGCTGCCGTTCTCTGTCGTCAAACTCTTCCTCGGTGAAACTTTGGACTCCTCATCTTCATCCTCCTCCTCCTCTCTGCCTGACTCGATAAAAGTTACTGTTACTTCACCTTTACCTTTAGTCACCTGATAAACCAGTTTGTTGTCACGCTGAAGGCATTTCAGAGAGAGAGGGAGAGAGACGGAGAGACTACAGAGAAAGAGGAAGAGAGAGGAAGAGAGAGGGAGAGAGACAGCGAGAGAGAGCAGGCCCCGCCCTCCTCTCTGATCTGTCACTTCATTCACACTCAGGGTAGAAACTCTCTGTTTACTATGTGTTTATTATTGTTATTAAGAGTTAATTATGCGTTACTAACAGTTTGTTTGGATGAACAGGATCTTATTTCAGCTCCTCCTCAGATCAGTTAGAGTGAAAATGTTCAGCCTGGATTACAACAGATTAGACAGCAACAGGAATAAATATGGATCCTAAAAACTAGGGCGGTTTGGATGAATAATAAGAGCTACGGTGGCCGAGAACTGCCACTGCAAAAAAAAAAAAAAAAAATGAATGCAGAAAAAGAAACACAACAGAAGTTACTGTTGCAAAAAAGAAGCCAAATCCCACTGCAAAAGAAAAAAAAAAACAAAAAAACAAAGCAGATAAAACCCTTCCAAAAAGGAAGTTAATGACGCAAAAAATAAATAAATACATAAATAAATGGACAAAAAATAAACCACAACAAAAGTTACTGATGCAAAAAAACAAAAACAAAAAACAAAGTGGATAAAAAAAAACACCGGAAGTTAACGACGCAAAAAAAATGGTGATGCAAATAAATAAATAAAGAAATGAAAAGTTTCTAACTGCAAAAAAAAAAGGATGCAAATAAAAAAAGCCACAACTGAAGTGAGCTGGCGGGGACCAATATTGATGATGCACCAGTGTTTTATGATCTAGAACAGAAGACGACGGTGAAAAGACGAACAAAGTTTATTGCTTAATTTTGCTTCATAAACTTTTTTTTTTTTCCATCAGTAACTTACATAATGAATTTTATTTTTGCATTCCTTTTTTTATTTGCAGCAGTGGAGTTTCTCGGCCACCATGAAGACCACAAAAAGATCAGATTTAACAAAAAATCTGAATTGTGCATCAGAACCTGCAGTGTGAATGTAGCCTTAGTTGTCTTGCTTTTTATTAACTTCATTTAAAAAAAAAAGAAAATATTGACAGTAACTTTAAAGTTTGACGAATTAAAAGGAAATTTTTAGATAAATTTATAAAGTCAAACTGAAGGAATGAAGTCAGTGTGTTGGTATCACACTCCTCTATTTCTTCTGCTATCAAGCTGCTGAATGCTAACAGCAGTGATTGGCATACAGGCCTGTTGATCGGGTGTCGTTACAGTAATCTGCTCTCACTGACTCTCACTGACATGTTTGTCTGTCTGCTGTTGTTGTTTTGGTGTTTTAGGGATTATCTGAAAACCCGAGCTGCCCTCTGTCAGAGTTTATGAAACGGTTCTGTGGACTAACAGTGACTCTGAACCGCAGACTGGAGTCCCAGACCACATGAAGGATTCACACGTCTGACTGTTTATGAGAAACCCTGATTGGTACTCCTCTGACTCACCCTCTTTCCTCTCTTTTGTGTGTCCAGTGTTGTGTTGCCTCAAGTGTTGTCATGTTGAGTGAAGGGTGTTGTGTTGTATGTTGTAATCAGTGAACCCTGTCCTGTCTCTCCTCTGCCTCTGTATAAACTCTGTTTGCTCCTCATCTCCTCCTCTGTTTGTTTTGGGAGGAGTCGAGGAAACAAAGAAGGATTGTCTCTGTCTCCTTCTTCACTCAGACGTTTCATCATCACCTCCTCGTCTTCTTCTGTTTCTTCAGATTTCTATTTTCAGTTTGACAGTCACACTGCCATTAAAGGAAAAAAACAACTCTGTTCTCTCTCTCTCTCTCATGTTTAAAAAATCTAAAGCTCGGGAGCACAGAGCCTCCTACAAAATAAAAGCCCTAAGAGGAGGAGCTAAGCCAACAACAAAAGTTTATCAATCAAAAACACACAAACACACTGTGACTCTGTGAGGCCTTGTTTTCATCAGATCCAGGTCGAGTTGAAATTTAAAGTCTAGTGTTTACGAAGGACAGTGAAATAGGAATAAAACACAACTCACCTGTAGGTCCACATGGCTCAGGTGATAAGGAGACTGACTGGGACTTCTGAGGTTGTGGGTTCGAACCTTATCCGGGCTGAATTTTTAAGTCCAAGAGCCGAAGTACCAAGACATCCATACCATACATCATCTATATTAGTATATGGATGATATCTATATCTATATCTATCTATATATATATCGATGATCATCATCTATCATCTATGCGACAGGAAGTCAGAGGTGGCTGAAGTTCTGAAGAAACTAAGTCATGAAAGTGATGACTTAATGAATCATCTAGATGAATTGGTGAACATCTATAACTATATATATATATATATATATATATCCTGATATGATATTTAGAGCTGAAAATATCATAAGCAGGAGTTAAATTGACCCTCTACCCCCACCAGACGGACGTAGGACCATGTAAGGAGAGGTTGGAGCTACTATGCAGGTGTCCTTTTTGCATCTCATTTGACTGTTTATCTGCTCCATGTTGGTGTGAGTTTCTGAGACGTTTCTAAACTGATTTATTTTCTTTTAATCTGACCTTTACTCTAAAAAGTTCATTCATTATTATTTTGAGAAACAGATTCAAATTCAACGAGGAACAAAAATAGAGCCCAGAGTGAGAATTTAAGATATATTGTTAAAGAGACATGGCCTGACACCGAGACATTAGGTGAGGAAAGAGCGACCTTTAGGAAACACTGGAGATAAAAATAAAAATGGTAAAAAGAAAAAGTAAAACCTGATGGACTGAAACAAGAAAATAATATTAAATGAACAGATAAGTTAGAGATTTTTACCATGTAAAAGGGGTAAAAGAAGTAAAAAACTTGTGACGGAATTAAGAAAAAGACTAAGAACAAAGATAATTAATAAAATTACATAAAATAAACAATAAGAACTTTAAATAAAATGAACATTTGCAATAAGAGAAATATAAAAAGAGTAATTAGTGAAAATCCTGGTTAAAAAGGTGAGTCTTGAACCTCTTCTTAAAAACATCAACAACATTAAAATCCTGAACTCCTAAAAGCTTTTATATAATCATCTTTAAGGATGTTTGGAGGATGCTGTAGATAGAGCCGGATTCTGTGCGTCGGTTATTTTTACTCTCAGGATTTCTGCTCGGCTCTATTGTTCTGTATCCTGCAGCACATCCTGGAGGGTCCTTGAATGTCCTGGAATGTCTCAGAGGGAGACTTCAGGTCCGTGGAGGTTGTGCTTGTTTAGATTTATTGAAAGTTATAAGCGGTTCAATGATATCACGGTGAAGTCACTCCTGTAAATTGTGGGTGGGGCCTGAGGTTCGGTTGCAGGAAGAGACCTCTCAGCGCTGAGTAAGCTGGTCACCATGGCGATAACAGAGGATGTGAGTCATCTCAGTCCGCCTCATGTTGATCAGGTGACTTCCTGTCATTTAATTCCACTTCCCCCAAAAGGACTTTACAGTTGGTTTGATTTTATTGCCAGATGACGGTGAAGAGAATCGGCCGTTCAAATCGGGTCGGCGTGTTTGAACATTGAGGTGTTCCACAGGGGTCGATCTCAGGACCCAAACGGTTTTATTTTATACACAAATTTAATCTGTAAAGAGTCTGTAGTTCATGTTCTGATGACGTTGCTTTTAGATGTTTTCAAGAAGGAAACAAACGAATGAAAGTTTAAGTTTAAGGCGTTAGAAACTAGGATACAGACATCTTCTTTAGTCCAGTCTTTGAGGGTCTTAGTTGCTTTTTCATGAATAGGCAACAATAAGAATTTCAGTCTATTTAAAAGGAGAATAAGTGAAATATTAATATCGAATGAGCCTGAGTTAATGAATGTTGAATAAGTAGGAATAATTTGGTTTGGTTTTTAGGAACTTCACGTCTCCAAAGAGAGGAAATCTCTCTGAAACTCAAACGTCTGAATTTTCCCTCTGAGGCTGACCTTAAAGGAGACCTATTATCGTCATTTTCACCAAAAACCTCCTTATTTACTTTGTGCTGGTGTCGTTAAAAACCTCTCAGCTCTCTTCAGCCTCGGACTGAAACACTCCCACTGATACAGAGTTTGACACAGCTCGGGGGTGTTACTTTTTACACAGCTCTGGAGTCACAAAACAACCTGAAAGTTAAGTCTTCGCAGAGAACGCCTGAAGCGAGCTGTCAGCGCCTACTTTACTCCCCATTACAAGTTATTTATTATCCCCTTATGTGCTGCTGTAGTGTGTCTTCAAGTTTGAGTCTCTGCTGAGGTTTTTTTTTCTTTAACAGACCTGAAGAAAAAAAAAGAAAGAAAGAAAAGAAAACGCCTCCTCGCTTTGCTTCACAGCGTTCAGTCTGCCCGAGGACAAACTTTGGATTTTACCTAAAGAGGACAAATCCAGCCGCTTATTTTCCTTCATGAAATCCCCCCGAGCTTCCTCTCCTGAACCTCACAGAGCGGCTGATAGAAACTCAGAGAGACACCGACCCACAGGAATGCAGCCGAGTGTTTGTGGTTGGACAAACGGAGCTGAGATTACAGATGAGAGGGGAGGACACGCCGAGGAGAGAGGAGTCTCTGAGCAAACACTGAGAGGAGCACATTCAGTTCTATTAATGCAGAATCAACAAACCACTGTCCAGGTTATGAACAAACTAAGATCACAGAGAAAAGTGACTTCTGAGCTGAAAATCTGAGACGTTCATGTAAAACTCTTTCACAGGGAAGTGTCTGCAGGTTTGACTCTGCTGAGTTTCATCAGGATAAAAAGATTTTAGTTAAAATCAGAGAAGATAAAACAGAGATGAGTTTTTCAATAGCTGACACTAACACTGATAATTACAGACCACGTCAACTAACAGACGTTTTATAACACTGATAACACACTGATGTCTTTCCTGTTGTGAAATATAGCAACCTGATAATAACAGCAGCCATTAATCCTTATGTGTGTAACGAGTAAAAAACACGTTTACTTTAGTAAGAAATCTGTTTCAGATGGATTTTGAATTAATTAACTTTTAAAAACTGAATTTTACGAAGTTCTTTGACAAACAGTCGTAAGTAAAGCACAGAACTTCAGCACATGGAAATAAAAACAAAAGCTCAGTTAAAAACAAGACCTACGAATAGACAATACAAGAACCCTACTACATAAACTGAGACCATGAGGACAAAAATAAAAACATAAAATAGTTAAGAAGAAGAAATGTAATAAAAAAGAGGTTAGAAAGCAGGAAACAGGATAGTAAATATAAAAGACGATATTAATAATGAAGATAAAATCATAATAAAATAATAATGATGGTAATATTCATGATACAATGGAATAACAAAAATTAGCAGGACAAAAAAATATAAAAGATGTCATTTATGTTGTTGTTTTAATCAGCCTCATAAGCATAAATATCAGCTGATCCTCATTATTTTAAAATGCCATTGATCGGCCGGTTAATCAGCCTGACTAAAAATTGATCCTCTGTTTTCACTGCAGACTGATGTGCGCCCCCTGCTGGAGAAGAACTCCTGACACCTGTATCGGCTAACAGAGGAGACAGGTGTCAGTTCTGACCCGGTGAACAGGTTCACCTGCTGCATGTTGGAGGTTTAAAGATCTTATTTTTTCATGTGTTCATATGAGCAGCTGTTCCTGACACACAGTGTACCTCTGTTAGGTTTTCTCTGTTATTAAGATCTGTAAAGATTACAGGCCGTAAACTGGGTTATGCAATGAAGGCTGTAGTCCTCACTCCCATATTTTAGATCTATTTATAAATTTATTTGTATTTTTATTGGACACACAAAACAACAAGATAAAGCATTATTGTTCAAAAATAATAAATCCAAGATTAATTAGATTTCTGATTTTATTCTGCAATAACTAAACTCAAACTTTAGTGACAGGAAATCAAACATGAAGAGCTTTTATTATTGGTCCTGCTAATAATGAATATTAAACGTTAAGACAAAGCAATAACGTAAGCACAAAGACCTATCTAAATATGTATTTATTAAACAGGAAATCAAAGTAAAGGAGCTGGAGAGACACCTGATATAATGACAGTTAAACCTACAGCTGAATGAAACAGTTTAGAGATAAAATCACAGTTTAAAATATTACAGAGCCTTAAATCAGAGTTACACAGACACAGAGTAATGTTTAAATTAGATACAGATAACAGGAGATCCTCTGAGTTTACACACTTTCTCAGATTTTCACTGTGAACTTTGACTGTCAATAACCTGTACAGTCACTTATTGATTATGTAGTTTGACCTTTGTTCCTGATCTGTGAGGAACGCCTGATCACTTCACACTGTTGGGTTTTTTTTTTTTTTTTGTCAGTTTTGACCCAGCACAGCACTCTTTCCATTTTATCTGGAGTTAACTCAATGTTTAAGGTTTTCTGGTTTTCTGTTTTAAAATGAAAAAATAAATAAATAAATTCAGCGATCAGAGAGACTCAAAAAGGGCCTAACCATGAAATATAATAACGACTATGGGCCCTTATAATAATAATAATAATAATAATAATAATAATAATAATAATAATAATAATAATAAGCTCTGATCTACTGTAATATTTACCAGGAAGAAGAACAGTGTCCTGCTCAGTAACAGCCTCCGTTCATAGAAACAGGACTGCTAACGTATTCATCTTTTATAGAGGGTTAAAACTATAGACTGTATTTTATATATATTTTATTTACAGTATTTTATAAACAGTCTGTAGTTAAAACTCTGGTCCACATTCCTGTACAGCAGGGGGCGGTACTGCATCTGACTGTGGAGCGTTACCGCCAAGAAAACAACAAATGAGACGAAGAAGAAGAAACTCCGAGATCCCCGCGCAGAATCATCAGAGATCGTCTATATTAAATACGAGGGTTTACTGTTTGGTTAATAACGTGTGACTGAGGTATTCTTAGTTAACAACCAACTAAATCAAACACAGAAACATATTCTCTGTATTTTTTTTAATTAAATATATTAAAGGTAGTGTAAGGGAAGTTCAGCTCTCATCGGTAAGGTTGGTTCGAACGATGACATCAAGAGTTTTTTACTTTGATATTTGGAACCGAGTGAGATGTCTGTTCATAATCTGATCTTTGACGGCAGTATGGCGCCGTGTTTCTCTGTTAGGATGTAAATCTCTGTTTTAAAGTCAGTTTTCTCTGTCTAAAGGTGTTTTTTTTTTCAGGTGTGTGTTTGCAGCTTTTACCTTCTCTGACTCCAGGTGTTCGTGTGTTTTTAAAACAGCCCTTTCTCTCTCAGGTATATGTGTGTATTCACAGCTCTCTGACCCTCTGTCTGTCTCCTCAGGTGTGTTTGTGTTTACTCTTCTTACCTGTCCTCAGAGACCTCCTGGACCCGGGACCATGGCGGGAGTGATCCGGAGGCTCGATGAGACCGTGGTGAACCGCATCGCTGCGGGAGAGGTGATCCAGAGACCCGCAAACTGCGTCAAAGAGCTGCTGGAGAACTGGTGAGTACACAAACAACTAACAACTACTGCAAAACTACTACATATCCACTACTAACCACTACAAAATTAACTTCTAATGTACCACCTACCACAAATCCACTACTAACTACTACAAATCTACTAACTAGGATTAACTGGGCCATAGAGACGCTGTTGAACAAGTAAACACAAAGAAATACTACAACTAACTTTCAGGGAACCAGTAAACACAATACAACCACTGACTACAACTACATACTTTAAAAAAACGACAGAAAACTACAGTATAGAAATATAACTTAACTATTAACAATCCACTAACTAGAGAACCAACTTCCACTAACTAGTTAAAATAAATTATAAAGAAGGTACAATACTCACTGAACTTCAGGCAGCTCTTTTATTTCCTGTCTTACATTATTGGACAAACTGATTAATCCAGGTGTGACTGATTACTGTGACCAGTCAGTCACACCTGGATTAATCAGTTTGTCGAAAAATGTAAGACAGGAAAGAGAGAGAGAGAGAGAGAGAGAGGAGAATATAGAGAAGAAGAGCTGCTGAAAATAACCTGAACAGCTGCTCCTGAGTTTTTATCTGCAAACATGATGATACTGACACTATTTATTCACTATTATTACTATTATTAGTATTATTACCCTTATTGTTGTTATTGTTTTTATGTTAGAACGCTTTGGCAACATTGTAGTAACAGTCATCCCATTAAAACTCATTGAAACTGAAGTTCAGTTAACACAGTCCTGAGTGTATAACCCGCTCTAAAGCTAAATTATCTGTTCGGTGTCTTAAATCTGTCTGTAATGTTCCAGTTTAGATGCTAAATCCACAAACATCCAGGTGACGGTGAAAGAAGGTGGACTGAAGCTGCTGCAGATCCAGGACAACGGCACCGGGATCAGGGTGGGTCCTGCTCAGTGGTTTAGTTCCTACTGAGCGTGTGCAGACAGTTCTGAACCCCGTCTTTCTGATTGGTCCATTTACTAACCCCTCTCACCGATCTGTCTGACCCAGAGGGAGGATATGGAGATCGTCTGTGAGAGATTTACGACCAGCAAACTGCAGACGTTTGACGACCTGTCTCAGATTTCTACTTACGGATTCAGAGGAGAGGTGAGCTGACGGATCCTTCCTCGGGTTAATAATCAAAGGTCACAGGTCATCACACTTCCTGTTTCCTTCTTTTCAGGCTCTCGCAAGTATCAGCCATGTAGCCCATGTGACCATAACGACAAAAACAGCTGATGCCAAGTGCGCCTACAGGTGAGTTCCAGCTGATTTTCTGAACATCACGATGAGAAGAAGAAGAAAAACGACTGAAAGATAAAAAAATGAAAATACAAGAAACTATAGATGATTTTAAAATAATCAATATAAAAGTTTATCAGTAGTCATTATTATAATCAGTATCCTTCCCCCTGACATGACAGTTATTAAAAGAATTATAATTATTAGGTCAATATTCGGTTATTTGATGAGTGATCGTTGAATTGTGTTTTTTTACTATTTTGTGTTGTATATAGTGTACATCCTTGTATATTATCTCTTTATTTGTACTTATTGTACTATTTTATCTCTTTTTTTTAACTTATTTTATCAATTATTTATCTCCTCTTTCTGCTTTATTTGCACCAGAGTTTCTCTAACAAACAGAAATCAGAGATTATTAAAGTATTTCTGATTCTGATTCAGAGCGAGTTACAGTGACGGAAAACTGAAGGGAGCTCCGAAACCGTGTGCAGGAAACCAGGGAACACAGATACATGTGAGTCTGACACACTGATACACACTCAGGTCACACACACACACACACACACACACACACACACACACACACACACACACACACACACACACACACACACACACACGACGTAGTTTGAACCAGCGCTCTGTAACCTCACATGTCTCTCTCAGGTGGAGGATCTGTTCTTCAACGTGTCCACGAGGAGGAAGGCGTTAAAAAGCGCCAGTGATGAATATTCCAGGATCGTGGAGGTGGTCAGCAGGTCGGCCATCTTGATTTTACATGTTTTCTATTTCTTAATAGTTTCCTTTTTTTGTGATGTTTCGCTTGTTTCGTTAAAGGTACGCCATACACAACTCAGGGAAGAGTTTCTCCGTCAAAAAGGCGAGCCGTGGTTTATAATTTTATTGTTTATTTATCGTCCTGTTTGTGAGATTTTTAAAAGGAAAGCTTCTTTTTTTTCAGCAAGGAGAGACGGCGGCAGACGTGAGGACGCTGCCCAACGCCACCATCATCGACAACATCCGAACCATCTTTGGAAACGCTGTCAGCAGGTGAACAAACAGAGTAAAGGAAACGCCACAGTCTGAGTACACAGAGAACAAATATAGATGTAATTATCTCTGTGGGGTAAATATTAAATAAAGGAAATAATCTGAAGATTAATAATCAAAAAAATAAGTTATTAAACGATCGGTGTGTTTGTTCTCAGGGAGCTGATCGAGGTCGGCTGTGAGGATCAAAAACTGAATTTTAGTCTGAAAGGATTCGTCTCCAACGCAAACTACTCCATGAAGAAATGTATCCTCATCCTCTTCATCAACCGTCAGTACCCTACATAATCTGAGTTAATCTAATTTACATTATAATAAATCAGGATACACTATGATTTAATCTGATAACATTCTTATTTAATCTGATTACATTCTTACGTAATCCCATTATATTCTAAATTAATCTGGTTACATTCTGAATAATCTGGTTACGTTCTTATTAAATCTGATAACATTCTTATTTAATCCGGTTTTATTTTGATTTAATCCAGTTACATTCTCATTTAATTTGGTTACATTTTGATTTAATCTGATTAAATTCTTATTTAATCTGATTACACTCTAATGTAGACTGGTTATATTCTGATTCAGTCCAGTTACATTTTGATTAAATCTGATTACATTCTGATTTAATCTGGTTACATTTTTATTTAATCTGATTACATTCTGATTTAATCTGATTACATTCTTACATAATCCCATTGTATTCTAAATTAATCTGGTTACATTCTGAATAATCTGATAACATTCTTATTTAATCCGGTTTTATTTTGATTTAATCTAGTTACATTCTCATTTGATTTGGTTACATTTTGATTTAATCTGATTAAATTCTTATTTAATCTGATTACACTCTAATGTAAACTGGTTATATTCTGATTCAGTCCAGTTACATTTTGATTAAATCTGATTACATTCTGATTTAATCTGGTTACATTTTTATTTAATCTGATTACATTCTGATTTAATCTGGTTACATTCTGGTCACAAACAGACTTTGATAAAGTGAGATCAGAACAGGATCATGATCTGGTTAGAATCTGGTTTGATCAGGATCTAATCAGATTATAATCTTGTGTGTCAGATCGTCTGGTGGAGTCGAGCGCTCTGAAGAAGTCTCTGGAGACGGTTTACGCCGCTTACCTGCCAAAGAACACCCACCCCTTCCTGTACCTCAGGTGAGCTCACCTGTGTGATGTCACAGACGTTGATCTTGTTTCAGGTAAATTAACGGTTTTAATCTCGACAGTTTAGAGATCGCTCCTCAGAACATCGACGTCAACGTTCATCCCACCAAACACGAGGTCCACTTCCTGCACGAGGACGCCGTCATCGAGAGCGTCCAGAAACACGTGGAAAGCAAACTGCTCGGGTCCAACGCATCACGCACCTTTTTCACTCAGGTGAGAAAAACGTCCGTTACCGTGACGACAGTAACTTCAAGTCAGGCTATTGGCCCTGACCTGTTTGTGTGAGGAAGGTGATGATGATGAAGGTGTGTGTGTGTGTGTGTGTGTGTGCAGACGTTGTTACCTAGTCTCTCAGGTGGCGCCGAGGTGAAGACGACGACCAGCAGCTCGGAGTCTTCAGAGCGAGTTTACGCTCATCACATGATCAGAACTGACTGTCGATCCCAGAAACTCGACGCCTTCCTGCGGCCCCGAGATCCTGATCCTGATCCTGAACCTAAACCTGATCAAGAGCCTGCTCCTTGTCCAGATCCTGATGTTAGTCTTGGTATTGGTCCAGATCCTGATCCTGGTCCTGGTTCTGGATCTGGATCGGCTCAGACCTGTTCTGGTTCTGAGATGAAGGAGTGCGATGATGAAGAGTTGATGGCGGCTCTGGATGAACAGGAAGTGGAGCTGAGAGACAAAGAGGGAGAAGAAGAAGAACGAGTTCACAGGTGATAAACCAGGCGTGTGTGTGTTTGTGTGTGTGTGTGTGTGTGCTCATGTGATCAGCTCTGTGATGATGTCATCAATCATGTGATCGGATCTGAACTTTGATGAGAGGCAAGATATTTTCTGTCACATTTTTCTTATAATTCATGTTATTAGAGTAGACTTATAGTGTGTGTGTGTGTGTGTATACCTGTGTGTGTATGTTTCGATAGAAAGAGACAGAGGAAGGAACAGCAGGAGGAGGAGGAGGAGGAGGAGCTAACAGCTGCTGCCACGCCAAAGAAACGAGTCATCAAACTGAACAGCATCAAAGATCTGAGAGACGAGATCAAAGAGAACACACACAAAGGTATACACACACACACACACAGGTGTACACACACACACACACACACACACACACACACACACACACACACAAAGGTATACACACACACACACACACACACACACACACACACACACACACACACAAGTGTACACACACAAAGGTATACACACACACACACACACACACACACAAACACAAGTGTACACACACACAAGGGTATATACACACACAAGTATACACACAGGTATACACACTCACAGATTAACAGACATAGATAAACACAGAGGTATAAACACACACACACACACACACACACACACACACACACACACACACACACACAGGTATAGACACACACATTTAAAGCACATGTAAACTTAGATCAGTAGATCTTACAGTGGGTGTGACACAGAAATGCAGGACAGACGTAGTTCTGAACCCGTAACCCTCTAAACCGGTTTACTGTCCCGCAGGTCTTCAGGAGATGCTGCAGAACCACTCGTTTGTGGGCTGTGTGGACCCTCAGTGGACTCTGATCCAGCATCAGACTAAACTGTACCTGCTGAACACCTCCAACCTCAGGTGGGCCCTCAGGTGAACCCGTCCCCATCAGTGACGTCTATGATCGTGGTTCTGACCCGTCTGTGTTTCTGTCCCAGTCAGGAGCTCTTCTATCAGATCCTCATCAACGATTTCGGGAACTTTGGCGTCCTCCGGCTGTCGGTAAGAGACGTTACAGGGTTTATTTAAAAACAGGAAGTTCTGGTTCTGATGTCGGGTTTGTGATCCAGACTCCTGCTCCGCTCTACGACCTGGCCATGCTGGCTCTGGACTCGGAGGAGAGCGGCTGGACGGAGGAGGACGGTCCTAAAGAGGGACTGGCTGAGTACATCGTGGACTTCCTGAAGAAGAAAGCGGAGATGTTAGAGGACTACTTCTCCTTGGAGATCGACCAGGTGAGCAGGAAGGACCGAGAGTCTCACCTGGACGACGTCTCGTTTTAACTTCATCTCATATTAAATAAAGGAAATTAGTTTTTAAATGACCTTATATGGTCACGCAGGAAGGGAACCTGACCGGTCTGCCTCTGCTGCTCGATAAGTTCTCACCTGTGATGGAGGGTCTGCCGATGTTCATCCTGAGACTCGCCACCGAGGTAAAAACCTGCTCCTGTTGTTTTTAAAGGTCTGCTGTGAAAGGACTGTCTCTGACATCTGTGTGTGTGTGTGTGTGTGTGTGTGCATGTGTGTGCACGCGCAGGTGAACTGGGACGATGAGAAGGAGTGTTTCAGAGACTTCAGTAAAGAGTGCAGCGTCTTTTACTCCATCAGGAAACACTTCATCCTGCAGGGGGAGCCGGTGAGAAGGTCAAACATGCCGCTCACTCACACCTGTGTATAAAGACGACGCTAACGTGTGCGTTTGTGTTTCCGCAGGACGCCGAGGCGACCTCGTGGCGTTGGAAAGTCGAACATGCGATCTTTAAAGCTCTGCGAAGTCTCCTCAGTCCTCCGCGGAGATTCAGCGAGGACGGCAGCGTGCTGCAGATCGCAAACTTACCCGATCTTTACAAAGTGTTCGAGCGCTGCTGAGAGTCACCTGAACGCACGAGTCTGTAAATGTTGTTTATAATTTACTGTTTGAAATAAAAACTTCAAATGAAGCTCGACTGAAGGCGTGTTTGAGAAAAAAACAGAAATACTTCAGGAGTAACACGTAAAAATTCCTGATCAGGAACTAAAAAAGGATCTAAATTTACTAAAAACTAATCAATCAGAACATTTGGATACACAGTATTTCTTACGGCAGATATATTTATATAGGACAAAATATATTTCTGTAAACCTAGAGCAACAAACTGATCACACATCCTTCAAATTCAATCCTTGGAAAGTAGTTCTGGTTCATCATCTGCTTTTTGATGCTGAGTGAAGGTCGTTAGTTTCCCTCAGTCTCACTCGTAAACACTGACAGAGGTATACATTTCTGTAAACTCACAAATGTTAATTTCCATGATGTTAAATCTTAAAGCTCAGAAACAAACATTTTAACATGAATCTTTTCCAGCGCTCCAGACAAAGACAGCTGAGCTGGTGAGTAAAATTTTGCTGTGAGGACAAAAATGAGAGGTGATGATCTGTCTTCACTGAAACTGATTAATCCAGGTGTGACTGATAAGTCAGAATGATTAGTAACACCTGGATTAATCAGTTTGTCCAATAATCCTACTGAGAAATAGACGCTATTAAAAGTCTAGGTTTTTTTTTAGACCTGATTTCAACCGTCTAGATTCTGTATATTTTTAGATGGAATTTAAATGTTCCACTTTAACCAATTATTCAATAACTATTTATTTAAAAAAGAAACTGTGAGTTTATAACTGATCTCCAAGTACTTAACCAGAATAATTATGATAGCCGTTCAACAATATACAGTGTAGTATAGATAAAACCCAGATTTAGACTTGGTCTAAATTTAGTCTAAATGTAGAAGTCTAAAAAACTTTCATTTTTATACCTGTGGCAGTCATCTAGGCTACATTTAGACCTTTTTTAGACCAAAAAATGCTCAGTGGGATGTAGGACAGGAAATAAAGGAGCAGCCTTAGTGGATCGATGCAGAGAGCCCATTCAAGTAGTAACAGAGCAAAACTTACAAACCACAGGTATGACTTTATCAAACCACTTAAAATAATCTATGGTTAAATATCTTTGCTGTAGAATTTGTGTGAGAAAAGTTGTATTTATACTAATGTGACCCCTTGTGGACAAAGTCGAACCTACAAAATCTTCATGTTTCCTCCAATGATGCTGAAAAAAAACAAACTTGTCTAAAGTAATCAGTTTACTGCTTCCTAACTCTTAAATTTAAATACATGAGCAGTCTGAAGGACTTTAATACTTCTGACTAATCTGTAATCTGACGCTACAGGATTTAATCCAGATTACTTTAAATAAACAAACAAAATAAAACTGTCTGTATGAGCAGCTTTAAAGGTGAAAACACCAGAGTTTGGGACAGGTGAAGTAGAGAGAAGAGAAATTAATATCTCCTATAAATATAAATATCAAAGATTTGACTGTTTGGTGATTTTCGTTCCAGTCCGGTCAGAAATGATGTTGATCTAAAGAAAAGCCTGAGACCACAGAGCTCTGTAAATTACACATTTATTTTCAAGAAATCTTTTAAATATTTGAAAAATTGCAGAGAAACGGCAGCAAACACGGTCGGTTTGAGATCATCATGTACCTGTTAGTGTGTGTAAAGGCACTTCACTGTGAGAGGACGTCAGGATCGGAGAGAAACTCAACGCTCATTCATGCAACTTATGAAAAAAAATAACAACAAAACAAAGAAGAGCCAAGCACCCGAGCAGAAACTAAATCAAACATGATGAAATAATCTTAATCTGTAGTGAATCGTCCTCTCGGCTTTCTCCCAAATCTTTACACTTTAATGCTTCTTTAAAAACGTTCGTTTCGATTCTGTGCTACACGGTCAGAGTTTGGGTTAGCTAAAGATCGCAGAGTGTTTCAGGTAAAACAGGAAATGTGCTGCAGACGCAGTTTGGCAGTCAGAGGTCAAAGGTCAGCTTTAAGGGCTTCATGGTGATGAAGACTGGGCGGGGTGGAAGGGGGAGCGGGTTGGTGGGCGGGGTCACTGCTGAGACAGCAGAGCGTTCCTGTTCGCCTTCATCTTCTCCAGACGCTTCACCAGGTGGTTATTAGTCATCTCCATCTCCTCGTTCTTATCCAACGCCGTACGCAGCTGAAACACACACACACACACACACACACACACAGAAAACAGATGCATGAGAGTCTAAATATCTACTTCAATAACGAACAAGTGCAGCGAGCAGGTTGGAGAGAGAGAGCACATGGGTTATTGCACTTGGTTTTTTTGCACTTGTTAAGGACGAATTGTGATTTTTGGAACTTATTGGTGTGTTGTAAATAAACTCACGGAGGATTATTATAGAAACAGACCCGTGGAGCCTCATTTTTATTGACGAGTGCCCCGCGATCGCGTCACTCCGATGTCAAGACGGTTTCACACATGTCTCGGCTTGTATGTTTGTTTTTTCTAGTTGCAAGTAAATCAAGACGATTGTCATATTTTGACGATCGAGGGGCCGAAGTCAGGACCACTATCCGCCCTGTAAACGGATCAGAACGTTTCCAAAGATCTATGAAGGATTTCCTCAGAAACCTGCTGAGTCAGCGTCACTGTTACAGTGTCCTCCTCTCTGCTCCTCATGAACAGGATCTCCTCTCTCTCTCCAGGAGCAGCTGCATCCTCCACTCTTTTATTTAAAGCCGATTAAAGTGAAGTGAGAGCGAGCGAGAGACACAGGAAGAGGAAGAGAGAGTGATGACAGTGTCTGCTCTGAAGTTTCCACCTCATCCTACTGAAGTCTGAGTCAGAGAGCCTGAATCCTTTTAGTAACGTTGACGTTTAATTTTCGGACAGAGTTAAAATCATTTTTATAAAATAGGCTATTTGGACATGTTGTTTTTAATGTGTAGTAGGGCTGGGCGATACGGGAAAAAGTTTATTACAATATATTTTTTTCATATCAGCTGATATCGATCAATATCAGGATATAAAAATGAAATGTAACAGAGTTTATTGGTCTCATGTCTTTTCCAATACAATAATCTCCTGCATCTGTGAGGTCTTTGTGTCTCTTCGACATCATCGTACGGCGTTGCTTGGGGTTGGTAACCTTCTGCGTTGCGCGTGCTCTGCGGCGTGGCGCTGCTTCAGGTGGTGAAAAAGATTTGAGGTATTCCCCGACTTTGTGAGAACATGTACTCGACATAATTTACAGTCCACATTACTCTGCTTCATGTCCGACCTCCAAAAACCAAAATACCTCCACACCACCGACGTTTTCCTAACGCCAGTGTTGTGGTTGACATTGATGTGGTCATCTGTTGAGCCTTCATGGTCATTTCTGTCGGGGGTAGCACTCATTTTCTTTGTTTCTCACCAACAGTGCTGTCGGCTTCACCTGTTAAAGTGCTATGGTTGGGTGGAGCTGCTGTCTGCTACGACGCTGCAGTTGGTTGATACTTGGTTCTAATTCAGAACATGATTGGTTCAGACCCGGATACACTCCCCTTTTCATTGGCTGTTCGTATAGTCGACCAAAACATGTCAGAATGACGACTATTGAAAAGCATATTGATCATGTTTTATATCGATATTGAGGGAAATTAATTTTTGATATATATTTTTATCGTTTTATCGCCCAGCCCTAATGTTTAACATCACAGTGTCAGACATTATGAAGAGTTTCTGTTGTAATTAATACCTGCGTATGTGTTCATATGAACAGGTGTGTGTGTGTGTGTGTGTGTGTGTACCTCTCTCTGTAGTTTACGTTTCTCCGCCTTCAGTTCGTCCTCCACTTTCTCCGAGTTATCAGCTGCAGCTTTGTAGCGACTCACCTGACCTTCTAGTCTGTTAATCTGAAACAAATGAAGAAAGACGTTGACTTAAAAACTTTTAAAATCCTTTTTTTAATTTTGATTTTCTGTAAAAACTCGGCTGATACTCACGTTTTGTTCCATCGTACCCATTTCCTGCTCCGCTTTGGAGAGTTTGAATTTATATTCACTGATCTGTCTGTTAGCGTCTCCTAAAAAACACAAGGATGAAGGTTTTTTAACAAACATTTACATCAGAGACTCTTTTTGGTTAACATTTCCACACAGGTGTAGATTACTTTAATACCTGCCAGGATCATCATATAGTTTTCCACACAGTATAAAACAGGATTTCTTATTTACTTCACTGTTTGCGTTCATCGTGTTTGTGTTTTTAATCGTGTTTGTGTTTGAACTCACTCTGCATCTCGATGAAATGTAGGTCGGTACCGTTTTCCACTCTCTCCCCGTCCGTAAACGCCCCGTCTGTCTTCGTCTGTTTCTGTCTCTCTTCCTCCAGCTGATTTTTCAACTTCCTGATCTGAGACAGCAGCTCGTCCTTCTCCTCCGCTAACTTACGGAGCCTCACGTCTGAAAACAAACAAACATACAGCATGTTTTTTTTGTGTGTGTGAAATAAACTGATATTAAAGCGGATAAATCGCTCCTGATGGGCACAGAGCGTTTATACGTCTTTAAGTCAGACTTACCGAGCGGCCCCTCGCCTGCAGACTCCAGCACCTGGGCGGCCTCCTGGGAGACCACAGTGATACCTGAGGACGGACACTCGTGGTCAACGTCTCCATTTGGAGTTCCATCAGGGATGATGACCAACCCGTGTTTCTAAAGAGAGGGGTGGGGTAAAGAGAGAGGGACAGGTGTCAATGATAATGACCAATCAGAGATCAGAGTGTGCCGGACAGATATCTACGTCACCTGTTTATATCTGACATCACTTCTCACCTAACTGACCCCTTGGAGGTTAGACAGGTGGAGGTGTTTACAGGTGGAGTAAGAACATTAGGAGCTCAGGTAAATATCTGAATGTTTAAGCGCTGTCTGTCTGTCTGTCTGATTTCAACTCCACTGCTTCACGACCAAGTTTAAAAGTTTTAACTTCTGTTGTTAGTGGACCTTAAGTGTTTCAAATGGCACCTGTGAATAAAATACATTATTATTACTATTATTGCATTATAACTATTATCATTATTATTTTTTATTTATTTTAATTATAATTATTTATTATTATTATTATTATTATTGTTGTTGTTAAAATTATTATTATATATATATGTTCATGTATTATTGTTATTATCATTGTTGTTGTAATTATCAATATATCAATTTATAATAATTATTGTTATTACTATTATTATTTATAAATTATTTATTTTAATTAATTATAATTATTATAAATATTATTAGTGTTATTATATATATATAATAAAATAATAATTAATTATACATTTAATTTATTATTATTATTATAATCATTATTATTACACTCATTTCTTAATTATTGCTGTTATTATTTTTATTGTTGTTATCATTATATCAAATTATTATTATTATTATTATTATTATTGTTGTTATTATTATTATTATTATCATTATTGTTAATGTGAAGACGAAGGTGACAGGTAAACAGGTGTGTCTGTACCGGGGGGTAAATATGTTGAATAAAGGTAAGAAAGACATTTACAAACAAACCACTGAATCAATAAATAACCATCTGAACCAATCAGGTCAGAGAATTCTGAACTTCCTGTCCAGGTGTTGGAGCTGAGGAAGACTCACCTGTCCCGCCTTCGTCTTCGCTTTGATGTCAGCGAGCTCGTCTCTGAGCTCGTCCCTCTCACTCCTAATGCAATCAAAGTATTCTTTCTGTCTCTCTAGAGCCTGAGGACGCCGCGAGGGGGCGGGGTCAGAGATAAGAGGAGGAGGACGAGGACGAAGAGAGAGAGAGGTGGAGAAGAAGAAGAAGAGATGACAGAGAAGGAGAGGACATCAGAGACAGAGCAGAAGACAAGAAGACATGTTCACACACACAAACAGGCAGCATGCATGAGAGGAAAACACACACACACACACACACGCACACACACACACACAGGTGAACATGCAGAGGCAGGTGCTCTTTAAGTTCAAACTCTCTGACTGAACTCATGCTGAAGAGGCTGTTATTTTGACTCATGCTTACTTCCTGTCTTATTCTGAAAGGACACAAAGACTTCCTGTAGACGGAGTCCTTCTACCTGTGCAGACGTCTCACCTGTCTCACCAGGTGACGCCTCCTCTGTATCACACAGTCGGACTTTATGAGCTCACTTATCAGGATTAACTTCCCCTAACCCTTAAATGAACTTTAACGACCTTAATTGGACTTTAACGACCTCGTTAACACCCACACAGGCTCTCGTTAATCAGATTGAATACTCTTTCATGATTGGACGGGCTCACGCTGTTAGCTCAACACTCTGGTCACCACATGCAGGAGTCACTCTGTCACCATGGACAGGTGTGGACAGGTCCAGGTCAGGACAAGTCCCGGCATGCCTGTGGACAGGTCCAGGTGTGGACAGGCTCAGGTGTGTGTGTGTGTGTGTGTGTGTGTGTGTGTGTGGGAGCCGACAGGTGTGGGTCATGCACAGACAGCCTGAGTTACCCCGATCTTTTTGTCCTTCCAGTTTATGGTCTCCTGCAGGTCAAACACCTCCCTGCTCAACACGTCTACCTGACTCTGCAGCCTCTGGTTCTCCTGGGGGGCCGCAGGTGAGACGACGACAATGAGGAGGAGGAGGAGGAGACAGGTGAGGTGATGAAGAGGAGAGGACAGGAGGACAGAATGAACACGAACAGAGAGAAACAAACAGGTATGACAGGTGAAACGGAGGAACAGGTGAGGAGAGATCGATGAATAGAGTGAGAGAAGGGGAGGGGCCTATAGCTGTCAATCACTCCTGATCAGGTCCCCGCAGAGCGCACTGACACCTGTGTAAAGGTGTGATGAGGTCATGTGATCACCTGTATGAGCTCGTCTCTCTGTCTGATCCCCTCCTTCAGTTCTTCCTGTTTGTGCTGCAGAACTGAACACGTGTGTTTCTGCCTCTCCAGCTCCTGAAACACAGTCATGACATTAAACACGGGTCTGATCCTCACAGGTGTGAACAGGTACGGACAGGACAGGTGTGTCTCACCTTTGTCTTCTCCTCCAGCTCCCTCTTCAGCTCAGACGTCTGCTCCTCCATCTCCTCGATGACGTCCTTCAGCGTGTCCACCTGGTAGATCAGGTTTCCTTTGTCGTTGTCCAGCTGAGCGTTGGACACCATCGCTTTCTTGTACTTCTCCTCCACCTCCACTAGGGACTCCTGAGGGGGCGGAGCCAAAGACAAACTCACCTGAGTGCACCAAACGCTTTAGAGACACTTAAACGCACAAACGACAAACACCGAGATTTTGATCTCTAATATGAGAGAAAAACTTCTGAGCTTTACTCTACACAGTGAGTGAAGAAATCGAACAGGTTACCATGGTAACTGAGGTGATCATTAGTAGGCGGGTGCATTTATGAAAACAAAAAAAAAACACCTATCCCTAAAAAATTCTAACAAATTCTTCTCAGCTGTTTTTTATGGTATTAGATGTTCTTAATAACAGAATAAAAGTTAAGCAAAGTTTGACCACGAGAAAGGCGTCATTTTCAAGATGGCGTCCATGATGGTAGGAAGCCCGGGGAGACACCCCAGGGGAATAGGGTAAAATTTTTAAATAACAGATATCACCATGAAACTTCCTAAGATTATAACTTACATTAAGACAAATATTTTTTATATTACAAGTTTAATCAGATGTTCTGTCATCTTGAAAATGACGCCTTTCTCGTGGTCAAACTTTGGTAAACTTTTATTCTGTTATTAAGAACATCTAATACTATAAAAAACAGCTGAGAAACCTTTGTTAGAATTAGGCTATATTCACACTGCAGGTCAATTCTGATGTTTTAACCGTCTGTGACTCATATCTGATGTTTTCATCTAAGTGTGAACCGGTCAGTTCTGATTGGTTCTGATCCGACCCAGGCCTCTTCTGTATGTGGATATAAATCAGATATGTATCTGATGTGACTGCAGTGTGGACGCTCAGGTCGCGTTCATCCGACCTTTACGTCATCAATATGCGACAAACGTCACCATTGTTCAACACAAACAGGCGTGGAAAGATATTTGTGTGCATGCGGGTCACTTCAAGGACGCATTCGTTGTCGTAACGTGAACGACCGCACAAAAAGATCGGATTTAACGAAAAATCTGAATTGTGCATCAGAACCTGCAGAGTGAATGTAGCCATTTTTTTGGGGTCAAGTCATATTTGCACCTGACTATAGTGATTATCAGTTATCATTAATGATTACTAATGATCACTAATGATCTTTAATGATCATTTATAATCAAAATGATCATTAAAGATCAGTAGTCATATAAAGCAATCAGAAGCAGTCGGTGACATCAGTGATCATAATGGATCTTCAATGATCAGAGTGATTATAGGTGATCATTGATGATAATTGTGGACTGTAGTGAAGGTATGGTATGTGATCATTAGTGATCAATAATGTTTGTAGTGACCAAAGGAGATCACCAAGATTAATAAAGATCAGTAGGAAGAGAAGTGATCAGAGATTTTAGTGACGGGTGATCAGAATGATTACTATTGATTTATTGTTATCAGAATGATCAGAGTGGTCATCAGTGATCATCATTGATCTTTAATGACATTGATCACTGTCAGGTGTGAATGATTAACCAGACTAACAGTGATCTAATTAACCAGGTGAGTAATTCAGACAGGTTAGTAAACTCGAACTTTACTAATCTCTCTTCATTTGAAAAGTTAGACAGGTGACATGACTGATTTCTGCCAGCAGGGGGGGTGCTTCACTGATGCCTACAAAGGTGTTCCAGATGCATTGTGGGAGTTTCTCTATCAGACCACGCCCATCCAAAAACACAGAGGAAGTGAGAGAGTCATGCAGAAGGAGGAACGGACCAGACAGAGCAGGCAGGAGACAGGTGTGTGAGGGAGGGGGGGGGGGGTACATAGGTGCGAGAGAGGAGAACAGAGAGCATGCTGGGAGCCCTGAGGAGAGCAGAGAGCATGCTGGGAGCCCTGGGGGAGAGCAGAGAGCATGCTGGGAGCCCCTCTACCTTCAGCTCTTTCAGCCCCTGCATGTAGCGCCCCTCTACATCCTGAATCTGGTCCTTTAGCTCATAGATGTCCTGCAGAGCACGGGGGAGGGGGGGGGGGATAAATCAGGGAGAGGTAACAGAGCACCTGAGCCGCTGTCGGAGAGTCACATGACCCCCCCACAAAGAGAGTCACATGACCCCCCCACAAAGAAAGAGTCACTCTTAAAGAAACAGTCAAAGCAGAAGGAAACTCTGTGAGACGTTCAAATGCAGAGAGGACTGCGGTAAATTAGAGCTCTTCAGAGCGAGAACATGGCGCTCTGTGAGGAGGAGAAGCATCCGGAGGGTCAAAGGTCACAGTCATGTGTTTCTGTTATTTAAGACCGCCCACATAAATACTGCAGATAATATAAACATTTAAAACAGGATTTAAACCCCGCCCACTCTCACCCTCAGCTCGCTCAGACTCGTGTCCGGGTCATAAATGCTGCCCGTGTCGGTGCTTCCACGCCGAGATGACGTGCCACCCAAAGACGCCAGCGTGGCCGCTGAGAGGCCAGGTGTCGCACAGCGGGACGAAGGCTGGAGACACACAATCAATCAACCAATCAATCAATCATATTTATAGAGAGCAAAAAAACACAACCAGCTATCACACGTCTGTTAGAATCAGCTGATCCTGCAGGAAGTGATGTCATATTTGTTGATGTTAGCGCACAGATCAGCTGTTCTGTCCATGAATGTAAACACTCACCCGGCTGAAGTCTGAATACTGTTTGTCACATTTTTCATCCAGCTGAAAAACAAAAACAAAAAAATCCTGTTAGAAGGTCATTTTTTAAAATGTTTTTAGAGCGTGCAGCGGCGACATGCTGCGAGCTGCTTCCTGTCAATCAGGTCAATCGGGTCAATAAGGGTTAATGTGAGCGAGACATCAGTGCTGCATGTTCTCAGATCAAACACCACAGAAGAAGAAAAGCGAAAAAACGGTGAAAAATATTAAGAGACGACAGAAAAATATCACTTAAGAAAACTTCAATTTAAAAATAAGAGAAAAACTTTAAACCGTGAAGCTGAAATGTTTTTATTCATCTAAGCTTCATTGATAAAACTACTAAAGCCAGGTACATGTCTGTTAACTCATCAGCTTTACTCTTTATTTATGTTTCACCCACAGACGTGAAGGCCAAAGTGTTTCACAAAAGGACAGAAAACAAAAGCCTAAAACAACGACAAAAGACTAACTAAAAAAGTACAAAATTAAACAAATAAATATTGAATTTAAACCTGATCAACAACACTGAAGAGAGCCTGAATTCAGGACCATCGATGTAGTTCAGCTGAGACAGAAGGATTCAAACCTGCTCTGACTGATAAGATGGATCACAAACAACTTGAGAAAGGCGTCGTAGATTTGCAGTCATCCATGGATCAGTGTCACGCTGCCAGCTGTCAATCAATCTTTATTTATACATCACTGATTCACAACAAATGTTGTTTCACAAAGCTATCTAAACAGCTGATGGATTACCTGTGCTGGCATATGAACTTTATAATAATCTGACATGACTACGACTTTATTCTGTAACATTAGGACTTTATTTTCTTACAAACTTATTAGGAAAATTATATCCTCAAAATCTTTAAAAAACTTAATCATAGAAGAAAACTGAGTTTTAACCAGAAGAATTCAGTACATTTACATGCACAGCTGAATCAGACTTCTCTCCTTGTCCTCGTGTAAGAGAAAATTGAATTATTGACGTGAACGTGTCCTCCTCCTCAACACTAGGGGGCGATATGGGTCTTTTCAGCTGCGCTGTTTCCGACCCCATCCAACCGTCAACAACAACAGCAGGTCGGTGTCAGACGTCAGAAGTGTCTACAACTGCTGCTGGGCATTTTGGAGAAACAAGAAGATGGAGCATCGTACAGCGTTGTTTTTGTCCGACATGATGGACGCGCTACTTTTTCTAAAGAGGAGACCAACGCTACTCCTCTACTCTGGGGGTTTTGTTACAGGGTTACGGGGGCGTGGTAAACATGCATTGTCCGATCATACTCCAACTACGCTGGTTACATGGAAGAGAAAATCAAATTCCAATCACATTATCTGGGTGTCTTAATCAGAGTTCTCAAACTCCGATTACAGTCGGACTAAGGTGTTTACATGACCTTCAGTTGTCCGGTCTTAATCAGAGTAAGGCGATAATTCGGTTTGACTCGGAGTGATTCACCCGACTGTTAGACATTTCACTCAAACTAAATACAAACAGAAAAGATCAGTAATATTTAATATCTGTTAGAGGATTACTCTGTGAACTGACAGCTTCTTTAAAACGGAGTGACGACAAAACAAACCTCCATCAGTCCATGCTGAGACACACTCATCTCTCCTTTAAAGAGACAACAACCACACACTGACCCCTTTATTTACACCATGCTTCAGTTAGTAATATCCATCATCATCATCATCATCATCATCACTCCAATCAGAGGACCGACTCACTGCGTCGAGTTCAGGGATGCTCAGATCATCAATGTCTGACACCACGCTGCCGCGCCTGTTAGAGCGGCTGAAATAATCGGCAGCCGACTCACTGAGGTCGGAGAAATCAGAGGACTGGGGAGGAGAGAGGAGGAGAGGAAAGGAAAGGAAGGGGGAGAGGAGAGGAAGGAGGAGAAATAACTGATGAAGCCATGAACAGATTTATGAATGAATGATGTTTTTAACGTCATCATCAGGGGTTCACAGCTCACCACGCTGTCTCTGCGGCCTCTGCTGCCTCGCTCCTGAGACACACTGCTCATTGTGTCTTCATCTGAGGAGGACTACAAACACACACACGCACACAAACACACACACACACACACACACACACACACACACACACACACACACACACACTTCCAGTCTCAGAGTTCATATCAGGTTTTGGATTCAGGGATGTCGCCACATGCAAATAAAAAATTCAAACTCTGTCTGTGTGAGGGGTGAATGGGGCTTCAGGGGCGGGGCTTGTTGTCTCTGTGTTTTTGTGTGTGTGCGTGTGTGTGTGTGTGTGTGTGTGTGTGTGTGTGTGTGTTAGCATCATGCAGCAGGGAGGAGCTCACCACGGGGCTGCTGCGGGTGGAGCTGGCTGCAGAGGAGTACCAGCTGTATTCAGAGGGCTGTGGGGGGGGGTAAGAAGGGAGGAGGGTGAGGAAGGGTGAGGGGAGGGGGACAGATGTAAGGACATGGGAGACACACCGAGCAACTGACCAGTCCAACACACACACACCAAACATTTGTGCTACAAATCCATACGGGGGGCCACAAGGTTCAGTTCTTGGCCCACTATATTTGGTTTTCACTTCTACGCTGATGACGTTTTTATTTACGGTTCTGAACCTGATCAATATTTCTCAGATCTTCAGCATCTGATGAAGTAGGAGGTTGACAAAACTAAACTCACACAGTTAAACGGCATCGTCTGGGCACATTTTTACTAAAAGAGGTCGAGGAACTGAGTTTACTTTTAAATACAAAGTGTTTTTAATAACTTACAGCTCATATTTTAGAGTGTGTATTCAGTATGTTGCTAAAAAGATGAAGGTTTGACTCTGATTTTAACACCTAAACAAGTGTGAATATTTAATTTTCTTTTTTTCTTTTTTAACATAAAATACTGTTTTTTTTCACTTTTTTTGTGTTATTTATATATTTTTTGACTTTTTTAAAACTATTTTTGACTTTTTTTCTATTTTTTACTTTTTTTTAAAACTATTTTTACTATTTTGTGTTGTATATTGTGTACATACTTGTTTATTATCTCTTTATTTTTACTTATTTTACCTAAAATTTATCTCCTCTTTCTACTTCATTTGTACTGGAGTGAAAATAACAAAAAGCAATTTCTCACGGGGATTATTAAAGTATTTCTGATTCTGAAATGTGGAGTCTACCTTTTGAAATTCACAACCTTTATTCTTTGGACACTGAGCATTATTGTCCCTAAACTCTGACCTGAGTTAGTAAAGAAAACTTTGAGGTTTCCTGCACCTTATAAAATAAACAAAAAATAAACTGAAAAATGTAGTTATCTTGATGTTTCTGCGCCCTTTGTAAAAAGTTTGGAAGTCAGGCTTTTAGTACGCTGACATTTTAGCAAACTTCTGTTCTGTCTATTTTTGTTTTTGAATCAATCAATGAAGTTAAACAATGAGAATAAAAACACACACACTCTCACACACACTCACTTACAGCTCTAGAGCTGAGGCCTGAGCCGTACAGACCGGCGTCATCGTACACAGAAGCCTGAAGACACATGGAGACAACTCAGAAAAACACGTTAGCTTCAAGGTCCTTGAACACACCATGACTTTGGAGACACTGGAGGCCTTTCAAAGCCCTGATATCTGTGACAGAGTGATCTATGTACGATCATATCCTGATTTCTATGAGAGGAGGTGAGTGTAACAGTGTGTGTGTGTGTCTGACGGGGAAACTCTGTGTGTGTGTGTTTGAGTGTAATCAGACTGAAGCTCAGAGTGTGAACAGCTAAATATAAACCCTCACACTGAACGACTATCAGAGGAATGTATACGCACACACACACACCCACACACACACTGACCGTGCTGTAGCTGCGAGGCAGCCCTGTGACAGACAGGGAGGAGGAGGAGGAGGAGGAGGCCTGTTAGAGAGGAAGGAGCAGGAGGTGAGAGAGTGAAGGAGGTGGAGACAGGTGGAGGTGTTTGAAGAGTGAGGGTGCAGATTGTTTCAGAATCAATGTCAATGATCAGAAATATCAACATGACGAAGTCTGAGAGATAACAACATGAATGAGACCCAGTGTGTGGAAAGAGGTGAAAATGATGTGTGTGTTTTTAAAAAGAGTGTGTGTGTGTTCAGAGACAGGTGAAGGTGCAGGAGGACAGACCCGAGGCTGGTAAGAAGAGGTGGAGGAAGAAGGAGGAGGTTTGGTCTTTGTCAGGCTGCTGTAGTTCCTCTGATCGTGGTACAGTCCAGTCTGAAGGACGTAACGTCTTCATTATTACTATAATTAACATCATTATAATTAACCAATTCATTTATACAACGGTGAGAGACCGTCCAACATCAACCACTGATTAACCTTGAAAATAATAACCCTCTGATCGTTAATATCCTCTTATCAATACCCTAACCCTTTCATTAATCACTTCACACTGACCAGCAGGTCTTTCTTAGACGATGAAGACTTTCTGTGTCCGTGCAGCTCACCGAACACCGAGCTCTGAGCGGAGAGAGAGAGAGAGAGAGAGGTACATACAGGCGAGCACAAAGGAAGATGGAGGAAGGTGCAGACAGGTGATCATCACACAGGTACATACAGTGGAGCGAGAGGACTTGAGGGCGGAGCTAGAGGAGAGTCCATCAGACTGAAGAGAGAACAGCGGAATCAGAACCATCACAGACGGGTCAGGTGACCTGAGGTTAGATAATCAACCAGCTGAGCAAACCAGCAAACACTGAGGTTAGTTTGAGGAGAACACCTGAAGTTTTAACAGAACACAAACCAAAAATAGAAATAATACTTTGTATTTAAACATATGTTTTTTTAAAGTGTATTCATTTAAACAGTGGTGGTTCTTCTTGACCCCTCACTTTCTGGAGGAACCCTTAGGGAACTAGTCTTTACCTTATTCCTACCCCCCTCCTCCTTGTCTCTATCACCTGTCCGTTATGTTTAAGTCAAAAAAAGCTAAAAATTAAAATATTAAATTTAAAAAAATCTATTTTACACAAAAACCAAGAAGCTGAAAGCTCTCAGTCAACAGTTCAGACTAATGCGTAGACCTGCTCTGTATTTTCAGGGTCCTCAGATATCTGCTGTTTGTCTGCTGTAATGTAAAGTTGATTTTAATGTGAGTGAAGAAAGTGAAATCAGTTTTAGAGACGAGCTGAGACAAGTGCTTCAATCGTCCAACACACACACACACACACACACACACACACACACACACACACACACACACACACACACACACACACACACACACACACACACATACACACACACACACACATAGTGCATGAGTCTGAACGTGCAGAGCTTCAAACAGATTAATCTGAGTACAGACAGTCAGAGACCAGCTGGATAATCAACACCGACATCAAACCAAGACCAGGTCCAGAATCAGGTCCAGAACCCGTGCCAGACCTGAGATCCTCACATGCTGTGAGTCTACACTCCACACAAACACACACACATGCACAAACACACACCAGAGCATCTTTTTTACGGGAGCTGGACCGACTCTTAGAGGAGCCGAGGTCTCGAACCGCCGAGGAGCTCGACTTCAAACAGGAAGAGAAACAAAAACAGGGTGAGACGAACTTCTCTGACACTCCAAATATGGTCGCTGTCATATTATAATATCACCATCATCATTATATAAACGTTAGAGCAGGATATGACACCAACGCACCCTGTAACTGCGCACTGATGTGACGTCATCCTCCAGACCCTGTTGTCATGGAAACACAATCATGAAAACACCGATAGAGACTCAGTAGGAATGTGTTCTTGTGTGTGTGTTTAGAATAATTTTGGGCTGCATGATTGATCAAATATAATCATGATCAGATTTCTTCTTCTTCATCGATTAAAAAAAGACTGAAAGAAATATTGATGTGTAAAGGCAGCCGCTACTCCAGGGGGCGATAGAGAGATTCTGTCTTGACTTTTGGCGGAGCTATCGTATCATGATATAAATCTTGACTGTTCAGAGTCACTTTAGAGATCTAGGGTCTAGGTCTCCTCATTGGCTGACTTTGGGAAATTGTTGAACATATCAGACTAAAGACGTCGTGCTTTAATTTCTTTGACGAGTCACCTGCTCTATCTGGAAAAAAGGGGCGGGACTAAATCTCAACTCTGCGATATCCTGTCAAGTGGAAAAACTCTACAATTCTTTAAATAAATACGATGATCTACGCAGGTTTGACTCGCTGTCTCGTGGCGTTAATGACGTGGACAGGTTTCAGGTTTTCACTGCAATCATGCAGCCTTAACATGTATGTTTATCTGAGTGTGAACACGGAGGTTACAGACCCGACGGTGACGACTGCTGGAGCGAGAGGAGGCTCGAGCTTTCTCTGTGTCAGCCTGCAGCAGAGAGGGGGAGGAGGAAGAAGAGAGGAGGCGAGGAAGAGGAGATGGAGAAGAATACAGAGGAGGAGAGTCAAAGAGTGAAGAGGAGATGAAGGATACAGGGAAGAGGAGGAAGAGGAGAGGAGGTGAGGAAGAAGAGAGGAAGCAGGATACAGAGGAAGGAGGAGGAGGGGAGGCAAGGAAGAGGAGATGAAGAAGGATACAGGGAGGAGGAGGAGGGGAGTCAAAGAGTGAAGAGGATCCATCGCACACTGGAGGAAGATACCATGCACAACTTCCAGCATCACCATGAACAACCAATCAGAGATCTGAAATAACCACAGCTTCGACTGTATGTCACACACATCTATGTGAGCAGGCAGTAATCCTCTACACACACACACACACACACACACGCGTGCACACAGAGTTAACTACACAAGCCAATCAAAACCTTTCAATCATCTGTACTTCTGAGGCGACTTCAACCTTTACGGTCAATAACTCAACATGCAAAACACACACGTATAACACACACAATTATATCAGCAAAATCAAGATCAGCTGACTAATGATCAGCTGACTATGATTCAGCTGAGTCAGAAAAGCTAAGTCAGATCAGCTAACTGAAAAGCTTAAAGAGGATCAGCTGACTGAGGATCAGCAAAGTGAGAATCAGCTGATTAGGTAGGACACACCAGCTGACAAAGAGCGAGGTGATTTTGATTGGCTGACTGACATCAGCTAACTGCAGATAATCCAGGTAAAACTGGTTTAGATCAGCTGGCTAAAGACTTAAACACTGAGGATGGCGGACTAAGACCAGCTGATCCAGGATCAGCAAATGAAGCTGAAGTGGAGAAGCAGCAGCTGACACAGGCTTTGTCAGACCAGTAACTAAAGATCTGCTGATGGAGGAATGGTTGTGAGGATCAACTCAGTCAGATCAGCTGACTATGGACACGTGTACAAGGTATCATCTGACTGAGGATCAGCTGACTGAGGATCAGCTAAGAGATGATCAGCTGACTGAGGATCAGCTGAGCGAGATCACCTAAAACAGTATCAGCAGAATAAGACAAGCAGACTTATGATCAGCTGAGGACGATCAGCTCAGTGCGCTCCTCAAAGTGAGGATCAGCTGGGAGTTGACGAGTTTAGCTGACCAAGGATCAGCTGACTGAGATCGAGTCACTGAGTGAGTTCGGTTCACACAGCATGCTGTTAGTGACTTTTGCAGTTTGTTGTTTACCATCCACTGGTGGATCTGACCCCACTTCCTGCTGGAGGTAGAGTGAGAGAGCTGCAGGGCGAGTGAGAAACACGAACAGTCAGGGAGAGAGAGAGAGAGAGAGAGGGAGAGTTTACAGAGGGAATAACTGTGCAGCAGATGTGTGGTTTGATCCGTGAACATGCAGCTTTCTGTGTCTTATTATAAACACAGACAGTTCCTCCGCACACCCAAACAGACAGACCAGTGACCTGCAACAGAAGTCTGTTACCATAGCAACACACCTGGGTCCAGGTCTTGAGTGAAAACATTAATAAACAGGTGGAAACAGCTGTCCTCGGTGTCGCTCTCTGTGTTGAAGCACTTTTACCTCTTTCTGCTGTCGCTCCAGCTCCCTCATTCGAATGTCCCTCGCCTCCGCGCGAGCCGCCCTCTTCGCCGCCAGCCTCGCCTCCGCCTGAAACGAACACACACATATTAACAAAAGAGAAATCAGCAGTGCTTTAACTTTGTGGGTTCAACATGAGGAGAGATTTACTTCACTATGACAACAAACTGATGATACAACAAAAAAGTTTGAGTCAGCCTCACACACAAACACACACCAATAAACTTGAACAACAGAGACAGTGAGGGAAACACACACACACACACACACACACACACACACACACACACAGGTGGAGGTGTGGACTGTGTTTCAACATAAACTGTTTATAAAACTGCACAATGTGAAACTGAACATTAGGCCGACTTTTATCTCCTACACACACCGTCTATAAATACTGTGTGTGTGTGTGTGTGTGTGTGTGTGTGTGTGTGTGTGTGTGTGTGTGTGTGTGTGTGTGCACATTCCAGAGCTTTCTTATCAGCTCTGCCCCAGCAGCAGGCAAACACATATTCCCGTTTCCATGACAGCATGAAGCCAAACACTCTGTGAAGCTTAAACACACTCAGGTTGTTTATCTGATGTTTTTTTATTTCATGTTTCCAGACGCCTGAAGCAGCTCCACGCTAACGCCGCTCTGCCGCCGCCATCATCACTCCCTTGTACTCTTACACTGACCCAACCACAGCAGAGTATTGGCGCCCCAGTGCCCTCATTTAACCATTCTGTTTACAGCGCCTGGCACAAAGTGAACTCAGGCCTGTCCGACCACTTTTTGTTAGTGAAGCGGCTCACAGAGAAGTTTGATCGATTTCCTTGATTATTCAAAGGTGTGTCAGTCAGTGTGTTTACATGCACAGTTTAATCGGAGCTGAGAAAATTGAATTATTGACATGAACGTGTCCTCCCCAAAACTAGGGGGCGATATGGGTCTTTTCAGCGGCGCTGTTTCCGATCCCATACTCCAGCAACAACAACAGCAGGTCGGTGTCAGACGTCAGAAGTGTCTACAACTTTTTCTAAAGATGAGACGAACGCTTCTCCTCTACTCTGGTGTTTTTGTTACGGGGTTACGGGGGCGTGGCATACATGCATTGAGAACATGAATTCTTAAACTCAGACTGGAGTCAGACTAAGGTGTTCACGTGCACTTTAGTTGTCTGGTCTTAATCGGAATAAGGCGATAATTCGGTTTTCTCGAGTGTCATGTAAACGTACTGAGTGATGTAGCATAAATCCAGCCAATCAGTGTGAACACAGCCATGTGGTCCAGCAGTTTTAAAGCTTGGTGACGTCTGAGGCTGTAGTTTTTAACCATGCAGGACTGAAATAAAGCAGGTGGTGATGGTGCCCTCATCTTCTGGCTTCCTTTGATCAGCTCCATACTAAGAAGAGCATGAAGACAAAGTGTCTCTAAACCTTCAGTCTCAATAATGAACTACATTTCACTGTATTTTATTTCGAGTTTGGAGCACAGCTGTGTGTCTGTGTGTGTAAAAATCGAAGGAACGCATGTTGTAAACCCTTATGTCTATTTTACTATCTCACTCATGCACCCTCTTAGTATCAGGAAAGGACTGAGTCGTACTTTCCTGCAGCAGATACAGAGACTTCATGCTTCCTCAAAGATAGCAAACAAAAACCAAAAAGCCTTTCTGATGGCGAAGTAAAGAGCTGAAAAACTCCAGAAAGTTAAGTTCTCTCAGAATTCGCCAAATTAGGCGGCGAAGCCAACCTTGTATGCCAAAAATGGTTGGGTACTGATCATCCTGTTCCTGGCAGCAGTTTCTCAGCAAAGAGGCCAAACTGACTGGCATCTATGGTGGTGTACACACTGACACACAACTCATTCAAACTCACTTAAAAATGATTGAAATATCCCTTTAAGACCAAGAGAAAAGGTGGTCGCTGAACAGTGGTCCCACCATCACCCCTCTGAGACTGTTATTCTGACGGAGAGACATTACAGGGTGTAAATATCACACCTTTACCTGGTGGTATGAACAGAACTTGTTTCTGTAAAAAGGTAAACACACTCAGGCTGTCTCTCTCTTTCTCTCTGCGTGTTTGAAGAGTAAACACAGAAAAAACTGCTCACAGAATAAAGACGAGGACGACCTCAGGTTGGTCAAATGTGTATTCAATCAAACAGTTTTTTGAATATTTAGCTTCCGGCTGTTAAAACTGAACATCTGCAGAAGAACCAAACACACTCTGCTGTAATATTTAACAGAGCAGCTGAGGTGGAGTCAGAGCTGTTATTCTGTTTATCAGGACTCATGAGAGCTCAGAGTGACTCACAGAAGGACCAGGATGTAGTTAAAGGTATTTAATGATTAAACACCAACACTCTTTACCAATCAGCACCAAAACTATCAGTCAGGTAAAATCAGAATGTGAATATCTCAGGGTCTGAAGGATGGTCAGACTGTAGCTCTGGTTTATGTTTACTGTCACGGTGTTATGAAGCTCGACTATCTGGATGTAAACAAACACAGCTGACAGATGTTTTCTCTCAGCACGGTTTGTCAGTGTTTTGATTCAGAAACTGGAGATTAAGTTATATTTAGGTTAGGCTTAGTTAGATTTATATTTAGGCTATTTCTGGTTGTACTAGAATATACCAACCGTCTTAAATGTTGACTGGTTTCTTAAGTTTCAGTCCCTTCAGACTAATCCTCGTTAAAGATGAAGTTAATTATAGAGATACACACACAGTTTAAAGTAGGTTTAGAGTTAGTCTCAGTGCAGACAGGTAAATCTTAGTGTTAGGTTTAGTTAGTAAAGGAAGTGTTCACTTAAAGTTGAGAGTAAAAGCAGAGTATGAGCAGACTGGAAGCTGTGCAGCTGTCAACTGTCTGACAGAGTAATACACTGTCTCTGCTCTATCTATAGCTCTGAGTGTGTATGTGTGTGTGTGTGTGTGTGAGAGAGAGAGAGAGAGAGAGAGAGAGAGGGAGAGGCGCTAACCTGGGCACAATTACTCCAATCAGAATCTCCCAGAGTTCACCAACACTTCATCCAAGAAGGCAATTAAAACATCTGAACTAATCTGAAACTGATTATAATCAATCGGAGTGAATTTCAGGATGATAATCTCACAGGGTTTTATAGTCAGAATAAAATCCAACAAACTTTCACTGTCAGGATTTTAAACTACACACTTTTACTCTAAGAATTATAATCTGACACTGTAACTGTAAGGGTGATAATGTCACAAACTGTGACTTTAAAGACTGGCGCACATTATTTTAAAATACCATAAACTGGCCCGATCAATCCGCCAATCAATTCATCGTTCTTCCTGTGTCATATTCTCACAAACTGTCACATTCGGGATTATAATCTCACACTTTCACATTCGGGATTATAATCTCCTTCATTGTAACTTTCAGGACTAAAGTTTTACACTCACTATCAAAAATATAAATTTACACTGAAACAGTTAGGATCCAACTCCCCTTTAGGATTATTATCTCACTGTCAGGATTATGATGTCACTGTCAGGGTTATAATCTATTACAGTGTCAGGATTATAATCTATTACACTGTCACTTTCAGGATTATAATCTATTACAGTGTCAGGATTATAATCTATTACACTGTCACTTTCAGGATTATAATCTATTACAGTGTCAGGATTATAATCTATTACACTGTCACTTTCAGGATTATAATCTATTACACTGTCATTGTCAGGATTATAATCCAACACAAACCCTTAACATCAGGATTAAAACACTGTTAAGATTATAACGAAACCCACCATAACCATCACTTTGACTTCAGCGCTTGGTCTTCTCAGATTACAGTCTCACACTGTTCACTATCAAAATTATGATCTTAGTCTATCACTGTCAGGATTGTAATTTGGCCCACTGTTATTGTCAGGATCATAATTTGACACACGGTCCTGGTCTGGATTTTTCACCCATCAGGTTCTGGTTCAGTTTTCAGTCCGATCGGATCTTAGAATCTTGAATTTTCCACCCCAGAGTTATAAAAAGGTTATTTTGTGTGTTTTTCTGTTGGAGGACCTTCAGACTGAACCCTCTGCTCTCTGCTCTAATCTGTGCCTCACACACTCGTTCAGATTTAGGAGCTGACTGGGGGAGGGAATGGGGAGGGGGTGTCAGATGACTCATGTTTCTATGATTGGCCTGCATGACTCCACAGAGCGCACACATACACACACACACACACACGAACACACACACATACGAACACACACACAGGAGGTGGTGCTTTACACTCATACAGGAAGGATTCTCTCAGACTAACAACTATTTATTCATCCAGAGGACCTCCCCTCTTTTTCTTAAAAGTTTTACACCTTTAAACGATGAAAGTTCGGTTCGATGTTGTTTTAACGCAGAGGCAGACAGCTTACTCCTGCTGCTGACGAACAGATGGAATAATCCGGACATGTTGTTACAGGCTTGGCTGCTTCCCTCCTCCACGTAGAGACACAAAAACACCACAAGACAAGTCAGAGTGTGTCTGCGCTTCAAACAGCTGTCTCCACCTAAACACACGACCAGGGGTTATGTTCAGAAACTCCACTGAACAGATTCCTACTCGGAGGGATTTCAGTGTCTCTCAGGCCTGTTTTATACAACCTCATGTTCTCATAAAGTTCCTTCAAAATCAGAAACAGTTGTTTTCATTCAAGACCTGCTGACCAAGAGGAACATCGCTCAGGATATACTTCATCTCCTTCATTATCCTCACCATCATCATCAAAACAGAAAAACTACACAACCAGAAAAACACACGGTAACAATCCAGGAGGAAGAAGTTAAGAGGGTAAATGAGTTGAAGGTTTTAGGCGGAGCTCCAACGTCTTAATTCAAGTTTGACAAACACATCAGAAAGACGACAAAGACAGTAAAAAACAACTTCAAATTAATGAGGCACATTTACCAATCAAAGTAACACAGCTCTGTGTGTGTGTGTGTGTGTGTGTGTGTGTGTGTGTGTGTGTGTGTGTGTGTGTGTGTGTGTGTGTGTGTACGTGTGTGCAATCATTTTGTCACTGAAGTCTTGTTGTGTCACAGGTTGTTGCATCTATGTTTGAGCAAACCTTAAAAATTAAGGATAAAAAGTCAGAAGACGGCATCACCTTCCCAAACTTTGACTTGTTCAGTTTGATAACTTTCAGCACTATGGACCACACGATTATAAAACAGAGACGACTTCATACTGGACTGTCTGAACCATCTATCTGCTGGTTCATTTATCAAACAGATCACAGTCTGTGCAGACCTCACATCCAGACCTCCTGACATCGTAAACGGCGTGCCTCAGGGCTCTGTTATGGGACCTCTGTTCTTTAAAGTTTATATCTACAGTATCAGTCAAAGTGTCTCCATTTGTATTAGGATGACGTGTTATTCACTGCTCCTCTTAAACACAGTATCAGACTCTCTGTCTCCTAAAAGATGCTGTTGTGACACTGAACATCACTGATGTTTAAAAACTCGGAGACAAATCAGCTGATCCTGTCGTCTGTTTCTACAACTCCAGGTGACGTGATTGAGTCTGTGTCTTCTCCCAAATACTCAGGACTCTTACCGGATGATTCTCTGTCTTATTAATGTCATATACAGAAACTTATAAAGAAGTTGAAGCTGGCTGACCTTCTCTTAGTCCTGTTTTTGTTTTGCCGCAGAGAAAAGACTTACTGCTGCATTTATGCTCCTCATCGATTGCCGTGATGTTTTATTAATGCATGCATCATCTCAAAGCCTTCACTCTCTGGAAACTGTTTATCATGGAGCTCTGAGGTGCCCTCCTCTTATCTATGTAATGTTATAAATATGAAATATGTTGGAGGCTACAGTCTTTTCTCTGTGACCCAGACACCGGACAGATTTTTGCTTTCTGCTCCCAGAGTCTTGAAATAGGTCAGAAGAGTTTAAGGTCCTCTGTTCCTCAAGACTGGAGAATTTGGATCAGAGAGAGCTGGTCTCTTTATATCAACATATTTCATAATCAATCAGAACACCCAGTTCAACAAGTGGACCCAATCCTACCAAAATAAAAGCTCAGAAACACTGAATATAGACAACAGAAGAAAGCAGTGATGACAGTTTCTCCTCTCTCCTCCTGTTCATTCAAATGTAAGGTCCTGATGAGCAGGTAGACAACACCTGAGTGACACTTGAACCTTCTACTGGAGCAGCATATCCTGTTTTATTTACATTATATTTATATTAGAGCCTCGTTTGCTGACATGCAGAAGCACTTTGAGGTAATACAACCTCACAACCCACTCACCACAGAGTTAAAACACATTAAAACTGTGTGTGTGTGTGTATGTGTGTGTGTGTGTTGTGTTGCCGCAGCGTTTGTTTTCGTGCTCTGACCTCTCGGGCGATGCTGCTCAGAGCTTCATCCTCCGCAGAGAATCGATCTTTGAGAGGAGCTCGTTTCCGTCCTGAGCCCTGAGTCCCCATCTCTCCTCCAGCTGCGTTTAACCCACCAGATATCCACTGATACACCTGAGTGTGACACCTGAGAGACAGAAACACACACCTGAGTGAGACACCTGAGAGACAGAAACACACACCTGAGTGTGACACATGAGGAAAAAAAAACACACCTAAGAGAGGAAGAGCAGCTGCAGAAAGACTGTTCTGCCACAGTTGTATAAAATAAAGTCAAATGTTGAATGAACCTGAAATAAGAGTGTTTAATTAACTCTCTCTCTCTCTCATTAACACGCTCATATTAAACTCACAGCTCTGATTAACAGACTGACACCAACCAGCTTTAATTAACACTGAGTTACAGTAAATATTTTGGTTTCACATTTTTAAACCTAGAGACCTTAACTTTCAGTCTGACCTTCTCTCCATTCAAACTTTTAAAACCCATCATATCTCACTCAGACATTTACACAGAAATTCAATTCAACATTTAAAATCTCTTAAAGTCTTTGGACTTTCTAAGGATTATTCAACATTTTTTAGATCATGTAAAAAAATGTCCCTGTGACATCTTAAAGTTCATGAAGGCATTTTACATTATTGTAAAAGCACAGACACAGAGTCAGCGACATCGTTTCCAAATTTCTTGGAAAATCTCCTGGAAAATCTGCCGTTTCAATCCCAATTTTTCCTCCACCCGTACGGTAAAGACATAAAAACGTAGGTAATTTCATGCCGCTTGTGTTAAATGAATTATCAAAGAAAAAATATGTACGCTTTAGCCAGTAGATCTCCAACTGTTGCTGAGACTCGACCAGCTGCTTCATTCGCTGGGATGTAAAAATCTTGGCAGATATTTTTTAGGGGACTCAGAGTGTGAGGTCTTTTTTTAAATCTCACTGTCCAGACCACATTCCTGACAGTACAGACATGAAGTTCACATGACGTCTTCATCAGGGTTCGAGCATGCTCTCAGTGTGATCCCCTTTATGATAGCTGTAACCAACTGAGCGCACCAACAGAAGTTTAAGGAGGTGATTCCATTCATGATCTGAGTCATAATTAAGAGAATCAAAGTGTAAAAAGGGGGTTAGTGTCACCAAGGAAACAGCTGATTAGAGCTGGAAACACAAATGACTGAGACTGCATTTACAGCACAATGTCATCAGAAATATTTTGGAGTTTTTACTTGTGTTTCGAACTGACTTCATACTGACTATATCTGAAGACGAGGGCTCGGCGATATGGGAAAAATTTCATCATGATATACTTTGTCATATCAGTCGATATCAATCAATATCAGGATATAAAACTGAAATGTAACTTGTAATTTGTTATTACAATGTAAATATCCCAGAGACTGATTATTGAGTAGAGAAGAAGGGGTAGGATTAAAAAAAAAAGCAGAATGCTTCACCCTACTTCTTTGCAGACACATTGGGTTCCCATTATTATAATTTGTATTTTCTATTTTTATTTTTACTTTTTAGCTTTGATTATTGTTGTTGTTGTTGTTTTGAATATTCTCACTGGTTTTGTTTACTTTCTTGTGTTGTACGCACGTTTGACAAATATTAATAAATGAAAATAAAATGAATAATGACAAAACCACACTAAAATGTTAGAAAAAAACACTGTTGGTAAGTAGAATATAACTACACTACACTACACTAATTTATTAAAATATTTAGACTACTGAAACAACACTCAAATACTCAATGCCAGGATTAAAAACCACTAAAGATGTACAAAAATAACACCAAACAAAGTTAAAATAACAACCTTCAATAGTTAGAATAACATTAGGATGTTAATCTAAATCACTGACATGTATTAAATGAGTTAAACTAACCTGTTAAAGTTTATAATTCATTCATTGGTTTTAATTTTATAGTCTGTTGTTTCTATAATTATAATTGTTCTGATTATTCTTTTATAGTTAGTTTACTTTAGCTGCTGATTTTATCTTGACAGTATGTTAGTATGTTTACGTCTCTTTAATTATAGTTAATAAAAACTGTTGTAAATAAGATATTAATAGTTTAATACATGAATAAAGCTGAGTGAGTCAGTTAGCTGACGGTGTATGAGCCGCCCTGTTAGCATTAGCCTCCGGCTCCGTCTAACGGGAGCTAAGGTTAGCTAACGGCTAACTGCGGCTAACGGCGTCTCAGTCTCCGGTGAAGAGTTAAACCGGTGAACCTTTCACCTGTTTCACCTGTTTCCTCTGAGGTTTACACAAACTACTGCAGACCTCACCTGTCCTCACCTGTCCCCACGGAGCGGAGACCCTAACCCGAGATCCCGCTAACGTTAGCTGACCTCTTTAACAGTTAGCTCTGAGGCTAACCTGTTAGCCGCCGCTACAGAGCTAACCCGTTATAGTTAGTGACAGGTTAACCGTCAGGTGTGAACGACACTTACCTGTGAATAATAACCCGGTAATGACGCGGGACTGTCCTCTCACTCTGCCGGAGGATCAGCGGACAACCATCCGGCTTCTTCCCGGGGACAGGAGCAGCTTCAGTCCGCTCTGACAGCTGTCATCAACCCGCTGTGCTGTGCTGCCCCAACACACACACACACACACACACACACACACACACACACACACACACACACACACACACACACACACACACACACACACACACACACACACAAAGACCCGTATGTTGGTAAAAATTAGGGTGTGATGCTACCTTTAGGGGCCGTCGGAAATTTGAACACCAGCTGTCTGAAATGAGACAACAGAGCAACAGTTTGCTAAACGTCTCTGTTTTAACTTTCATCTGTGCTAAGGTAAGCTAACGGTTGTTACCATAGTTTCATGTGCTCACTTTATCGCCTCTGATTGGCTATAAGCGCTGACCGTTTGGCTTGAGCCTGTGATGATATTTCCAGCTTTTCTAGCCAATCAGAGGTGAAGGAGGCGGGACTTTCCCCAGGAAAAGTTTTGTCCAGGATGCGTCCCCCCCCGGAAAGTCGCAAAATCGCATCAGGCTTGACGTGTATAGTCAGGCCCGTCAAAATTCGCCTCCAAATATTCCTCGCTCTGAGAACAGCACCCTCTGGTGACTGGCTGCAGTATAGGTCCTAAACCCCGCCCTCTTATGGAGCTGTGGACAAACTTTATAAATGACACAGAATATAAATGTTTCTCCCCCCTGGTTGTGATGTTGACATGTAGTTACTGTCAGACTGGTTTGTGCTCATGTCCTCTTTTTTCTGTACAGCTCCATTTTTAAAAGTTATTAGGGGGTTCATGTTTTCTATGATTGACACCTGATACAGCCTATGGGGGTACGAAGATTATGTAGCTCACCTGGGGATACACTGTTTGAGCCCAGCGTCATCACAGCGACTCTCGGCGACTCTCCTGCCGAATGCGCACAACGCTACTGTGCAATGTTGTTTTCAGGAGATGAAGAAAAATCGCAGAAATACCGAGAGCTTTTTGGCCAAGTTGTCCAGAGTAAATACAGTCTATGTGAGAAACCAACTACGTACCCATATATCATTATATTATATTATATCATATTACATTATATTTATTCATTTAAACTATTTTTAACCTTCAGACTTTTTTCTTTAAGTTTTTACCATTTTAACAAAGTTTTTACACAAATCAATGGAGCTTTAATTTTAGGGATTCATGCTAAACAACAAGGGAATTAATTTTTCTTGCATCATGTGACCACTTTGACCCTCCTTAACCACCTATTTTACACCCGGAAATCACGCACTCTGTTTCCTTATTTGGAAACATGATCCGGCATGATGGCGTGAATGGACGCACCTTCCACAGGTAAGTGAAGGGATGAATATCAGTGTGAATGAATGTTTAAGTGACTGATAGAGCTCTAAATGTGATACCTTTAGTTACTCTATGATTCAACAGAGAAGGAAAAATATCGCTGTTTAGTGAGTAATTAGAGACGCTGGTGTGTGTGTGTGTGTGTGTGTGTGTGTGTGTGTGTGTGTGTGTGTGTGTGTGTGTGTGTGTGTGTGTGCATATTAAACATGGCTAAAATGATAGAAAGTTGGGATGACCGTGTTAGAAGGAGGATTATTTTGGCCATTTTCATTTCATCCCCTCAACTCGAGTACTGGGAATAACCAATCGGAGCCCAGCACTTCTAGCCAATCAGAGGAGAAGGAGGGCGGGCCCTTCCCCTACCATTCTACAAAAAAAAAATAAAAATCTGCTCGTGGGACTGAAAAGTTATTACAGCACGACACCCGCAGACAGTTTCCGGCACTCACAGTCTGACAGAAGGGAAAATTTTACAGAGTGGTGACCTCAGCTGGTGGTGTAACTGTTACCATAGTAACAGCCTAACAACATAATAACACCACAGTCAGTCCAAACATCACTGTGTTAAATGACACGACTGTATCAAGAACACAGTGAGTGACCTCCTGTAAATTAAGATGATAAAAATACACCTCTGTATACTGAAGACATTATCATTATAACTATTATTATTCAACGCTGTATGATGAACACACCACTGGTATATAAGTGCACTAAATTAGAATAAATACCCTGATAGAAACACAGTAAATAACTGTCATCAGCCGGGTCTGTTTAGCTTTGAGGTGGATTCTGATATATTCTTTAAGATTTAAAGAGATAATATTTAGATTAAAACAGTGACGTAGATATTTATAAAGGTGTACAGAACAGGTGTGTATTTAACAGGTACAGGACTCCTTATTTTTCTACCTGCAAACTCATTATTTTCTCTGAACTAGAGCTAGAAGGTTACTTTATGTAGTTTTGACCATAATCTCCTTTAAAGAGCTCAAACTGTCCATTTGTTAATATTCCATAAATAAATATGAAGTTATAACATTAAAGGTCCTAAAGTTCTCAAAGTTTCATAAAACGATGTGAAGGTAAAAGGCCTGTTCAGAAAGTCAAACAAGAACCAGAAGAGATCCACATGAGATTTACTGACACAGAGACAGAACTATGGGGTTCATCTTCTGAGAACATTTAATCCGTCATTTCAAACTGAGAAACACAACTTTGTTGGATGGCAACAGTGAAGGAGTGTTCAAGAATGATGAAGGTCCAAGAGCTTCTAGAAGAAAAGGTTGAGAATGATAAAGAGACAGAATCTGAAACAATAAAACATTTTTAGACCCCTGAATGTCACAAAAAACAAATGTTTGGGTTTAAAATATGACTTTCTGCAGGTCTACTGTACTGCTGCTATACCGGTTTGATCCACACGGGGGCAGCAGAGGATAATAGAGTTTCTCAGAACAGGTCAAACTTCAGGAGATAAAGTCAAAGATTAAACAAACAGAGTTTAGACCTCCAAAATAAAACTCACACTGCAGAACAGACTGTTTTCTGTCTTTTTAAGAAGATTTCTGTTTATTTTTTCATTTGTATATTTTTATCAGACAGTTTAAAAAAAAAAGATGCTTTTATTTTTCTGTTTTTGAAAAAAAAGGTCCAAGAGGGATTCACCTCGCTGTTTACTCTCTGAATCATTTAACAGACCTGATGACAGGGAGATCCTACAGGACACACACACACACACACACACACACACACACACACACACACACACACGCACACACTCATACGCACTCATCGTGGGAGGTTAATGACTGTTTCGTGTGTTTGGGGGTTTAGTGGAGGTTTAACCTGCAGACTCGATCAGACTATGAGTCTCCTCTTTCTAAACTTCTTTAAACACTAATTACACACACTTACATACACACACACACACACATACATACACAAACATAGTATATGAGCTGCTGACGGTTCAGTGTCGACAACATTAAACTTCTCAGGTGAGATCTCCCTGAGTGACAACCTGATGAACAACAGTTTTATTTGTGTTCCTGTCGGTCAATAATCTCTGTGTGTTTCAGTGAGATAAAAATAAAATGTTCTTGTAAAGATCATCTCAGAGCAACAGTCGGACACTTATTCAGATTTTAGACTCACTGCAGGACTGACGGCCTGTTTTCCTGAGACAGACAGACGACAAACAGACACCTGAACGCCTCACAAAGTCTCAAACTGCTTTTCTTTCTTGTCAGTGAACCTGAACGTCTCACAGCTCATTTCACTCTGTTAGTCTCATCACCATCTTTTGTGTGTGTGTGTGTGTGTGTGTGTGTGTGTGTGTGTGTGTGTGTGTGTGTGTGTGTGTGTTGAATATGTCAGTTTAGTCTGTTTTAAAGCCAGTGAATGTATCCCTGTCATTTTGACATAAATAGATGAAATTCAAGGATATAAGAATGAAATGAAGTTTAAGATATGAGGTCGGTTTATGGGCTGAGATCTAATTTGTACGAACAGGATGAGAGACAGTAATCTGAGCATGCTCGGAGTTAATGCGTCCACTTTTGAAAACGCTTCATTAAACTGAAACGTCTCTGAGAACAGAACCGACAGAACCAGCCGACCATAAAAAGATCAGAGAAGAAGAGTCTGATGATTCTGAGCGCGCTCAGTGGACTCCTACAGCGTTTGAACCCGCTGACTGAACACATTAGAGTCAACCCTGAAACTCAGACATTTAAAAAGCCCCGAAACCTGCAACTGTTTAAAAAAAACAAAACTGTTTCATTTAAAAGCCAGTTAGTGATTTATTTAAAAACCTGAAACTGTTTTAAAAAAATAAAAATAAAAAATAAAAACTGTTTAATAGAAAAGCCAGTAAGTAATTTATTTAAAAACCTAAAAATATACAAAACAAACAAAACAAAAAAACAAAAACAGGAACCCTTTTTTATTAGAGATTTCCAACTGTTTCTAAAAAAAAAACTCACACTCTGAAAAGTTCAGCTAAAAACCTGAAACTATTTATTTTTTTAAAACCATAAACATTTCATTTAAAAAAAAACCAAACTGTTTCATCTTAAAACACTTAAACAGTTATTTTAAAACTTTAAACCATGTCATTAAAAACCCCAAACCGCTTGACAAAAACTTAAACTATTACACTAAAAAACACGACATGTTAACAAAAACTCAAACTGTTATATATATAAACGAAACAGGTCATTTAAAATCTAAAACTGTTTTATCTAAAAATCTGAGCCTGGTTCATAAAAAAACTTAAGTACTCTTAATTAAAAGACTGAATGTGTCAATATTCCCAGTTTAATTTGAATCGTGACTGTGATTATTGATGAGCAGCAGTGTTTTATTGTGATGATGTCATGGCGTCTGATGAGACGGCGGGGAAAGTGTCAGACACGGTTCAACATAAAAAACAATCAGAGTGATTGATCTGTCTTTAATTCATCAGATGTAAGTTTGAGCTGAAGACCAGGAACCAGAGTCACACCTGAAATCATCCCGTTCACACCTGGATCATTCTCACAGAGGGATCAGAACCAACGCCAACATTCAGGTGTGTTTGTGTGAATGATGTCACACCTCAGTGGCCAATCACAGAGCATGTCTGCTTTAAATATCACTGCTAACAAATCCACTTACACACACACACACACACACACACACTCACTCACACACACACTCTCCCTCAGGGTGATGCGATGTCATTAGCATGCCAGTCTGAACGATGGAAAAGTGACATAACAGATTAACTGTGTGTGTGTGTGTGTGTGTGTGTGTGTGTGTGTGTGTGTGTGTGTGTGTGTGTGTGTGTGTGTGTGTGTGTGTGTGTATCTTGGGCCTCTGCAAACATTGGATAAAAACATTCCTGCTGTGTCGACATGTTTACTGTGGAAACTAACCGAACACTACCTGATCAGATTAGTCGTCTGGTTATTTTAAAACATTTTAAAGTTTTTTAAACGTCTTTTTACCTCGACTGAGTCAAACTGTGAAAAAACACTGACAGTATAACTCTGTGATAAACTTCCATAAACTCAGTTATGATGATTTTAAAATGTTTTAACTTTTCCTCATTTTAACATTTAGACGTTTGGTCATGAATCAGAGATCATTCACATTAAAAACACCGACCCCCACTCCTCTCTCTCTCTCTCTCTCTCTGTGGTGAACGTGTTAAAGCAGGTGTGAATGTTTACCTTGGAGCTCTGATGTGAAGTTTGGGTCTGTTAGTGTGTTTATGCAGGAAGCTAAAGGTGCCAACAGCAGATAAAGATGGCTGCCATTTGTTTCCTCCTCAGTTAAAAACACCCGGAGTGACGCCGTCTAATCATCTGTCAGTAAGACGTTTAACCTCAGGTTAACTCTTTTAAACTTTAAACTCACCCAGTTTAAAGTTTAATTTAGTCTTTTAACTCTTTCGTGTGTTTTTATTTAATAGTTTGTTTTTTAAATTAAGACTTGAATAACTCGATCAGTTCCAGTTTAGGATCAAATCTTTCGACCTTAAATCTGTTATCATGTAATATAAACAGATTTTATTGTCATGTACGAAAAGTGATTAGATGGATTGTAATCTAAGTTATTAAACTGAGGCGTTAAATTGAGTCTTAAGTGTGATAATGTTTGAAAAGTCAAAGGGTTTATAGTTTATGTATGAATGGTGACCAGATGGGTTATAATGTATGTCGTTAAATCACTGTTTTGTTCAGTATCTAATTAAATCAAACTGTATGATAATAAATTCAGTTTAGAGTCATGAGTTAAAGATAACCGGTGTAAAACAGTGCATGTGAAGTAATTAGAATAAACAATAATGTATAAAATATAATCAGTTCATAGTTATGAATGGACTGGACCCGGAGTAGATAGTTTAGATGAGATATAATGAAAGATTAAAACGGTAAATATCATGAAATCGATGTTTAAAGTAATGTGGACTAATGTAATTAGTTAAAGTAATGTATGAAATATAAGAATAACAATAAAGAATATAATCAGAGTGTATCATAATGAACTTCTATATATTTTTTTATTTTTTATTTTAATGTTTATTTAACAGGAACAATACAAACAACATTACCACAAAAAAACTGAAAATGTGATGCACACAAGACGTCAAGCTTCAGCTAATTTGGCTTTAGTGTAGGACAAAATATACTGAAAACTATAATACAACTACAGTGGATATTACAGTGGATGGCTGGGTGACAGGAATAAATAAACAGCAACAAAATTTACATCAAACAATTACACAAGTTAAATTTAACAGTAAACGTTCATAAAAAAAACATCAAATCTAATCAGAGAGAAAATTATGAACTAAATATAAAAGGAGTAAAAAATCATGAATGAAAAAACCAACAGTTTAATGTATATGAACAGGTTTATTATAATGTATAATAATTAAAACACAGTTTTTAACTCATTTAATGCACTCACTTTATAATAATGAATGTAAAGGAACGAGTGTTTCCATCACATTCACAGTGATGAGTTATAGTCGTGCATCAATGTCATCAAATCTAAGTTATCGGTAAAATGTGAACAGAGGTTTCTATTGGCTGATTGTTCCTGCAGTTTTGAACAGGTGTTCATGGTCTCCAGAGGATGATCAGCTGATGTGATAACCGTCCAATCAGCCGCAGAGAGTTTTAGAGTTCAGATGAAATACAAGAACAAGAGTTTAGTCAAACTTTGAACGGACTCTGTTCTGAGTTCAGACACACAGAGAGAGAGATTTCAGTTAACGTTACAGAGCGACTCTGCAGGATCTATTTAACACACACACACACACACACACACACACACACACACACACACACACACACACACACACACACACACACACACACACACACACACTCTCTCACAGTGAGTGTGTGTACTCGAACTTTTGAACCAGCTCTGAGCCCAGCATGAAGGAGAGAGACAAAGAGTCAGCAAACAGAGAGAGAGAAAGAAGGGATTAGCTAATAAATGACAGGATGTGCTTAAAGAGGAGGAGGAGGAGGAGAAGGAGCGGGGGAGGAGAAAGGGGGAGGAGGAGGAGGAGGAGAAAATCCTCACATCAGAGGAACATCATGGACTTATTTCTCTGTTCTTCATGCTCTTCATCTCTCACAGTCATCCTCAGTCAGCCCATCCTCCTCCTCCTCCTCTTCATCACTCTCTTTTGGACTTTGTCATTCTTCGAGTTGGTCGTCCCAGTTCAACTCCATTCATTTGTATGTACAGTCAACCCCTCCACACACACACACACACACACACACACACACACACACACTAATACTAATTGGGGTCGGAATGATAGTCTGAGGACAGCACAGGTCACCTGCAGCAGCCGATGGTCCAGAGGAGGTTCTGGGATGAGGGAGTTCAGGGGTTTCCTGAAGGATCTGTACGGTGGCCGAGAGCTGCCACTGCTGCACGTAAAAAAGAAGCTGCAACAGAAGTTACTGATGCAAATAAAAAAAGAAACTGTGCAGATTTTTAAAAAAGTCACAACGGAAGTTACTGATGCAAATAAAAAAAGTGTTGATGCAAAAAAAGGAAAAGTAAGTTACTGCGAAAATAAAAGGATGCAAATAAAAAAGCCACAACAAAAGTGAGCTGTTGGGGGCTGGAGGATGCCAGTGTAGTGTTAGCTTCAGTTTAACTCCATATCGACTCAGGCGCTACACGGTCTAACCACAATAAAAAGTTTACAAAGTGAAATTAAACAATAACACTTACTTCTTTGTTCGTCCTCACCGTCGTCTTCTGTGCCTAGATCGTAAAACACCGGTGCATCATAATTATTCATCCCCAGCAGCTCACTTCCGTTGTGGCTTTTTTTTTATTTGCATCTTTTTATTTACGCACTAAGTAATTATTTTTTTTTGCCTCATTAACTTTCGTTGTGGCTTTTTTTTAAAATATATATATCTTCACCATTTCTTTTTTTTGCATTCTTTTTTATATGCAGCAGTGGCAGCTCTCGGCCACCGTAGATTTGTAGTTAGTGACTCTAATGAGGCATGAAGATTTGACTTGAATAATATTATTGATTTATTTATTTATTTATTAAAGACATACACATCAACAATTTAACCTCTGTATAAAGTAGAATAAAGAGTGTTCAGAAATATTGATATTTTATGACTTCTACTCTGATGCTCCCTCGTTCACCCCTCCGATCAATTAAACAATGTTGGTGTCTGAGTTACATGAGAAGATTTTACCATTAAAAATGTAAATCAAGTAAATTACCTTCACGGTTATTCTGGAGATTTTTCCAGATAGTACTTGTCAGTGTTTCTAAATGTTTTAATGATGATAATATTATTACACAGAGTATGGAAACTTGGACAGATTTAGTTTACGGTAAATTCAGAAGATATAAAGTTGTGTGATCATCCTGAGATTAATCTGGAGTTTTAAACGTCATTGGTCAGCCTTTATGTAATCACCCTGGAAGCTCTAAGTCATCTGTACATGGTCTCATGAGCTCTGAGTGTGTGTGAATGAGTGTGTGTGTGTGAGAGTGTGTGTGTGAGAGTAATCAGATCACAGCGTGTAAATCAGCTCAGTGTTTCGTGTGGTGTCACCTGGTCTATTTTTACCTGTCCTGTGTGATGGATCTGCTCTCTGTTTTACCTCTTTGACTCTCTGTGTTCAGAGTCAGACGGAGAAAACACTCAGACAGGTCGGTGTGTTGGTGTTGAAGTCAGCAGGTGTGTGTGTGCTCTCAGGTTTGTGCTGTCACAGCTCACCTGTGTAATCTGATGCTGCACACCAATAAGCCGTCCTCCCTATTAGGTGTAAATCTGAACACCTGCTGCTGTCTCTGAGGATTCATTCATTCATGATGTGGATCTGAAACATGATGATGTCTGCGTTTACCTGCTGATTATGCAGAAAAAGAACACCTGAGTTCGTTTACTGATGAAGGAAGAGAGGAGGTGAAGAAACTCAAACAAAGACAAACGGGAGAGACGCTCAGACAGAAAAACACAAACACTCCTGCTGACTCCTCCCTACAGGTGAGACATGAGAACATCCTCACCTGAGAACAACAAGATCTAAAGCTGTTCAAACATAACTTTGACCTGACACTGCTCCCACCCGAGACACGCAGACTTCAGACCTCTGATCCAACGTCACTTTGACCTCTGACCACAACCATGCAGGCTTGAAACCACTTAGACCGTATACTGCTCGGACCTGAGACCACTCTGATCTAAGACCACTTGGAAATGAAACCATACAGTCCAGGGACCACTTAGACGTGTACACTGTCGTTCTTAAAATCACTTGAACCTGAGACCACTTCTGACTTGAGACATTAGGACCTAAGAACTGGTGACCAATCTAAAACAAACCCGGGACCACTCAGACCTAAACCACTTCTACTGGAGACAACATGAACCAGGAACTCATCTGACCAAAAGACTCCGTTAGAGGAGCTTTTTTTGTGGTTTATTTACAAAAAATCTTCTAATATCAGTCAATAGTTATTAGTTATTGATGACATTTGGTAATATATCGATATCTCTGAGTTCTCTGATGTCTGTGTCGTCAACATTTGAACATTTTTGAGCGGTCCGCTCTTTCTGACTGTAAACAAAGCCGTTCTCCACCTCCTCTAACCTGATTGGTTGTGAGGCAGACGCTGCTCCCCCGTGTCGTTCAGGAGCCCAAACAAAGTTAGCGTGCTACAATACCGGACAGTAGAAACCAACCAGAAAGTTCGGAAAATTGTCTGAATCCTCCTTTGGCCACGACTGCCGACACAAGCGAGAAAACAAAGTAAATACCGGAGACTCTGGAGGAATAACGGGCGCTTAAAACGGAGGTAGACCGGACAAGAGCTAAAAAGCCGGGTCAACATAAACGATGGGGGACGCTTGGGGATCTTGGTGACCCTGTAACCTTTCTGCTGGACAGGTAAACCGCTTTAACAAAGTAAGACAAGTGTCTGTAACAGAAGTGTTTCTTGTCAAACGGACCTGCTGTAGCGTGTTGTAGCGCCATCGCTAAACTGTCCTCCCTCGGGTCCTGGACTATGTCACTTTATCCTCGTTGTAGAAGTCCTGCAAACATTGTGTTTGCTGGTAGTCTGTTGGCATCTACAGTAGCACCAATGCTTTTGACTTTCACCTTGACTGGGCCCCATTTGTAATGATCTGAAGGATTTATCTGCATTATATCTGAGTTTAATTGGAACGATACGAGCGAGCAGGAGCGTCTGTTTGTGGGCGGGGCTTGAGGGTAAAACTGGTTGGGAGGGGTAGAGTTTACATTCAAGATTTCTCCTAAAAACTGGACCTTCATCAGATCCTGACTACAACACCTTTCTCTGTTTGTGTCTGAAGGTCCAAGAACAAACCAAGCACACATGATCGTATTTATACATCAGTGGGTTTATTAGATTAACTGTATGAGTTTTTACTGAAGACATGATCAGAAAACAAACATTAATTTCTGTTATAAATGTGATGAAGTTCTTTTTATTTCCCAGTTATAAACAGTTCAACAGAAATATTCATAATATGAGATAAAAAAAAAAACTTTATCAAGAACATTATTTACAAAAACAAATCTGGTGAAAGTTGAATAATTTTCATTAATCGAACCTTTTAGAGTTCAACAGAGTTAGTTTAAATGACTCAGGATAGTTAAAGGGAACCAGGTGTTTCAAACAGGTGAGCAGTTACCCAGAGTTCTCTCTGTTTTTCCCCCACAGTCTGTGATCATCCACTGGTTTCTGAGGAGGTGTTGTGACGCCCAAAGATGGAGGCCAACATCAGTTACAACAAAGTTAACCTTCAGTCACAGAGACCACACCCCCTCAGGTTTAACCCTTTATCTACCTGCTGAGTTTTCTATAGTCTTAGTCTGTATGGTGGTCTTGAACAGAGACCCAAACGGTTCTGGTTCCAGGCTGTAAATGACTTCATTTCTATGGTAAAGTTTTAACATGGGGCTCTATGGGGGCCGACTCACTGCAGGACACAGCCTCTAGTGGACAGGAGAGGAACTGCAGTTTGTAGCTCCTAAGTTTCAGGGTGCTGATCCGTTTCAAGAGTTCTCAGTTCTGGGCCCCTTTTTAGACCAGGGTCATGATCTTCAGAGAGGCCGGCTGAAACCGTCGGATCTTCTTCTTCAGGGCTCTGGATGCTTTGATGCGGCAGGCTGATGGTCCAGGATGGGGGAGCTGCTGGACGCCAACTTGAGCCCACGGCATACCCCTGGGGTCTTGGAGGCAGTCCTCCTGATCTTCCGGGTCGTCCTGGTCCAGAGAAAGGCTGCTGTCGGACTCTGAATAAGACTGGTAGCTCTGGCTGGACTCGCTGTCTCCAAAGCGGTTGGCGGTGTGGTCGCTCAGCTCGCCCTCGCTGCTCGCCGCGACCGTCGAGTGAAACAGCGACGCACATTCGGCTGAGTACTCGGACTCACAGCGAGGCGGGTACAGGCTGGACCTGTACCGGGGTGCAGGGGGGTATCTGGAGTTTAGACTCTGATGGAAGGAGGTTGAGGACTCAGAGGACGGTCCAGTCCACTGACTCGGTCTGGAACAGCGCACCATCGGAGCCTGAACCTGGGACTCCCTGGGCCACTGATGTTGGACATATGAGGTCTGGATCAGATCCACCTGTCTCTTCCTCCTGAGGTCCACGGACAGGTCATGGGCCAGGTTGTGGTGTCTCTGGACCCTGCCAGACCTTGTTACCGTAGGAACAGGATGTGGTTTGTTGTGGGTTTTGTTCGTGTACGGTAGTCCAGAACTGCATGGGCTGGAATCCGAGCCAGATCCTGGACTGTGGTTCTCTGGCTGGCAGTTTGAGTATTTCTGGTTCGGTTTTCCACACCCCGGTCTCCTCTGGTCCCCCCTGGACCTCGGTTCTCTTGTCCTCTCTTGTTGCCTCACTGTTCTGGGTTTCCTCAGTTTCAGGGCCCGGGTTTTGCGGTCCGCCTGCCTCATTTTGACCTTCTGAGATCCAGCTGGGACAAACTTTGCGTGGACAAACTGGGGGGACGCCGTGTGAGTGTCCCCTGCTCTGGGGTTGTGGTTCAGTCCAGATCTTTGTCTTTGGACCCTCCTTGCCTGTAGACCAGACTCTTCATGATCCTCATGTCTCATCTCTGGACTCTGACCCCTCTCTTGGTCTCCTTTGGACCTCCTTAGTGATGAAACCTCATCACAGCTGGACTCTCTTACAGTGGAGGGACATGAGGATCTGTGAGGACCCTGTGGGACTCTGGTTGTCAGGTTCTGGTTCCTGTTTTCAGGGATCTGTTGTCTGGAATACCCCGTGCAGTGCCTGTTCTGGTCCCTCTGTGGTGGGACGGTCATTGTGGTCTGTGCTGAACTGGGGACTTCCCTCTGGGAGGTTTCTGGGATCACAGACTGACCTTCACAGGACTCATGGTGCCGGGCTCTGAGGTTCTGCAGAGTCCCTGTTTTGATCTGGACTGTGCCGGCGCTGTACAGGGGTTGCTTGAGAGTCTTTGTCTCAGTTGTCCCAGTTTGTTTCCTTTGGACATGAGTAGATCCAGTCTCTAAGGGTCCCTGGGGTCCAGAGGCTGGGTCACCCCCCTGGAAGAAGATGGGGCTCTGTAGGGCCACAGCGTGGAGCGGACTCGGGTACGGGTAGATTTCTGATCCATCACGAGACACAAGGTTGCTCTGGAACTTTGAGTCCATGGTAAAGGTCCTCAGGTGGGTCGAGGATTTCTTTGGATCCACAGGTTTGAAGCAGCCAAGTCCCTGAGCCAGGATCCCGTCCAGATCACCTTCACAGGAGAAAGAGATTTAGAAGAACCTTTTAGACCCTTCAGACAATCAAACCCGAGGAGCTTCAGGACAGTTTCAGCTGCAGGTTTAACCCTCGGTTCCTCCTCGGTCCGTTTTGAGGACATTCGTCTTTTTTTCATCTTTATTTTGAGCTGACAGACACAGTTTTAAAGAGAGGGGGACATTTGGACAATTTCAACTTTGTCCTCACTTCAGAGCGAGTGGATGGACATGCATGAGGATGAACAGGTCCTTCAGATCATCAGGGGAGAAGATATCACATCTCAAATATACTGTTATTTTTTTTAAACACTTGTAAATGATTCCTATCTTACATATATCTTCTGATTTTATATGCCGATATATAAAATAATTTAATATGAACAAATGAGCTCAATCACATTTAATTTGGACGAGGCTCCAGAAAAGAAGGAGAAAATGTCGTGTTTTTCTCAGCTGTTTAGAACGAACACTTTATCAATAAATATGACAAAAACTGGAATAAAAAGGGGATTACATCGAATTTGTTATTCATTAATTTTTTAACAGTTAGGGTTGAAGTTGTTTAAGAGATTTAAGTAAAAAAAGTAAGAAAAAATGTCAGAAAATGATTATTTTATGTCCGTTTTGGAGACAAAGTCGGCTGGATGGAGCTTAAAATCAACAGGAACCGAGGGTTAACATCTCTCCTGGACCTGAGGGGTACCTGTGGATACTGGTCTCTGTCGGCCCGGCTCTGTACAGCTCGCCCTGATCCGGCTGCTGCCCAGGTGGAGGCCTGACGCCCGGGGAGGGGGGTGCTGGGTGGAGGTTTCATCAGCTGAACGTCGGCGGCAAACTCCCCCCTGCTGTGGATGAACGATGGACGGACTGAGAGGGCGGAGACTGTTCTGGGACGAGGACAGACACTCGCTGTACACCGACGTGCACGAGTTTGACAGCGAGCTGCCGTCACTGAGCTCGAAGAAACCTGCAGAGGGGCGGAGCATCACACAGGTGAGTGTTTCCTCAGGTGTCAAAGTCATGTGACAACAATTCACAGAAGACCAACAATCTCACCTGAGCTGGGTCTGCTGTCGCTCTCCTGATGGTCTATGGACGCCTTCCTGACATCCAACTTCAGCTCACTGATCTGCTGGTCCAGCTGCTGCAGGTGAGACTTCAGACCCACGTCCTGTTTACGGAGGCGTGACTGAAACAGAGAAACAGCTCATCAAAAACTCCAAACCTCGTTAAAAACATAAAATTATGAATTAAAAAAACTCAAAACCAAAACAGAAAAGAACAATACACATCAACATTACGACTAACATGATAGTATAGAACTAAAAACACATTTACTTTCAAAAACTTAATGTTAAGGATGCAAAAACATCACATTCAAAACTCAAAAACTTCATCATAAACATCCAAAATTCATGTAAATACTGTCTAAGACACTCATGTTAAAAAATTAGATAAAAAATGTAAAAACATTTCATCAAAAAACAAGAAGAAAAAGTGAAACAAACAAACGTGAGATAAAAAAAATCATGTTTGACACACACCTCCATTAAAAACACCATAACACAAAAACCTTAACCTGAAATATCACACTAAAAACTTTAGAAAGTCTTAATAAACACATAAAAATACTTTAATTACCATGTTTGTAATACTCGTGTTAATTAACCGATACAACAAACTTTAACTTTCACAAATACTGATAATAAACCTCTTGATTGATTAAATTAGGATCAGCCTTTTATCATTAACATACTGTAACCATGAAAAGTGCACATCCTTCTTCCATTATTGTTGGCATGGTAACCAAATACTTGTATGAACTAAACCCAGCTCAGTCTCAGCAGATGACTGTCGAACACGTGTCTGGTTCTGCTCGAGGTTTCTGCCTGTTAGAGGAAGTGTTTCTTCTGCGCTGTGACGTGATAAACGCTGCAGATTGTTGGAGAAGGTCTTATCTTACTGGATGAAGATTATCTTATCTCGATGTCGGGTCTTTGTAGATAATAAAACAAAGAGTTTGGTCTTGATCTCCTCTTTTTGTGAAGTGTGTTGAGATAACATTTGCTGCTTCCATCTGCTGTCAAGCTTTGTGGAGATGGTGACTTCCTTAGCGCCTGCCTGTAGCGCCAAACCTCCGACCAAATGGTTTGGACTGAAGGTAGAAATGACCATGCTTTGAAAAGTAGGACATCTATATAATCTGTTTCTATGAGCTGCAGCTTTTTAATTACACACAGTTACATGACTCTGATATCAGGCCACTGTGGATCACAGTTATAGGTTTACAGGGTGGTGGCAGCAGAGTGTTAACACTGCTGTGCTGACTTAGCGACACACACTGTATGATGAAGAGTTCATGACACACACACACACACACACACACACACACACACACACACACACACACACACACACACACAGTGGAGACAGCCTCCTAAGCAGGGCAGTGAGGATGCTTTAATCTTGTAAAGGAGCTCTGTCTGCATGAGGAGAAAGGAGCTGTAATGTTCCATCAACAGAAACAAAGAGGCTCAGCTGCAGCTGATGATTAACCTCAGCAGGAGGGGGTCCGTCCCCCCACAGGAGGGGGGGGGGGGGGTCATTATGTGAACTCCTGGAGGAGGAGGAGGAGGAGGAAGAGGAGGGGGGTGGGGGTGAATCACAGTTTGCTTTACAGCTTTGCTCTAACAGTTGTCTTAGCATGAAGCTGTAAATGAGGCTGTTTGGCTCTCTGCTCACTCTGCTGCTGCTGTGAGATAAACTCTGCTCTGTCTGCTCCCTCAAACCTTCAAAAAACAGCTCTTCATTTAACCCACTCTGGATTATTTCATTAACAAAACTAGTATTTCTTTTACTTCATCTCAAAGTTCAGCTCAGGATGTGAAGGAAGCCTTCAGGGACTTTACAACAGTTGCACTTCCTGTCCTCTAAAACTTGGGAGTGGGGGAGTATTCCTCTAATTTTCAGTCTGTCTTTTGTCCTCCTGATATCTTTGTAGTATCTTTAAATGATTTACAGCCCCTAAAATTCTTCGCTTATCTCAGATCAGTGTCTTTTAAAAACCTGCATTTCAGCCTCTGCCTGAAACCCTTTAACTCGGCTACTGTCCCTTTAAGGAACTTCAAAGCACTCCAGAACCCGGCATTCCAGAACCAAACATACTGGAACCCGGTGTTCTAGAAGCCTGACATTCCATACCCGAGCATTCCAGAACCTAACATTCCAGAACCATGTAGGAGAGAGTGTCGTAAGATGATCCATGTTTGATATTTCTGATCAGTCCATCAAGTCAGTCCTAGTTTTGTCTCTAACTCGTGTCTCTGCAGATATTTCAGGATGTTCTTCATCCCTGTAACCCAACAGAATGAGAGTAAACAGAACTGTCATCTTCAGAATATAGCAGGACAACAAAAAAGTGGTCTCCTATGGTCAACTTACCCCGTGAATTTTTGGGGTAAGTTAAAATGGTGGACTTTTATGTGATGTTTTTGACCTCATGTTGTCGCTCATAGATTCCACAATTGATGTATAAACTAATTTAAAACACAATTCTAATCAAACTGAAGACTAAATTCACTTTACAGAGTGAAAAAATAAATGTCTAACCTCTTCACCCATGAGCTTCCAACCTTCATAGACTCCATGAATTGACGCCCATCTCCTAAAGATTTGGTCACATGATCAATTTATTTGACCATTTACAAGCAAAAGGGGGTGGGGCTCCACTTACCCCACTCTCCTCTATGCCGAAACCCAATTTAGAAATCTGTAACCCCGCATTGAGAATTCATATATTCAGGAACTTAAAAAACAAACAAACATTCTGGAAGCCTACATGCTGGAATCCATCATTCCAGAACCCGGCATTCTGGAACCCACTATTCTTGAACCCAGCATTCCTCGCCCTGGCATCATAGGTCCAAGTATAACCAAACCCAGAGTTTCATTACAGAATCCAGAACCCTGACTCTGTAACCCAGCACTGTCAAGATGCATCATCAAACCTGGCAGTCTGGAAAAACCCATTATTCCAGGATCCCAGTATTCTGGAACCATTCCAGAACCAAAAACCCAGCACGCTGAAACCCATCATTACAGGACCAGATACTCTAGATCCTTCATTCTGGAACCTAGCAGTGCAGAGCCCAGAACTAAAACAACACATTCTACAGCCGGGCATTCCTGAACTCTTCTCCACTGTTGCCATGTGAGGAATTCATCATATGCTGCGTTTGAGTTTCCTTAAAAGTCAGAAGTCCAAGCTGAATATGACGTCACACCTGAGTTCCCAGCGTTCCAGTTGGAAAAAAAGTGAAATCAGAGGCCTGAAACAAGATGGCTACATGTTTCCGCCTACGATTTTGCTTTTACCGACTTGGTGACTGAAACGCCAGGAACTTGGGTATGACGCCATTTTCAGCTCAGACTTCTGACTTCTGAGGTAACTTGATGGTAGCATTAGTCCCTTTAAAATGACAAAAGTATCCTGATTTAGAGATTCACTAATCTGTGATTTCATGATCTGAACAAATCTGATGTGGATTCTGTTTAGGTTCAGATCTGAACCAGATTAATCCAACACAGGTTCACCTTCCAATCTGGAACTTTGTCTGTTTGGTTTTGAGAACCAACATTTAACTTTATATTTGTTTTTAAACTGTGAAAAAGCAGAAAACCAGCTCTTTAAACACATCTGCTGACACACACACACACACACACACACACACACACACACACACACACACAGTTACAGACACACACACAAATCACCATTGAGCTTTAAACTTTGCTGTTAATGTTTTTTTAGTTCCCCCCTGCAGCTGTACACACACACACACACACACACACACACACTTACTTACTGAGCCTGATTTATGGCTCTGATCTGCTTCCTGCCCCCTGCTGAGAGCCTGTGAGTGTGTGTCTGTGTGTGTCTGTGTGTGTGTCAGTATTGAGTGCTGTCTGTTAACAGTTGTCAACTCTCTAAAATGAGTGAGTTTCTCTCTTTATATTATAAACATACTCCTCACGTGTGATTACCTCCTCATTATTGTATATTTAGACTGGGATTGTACATTTCCAGAAACTTTCCATGTGAAGTTAAACTGGGGAGTTTTGGAGATATTCCAAATTGGAAACTTTCGATGGGAATTACAGGAATTTATGGGAATGAACTAAGAATTTGAGGTACTTTAATCAAACTCTTTCATCTCCAAACATAAATGGAAAGATTTTTGTTTGGTCATAATCAGACATCCATGAAAATCATTACAAAAGCTTGTAAAAACACTAATGAACGATGGCACGAACAGAAATATAGTCGGCTAAATGACTGAAATGGTCTTTAAATATCTGATAATTGATGAATAAATGATTGTTTGGTTACAGAAAACCGTCTGTCAGGAGTCGTCACATTTGAGGTAGCTACCACCACCATAAACTCGTCTTTTAAAAGGTCAATGAAATGAAAAATAACTTACATTTAGGTGAAATCTATTTACCCCATAATTCTATCCAAACTTAATTGACTTTCTATAGTGTGTGGGCTCAAATGTCTTTGTGATTGAGGAGTGGACTTGTGTAAAATGTGGTTGTTTTAGTCAAGATTATACTGCAAGATATTTTCACCAACTATACTGAAGTTCCTGTTGAGGGCCAAACTTCAATTTGGTACATTTCAGATTTATTCCCGTTAATCCCAGTGGAAAGATTCCAATTTAAAAAGTTCCTGGAATTTTGTAACCCTGATTAAGACTCATTATCAGCTGTAGGGTTCGGATTAAACACATAATCAGGTTATTTTTTCATACACCAGTCTGACTGCTTCAAACTGGATCTGTGTGTGTGTGCGTGCGTGCATGTCTTCATACCAGCTGATCCTTCAGGGTCCTCAGAGTCGCCTCCAGTCGCTGCTCCTCGGTCCCGGTCTTTCCAGAACGCTCCTGACCCGACCGGACCGCAGACCCCGGTTCCTCCCGGTCCCCCCTCAGAGCCCGGCTCACCAGCTCGCTCTGCCGGTCCCGGAGCAGGTTGAGCTCCTGCAGCCCGGCCAGAGCCGCCTGCAGCCGCTCTCCGACCCGGCTGCGCTCCGGTCCGGATCCCCGACTCATCAGAACCGGTCCAGAACTCATCAGGCCCGATCCAGAACTCATGGTACCTTGTCCAGAACTCTTGTGGTCCGTGCAGGAACTCTTCCAGCTCAGCATGCTGCAGGGTCCTTCTCCTGATACTGCTGCTGGTTCGGGTTTAAACTACCTGTTAGAATGAACCAGGGGACAGTCGAGGCTCCGCCCACAGAACCACGTGACCCTGCTGCTGATGGCCAATAAACATGCAGCACTCGGACCCCTGCTTAGAGCTGTCCGGACATGTTTTCGGTCACGTGATGCAGAGACTGTTATTATTTCTATTATAGCAGGTTATCGCTTGGATTATAGCAGATTATTTTAATGTACGTGATCATTTAAAGATTAAATCACATTATTCCGCTGCTGACAGGATTAACCTGAACTTTAGTGAATTATCTGCGATGATCTCCAACTCAAACTGTTTATTTTCTTTGACATAAAGTTCTGGTCATATTTACATTAATATTTCATTAAATTATTGCATTTTTTTCTTTATTTGACTCTATCTAACTCCTTCATAGATTTGTTTTTAAAACATTTCACAGTCTGGACTGATTCAGATCTATGACAGTCGAAGAGCGTTCCCTGGTGGTTAATAAGTAACAGTGCAGTTTGTTAAGAAATGTGTATCGCTGTGTATAAAGATTATTGAACACATACAGAATACAGTTTGGCTGTTTTTTGAAGTTATAGGAATTAAACAGAAATTTAAATAAAACAAAAGTGATGAAATAATCAAAATATAGAAACGAAATATAAGTTAACAGCGGGGTTCAACCAGAGCAGGACATGGAAATCTAATCTATATCTAAATCTAATCTCTAATATTCACGGTAGTTAGATCGTCAGTCTTCTATCTTAAATAAACGATACAGTATTTTAAGATAGATTTCTAGAAAATCTAAATACATAGATAATAATTGATGTCTCATTTTAATTGACAAATAAATTACTCAAGACGATCTGTCCATCTGTCTATCTCTCAGATAATTTGACGAATAATTATTTTCTTAGTCATTATATTTAAAGCGATTATAATCATTGTTAAAATGTAGCTTTTGGGACCATTAAATACTGTCCCTTTGGCTTAAATCTTTAATAAATACCCTCATTATATTGTTGGGAATTTTTTCATATTTATGATCAGAAAATTTACTGTAAACAACAAAGCTTCTAAAAACTATAGGATATATTCTATCATGAATATATTTGTTTAGTTTAATCTCGGTTTTGCCCTCTCCCCTGCTGTTTGTATTTCCGTGGCACAGCCGTAACTTCCGGTACATTTCTTCTTCTGTGTTTTCTCTTTTATATAATTTACTTTGCTTTATACTCCAAGTATCACCAATGTGCCTTAATGTTTGTATTTTTGTATTTTGACAAATAATCAAATTAATTGTTAATTAATTAATAATTAAAATTAAATTAAAAAAATTACGTTGCTCCTCCTCTTCCGGTTTCAGTGTCGTACTGGAGTATTCAGGTATCAAACTCTTACCTTAAATTGTATTGATCAATCCTTTGATTTCTATACCCATATTTTTGTTTTCCTTGTTGTTTTAATGTCTATATAAAATGTTTCATTAATTGACTTAATATTTTATAACATATAAACAGCTAGTACGGTACTACTAGCTGTTGACCTAGCCGAACATTCATTATGAGTCATGCTAATCTACGGAGTTTATGCTAACTTCGCGCCGAAACTTTAAAGAGTTAAAGCGCGCCGATACATTTAAGACGGATCTGTTGGTTAATGTCAGTGCACGGTATGTTTACTGTACTTTTAGTTCGTTATTTTGTTTTTGTGTGATTTTGAGTATTTTATCTCCGGGAGGCGATATTTGTTTTCATAGGATGAAAAGAAATGAAAAAAAATCCTGCCCCCGGGAGAGAGGAGGTGGAGCGGCTGTATTATTACCTGAACATGTCTGTCTAGGTCAGATAAATCCAGGTAAATTGAGGCGCTGTGGGAAAAGAAATTCACAAAGTTACAGCAGATTAAAGATTAAAGATTAAAGCTTCTGTTATACTGTTGAAATGAAGACTTTCTTACTTTCACCTTCAGCCACCAGAGGGCGCTGTCACACAGTCTGTCAGTGAGTGTCTGTGATAATGCAGCTGTTTTGTGTGTGCTAAATGAGGTTTATATTTCAACAACCATCATCTCCATTTGCCCTCACACAAACCTATTTTAATCTTTCTGTTTTATGGTTGAGCAGTGCTAATGTGTCACATATGGACACCAGCCTTTGGTCATTACTGTTGTTATGGTATATAATACTGTTTCATATATAGAGGGATTTAACCTGTTAAGACTGGGGCTGTATTTTATAAAGAATCTAAATAGCAGTTGAATGACAGTTTTCTAACTGCAGATGTCTGATACATTTTATCAATATCACATTGTTGCTTTTTCAAAATACTAACCTGAACGAATGAAAAACAATATTTCTGAACTGAAGTGAATATTTTATTAAACAAAGCTAAACAGAAAAATCACCACAACAGACTTTTAAGAGCCTATGTAGCTGTCTCAAATCAGATTAGATTAGATAAGATAGACTTTATTGGTCCTTTTGGAAGTTTCCTCAAGAAAATTAAAATTCCAGCAGCTTCAGTATGTACACAAAAAAAAACCAACTAAACAGAATGATCAAATAAGTCAAAAATAAGACTGCAATATATATGTTATAAGTACAATATTAGTAAAATAGAAAAAGGTTAATAGTTACAATTGCTATTATTAAACTGCATCATAATAATCGGAATTTCTATTAAACACTAGTCAGTCTGAGAGTTGATATGCTGTTGAAGGTGTTTTTCCCTTTGTAAAGATAATAGTGATAATGGCCTTGTGCTATAATGATTCCGCCAAAATGCCTTTAATCAGATCAATTTATCAGCTGAGTGATTAATCAGTCTGTGTCTCATTCTGAGCGATGTTTCTCACTTTTTAGCAGTTGTCAGCTCGTTAACGCTCATGTATGCTGTCCCTCTGCTTTACAGACACACACGGACAACTTTAAGGACATAATGAAAACTGATCAATAATGTTTGTCTTATTGATCAACCTTAGTACTGTTATTTGAAATCATTTTGAGGTCTTTTGGTCACATGACAGTGAAGCTATCGAAGGAAAACAGCCTTTTCTGAGAACATCAACCGATAATTTATTGACGGTCCCTTATTCAACACCGACGTTGACAGTGAGGGTGTCGAGTAGATTTAACCGCGCTGCTGTTGTTATTCCCGGTTATGGAGAGTGAGAAGACACCTGTAGATCCTCAGACAATGTCCGTCAGATATCCAACCTGAAACTAACTTCACCGCCGTATTTACAGGAAAATATATCCAACCTGAAACTAACTTCACCGCCGTATTTACAGGAAAATATATCCAACCTGAAACTAACTTCACCACCGTATTTACAGGAAAATATATCCAACCTAAAACTAACTTCACCGCCGTATTTACAGGAAAATATATCCAACCTGAAACTAACTTCACCGCCGTATTTACAGGAGAATATATCCAACCTAAAACTAACTTCACCGCCGTATTTACAGGAAAATATATCCAACCTAAAACTAACTTCACCGCCGTATTTACAGGACAATATATCCAACCTGAAACTAACTTCACCGCCGTATTTACAGGAAAATATATCCAACCTAAAACTAACTTCACCGCCGTATTTACAGGAAAATATATCCAACCTGAAACTAACTTCACCGCCGTATTTACAGGAAAATATATCCAACCTAAAACTAACTTCACCGCCGTATTTACAGGAAAATATATCCAACCTGAAACTAACTTCACCGCCGTATTTACAGGAAAATCTATCCAACCTAAAACTAACTTCACCGCCGTATTTACAGGAAAATATATCCAACCTAAAACTAACTTCACCGCCGTATTTACAGGACAATATATCCAACCTGAAACTAACTTCACCGCCGTATTTACAGGAAAATATATCCAACCTGAAACTAACTTCACCGCCGTATTTACAGGAAAATCTATCTAACCTAAAACTAACAATTCGCACACATCTATATTTAGTGCCACATGCGAGTGAAACTGTCACACTGTCCATCGCTGGTCCTGTGTGTAAGACTGTTGCTGTCTCCGTAGGTAAAAAGCAAACATTGTAGCATAATCTTAATTTTAAATGTGAATGTTATTCTGTATATTATTGTATTTCCCTGCTTGTTGTTGTCAGTTGCTGTACCAAGAGACCCCCCCCGCCCCCCCGGAGGACTAACAAAATTGATCTTATCTTCTGAGTTGATGGATGAGCTTGTTTTTGAAGTTTGAGCTGATTTGTAATATCAGATATCAGAGATGTTGACGTGTTTACACCTGGCTGATTAGAAGAGCTCACCTTCAAACAGCGACGGTCATCACGCTCCCATCATACAAACATACTAACATACGGCTCTTTGTCCCCCTCCTCAGGATGTCGTCATGCTGTGATGCTGCTGGTAGTCCTCTCTACTTAGAGACACCTTCATGTCCCTCTGCCCACATCACCTTCAAAGAACTTCCTGCAGGTGACATCAGCCAGGTGAGCCTCTGAAAGGCACTCCTCCTCTTCTTCTTCTTCCTCTTGGTCTTTAGCTGTGTCTTTGTGCTGCTCTGACTCTTCCTGTAACACTGAACAAACAGAAACAAACACTTTACAGAGAAACATCCAAACAGCAGCTTTCCTTTGTCTGCAGGATTATCTGCAGATTTTCCATCCGTCCTTTTTTTCCTCTCCTTCAAATAAAAACCAGAAAAAATGAAAACAACACAAACAAAGACTGAACCTTTTATACAGGAGGTCTTTTCCTGACCCTTTACACAGAGAACATTATTTTCACCTTTTTTACAGAGTTAGTGATGTGAGCTGAACTTCATCAGAGCTGGAGAAATGTAGATAAATAAGATATTAGAGTGAAAATGGAGCAAAGACAACATATCAAATGTTCAAACTTAAAAAAGTTCTTGTTTTATGAAAAATATGTGCTGGATCAGAACCAGGATCCAGAAATACCAGAGACTTCTCTGGACCTAAGCCCGTTTAAGGTGGACTGAGGGGAAGAGGAGAACTGTGTCGTTGTGAGACAAATCAAAACCTGACCTTCATTTTGGAAATCATGGACCCTCCGCTCTGAAGAGCAGACTGAACAACATCTTCAGGTTTATGATCAAGATCTAAGACCTTCAGATGATCCCAAACCAGATTCTGACAACAGCATGGCTCTGTAGGAGAAGAGTCCTGGACTGATGCGGTCCTGGCTTGGAAACATTTGGAGCATCATGACCCCAAAAACAGGACCAAGGAGACCCTGAACTGACGAGCAGCTGAGATCCTCTATCAGACCAGAATGGGACTCCAGAACCAGGTCTGCTGGGTCCACGAAGATCTACAAAGTGTTGGTTTAAGAAGAGCTGAGGACACACAGGTCCTGAAACAACGATTTAGAAACATGTTTCAGTGTTTAAAATGTTTTCTTTACACTTAACAGTGATTTAAATTAAAGTTAAATTTAAATTAAATGTAAAGTCTCATCTTAGACTTCGACTTTCTTTATTTGTCATTTCACAGAATAAAACACAGCAGTAATTCTCTCTGCAATCAAATGTTGTTGCTTGGCTTTCATTTCACGGCATGATGGTGTTTAATTTAATATACAGAAATAATAAAAACATTAAAAACTATGGGTAAAGTAGCAGCATGATTAGTAATATTGCACTATCTGGAGGTAGAGTGGGAGTGGAATAAAAACCAAATAAAAAATTATATAAGAAGATAAATGCTCTTATTTACACATAATAAATAGTAAAAACAGGAGCACAGTGCAGCAGGGTGGGAGCTTCTGTAGAGTTTGGTTGTACGGACCCTCACAGTGTTTTTCTGATACCTCTGAGTGATAAACAGGGTCTACCTGCTCAGGTAGACGCAGTCAGGAACAATACAGGATGCTGAATAACAGAGAGACAGGATGTTGTCATATGTGGGATAGAGCTGTGTGTGTGTGTGTGTGTGTGTGTGTGTGTGTGTGTGTGTGTGTGTGTGTGTGTGTGTGTGTGTGTGTGTGTGTGTAAGGGAAAACACTTTAATTCATAAACTCTCTCTTTGTTCTGTTTGATGTCAGACTATCGAGCAAAGAGGAGGAGAGGGTACGTTTGGGAATCCCCCATTACACACACACACACACACACACACACACACACACACACACACACACACACACACACACACACACACACACACACACACACACACACACATTCCGTCTTTGAAGTTAACAGAGCTGCACTCTCTGAGAAATGAACTCAATGTTGAAGTCCTAAATTGTAGTTCCCAGTGCGTCCACTAGAGGCTGTCTCACAGCTTAAACAGAAACCAAAGTCTAGGACTCAAGTCTAGACTACATGTAACCAGATTTATCAAAACAAGGAGCTCAATACAACTAAACTGTCCCAGCCAAAATCTCAACATCTGAAAAACTAAAGGAATCATCCGCACAAACTCCTGCAGGAGACTTGGGTTCAGTCCCAGCAGCAGAAACTCAAACTGGTTCAGTTCCGGTCCAGTACATGCCAGTTCTGCTTTTCGGTTCCTAAAAACAACATAAATCTGTTCGGATTGAACTTGAGGATTTTATTATTCGTGTCAGTCTCACATTGACCTTCCAGGTCCTGCTGTGCTGACATAATATTGTGTCATTTGAGCTGAAGTGTGTAAACAAAGTTGTGAAAACAGAGTTACGGCGGACTGTGGCGAGCGACTAAAGGTTCGACATATGTGGGAAAATTCATACATGAGAGGACGCGTGTTCAAAATGATGAAATATATTTATTTCTACGTGACGTGAATTTGAGGGACTGCTCTGTTTTTAACGTGCTTCAGTTTTCTGTGACCTCAAAGTGTTAGCTGTTAAAAAACACAGTTTGTATTCAGAGGTAACGAATCACACCTGAGTATGAATCTAATCAGCCAAAACAGGCGGTTGTTCGTAGTGAAGTTGTTGCTCGTTCACATAGTAAAGAGACAGATGAGGTGGATCAGGTATTTGATAAAGATGTCTCCTGGACGCCTTCTTAGGGAGGTTTTCTGGGCCTCCATCACGTCCTCCAGGTGAGGAATGGAGGTGTTTGTCGTCTTCCGGATCCATAAGTCTTCCTGTCTCGACAGTACACATCAGTCACCGCGGAGACACTGCTGTTCGTTTTACTGCAAACGTTTGGAGCTTTGACATTTGTCCCTGTCAGACTGAGAGAGACGGATATGTTCTTGCTGTGTCTTTGTGTCAGAACTTTAGGATGTCCCTCTGAGGATCACTGAGTCCTGTTCAGCTCAGAGACCCGTTGATTTTAAGGGTCACAGAGACGGTTTGTGTGTTTTTGTGGGCGTGTGGAGGTCGTATCTACGTCTATCATCTTGTCGAGCGTGTGCAGAAACACCTCTGCAGACTGTAGCTGGTTTTCCTCCTCAGTGAACATGAGAGGCTCCTTTATGCCGCTCGCTCGCAAAATTATCTCCTCATCAAACTTTATTTGAGCCGAACAAATTTGTGTTTGTCCAGCGAGTGAGAGGACGGGCTTCATGCAGAACTCCTGAAGATCATAAAGACGTCAGTCTAAATGAAGAGAGCGAGCAGGAACGCAGCGTGAAGCTACAGGACACGGTTTTATGGAGCACTTAAAGCAGTGCGGGGTTTGTTCCTGCGGGGGGAGCTGTTAGGAAAATCCATTTTTATTTTCTTATTAAGAGGCCCAGAGCGAAGTTTATCATGTTTATATGTTTACACCTGCTTATGCTGAAGGGTTTCATAAGAGCAGGACGTGAATTATAGGAGTTCATTTAGTGTGTGTGTGTGTGTGTGTGAGCGTGTGTGTGTGATAACCTGCAGAGGGATGTGTGTATAAATGTTGAAGTCCACACAGAGACTCCTCTAATCCGGACTAGTCTCTGATGACTTGTATAGAAGTATTTTAAACGGTTAGTCCTTTCCTTTTTTTTACATTTTAGAAACAAATATGAAGTTAAAATGTCGGACGTTGACTTTAAACGTCGGAAAAATTTCAGACTGTGAGGTGAACGTGTCCGAGGATGAGACTGAATTCAGCTCAGCAAACCAAGACGGTCCTTGTGCATCACAAGCCGTGGTGATAGTTTATCAGTAGAGCTGGGCGACATGGTAAAAAAGTTTATCAAGATATATTTTTTCCATGTCAGTCGATATCGATCAATATTAGGATATAATAATGAAATGTAACAGTGTTTATTGGTTGCATGTCTTTTCTGTTTTGTTGTAAGGCGTTGCTCTAGAGAAAGCCGACTGAATGGTCGTCTGTTTCGGCTCCTCGCTCCTCTCGGGGTTTGTAACCTTTTGCGTTGCGCGTGCTCTGCGGCGTGGCGCTGCTTCAGGTGGTGAAAAAGATTTGAGGTATTCCCCGACTTTGTGAGAACATGTACTCGACATAATTTACAGTCCACATTACTCTGCTTCATGTCCGACCTCCAAAAACCAAAATACCTCCACACCACCGACGTTTTCCTAACGCCAGTGTTGTGGTTGACATTGATGTGGTCATCTGTTGAGCCTTCATGGTCATTTCTGTCGGGGGTAGCACTCATTTTCTTTGTTTCTCACCAACAGTGCTGTCGGCTTCACCTGTTAAAGTGCTATGGTTGGGTGGAGCTGCTGTCTGCTACGACGCTGCAGTTGGTTGATACTTGGTTCTAATTCAGAACATGATTGGTTCAGACCCCTTTTCATTGGCTATTCGTACAGTCGACCAAAACATGGCAGAATGCTGATTATTGAAATGGATATTGACCATGTTTTATATTGATGGAAATTAATTTTCAATATATATCGTTAGCGTTTTATCGCCCAGCCCTAATTATCAGTCATATTTTTTATTCAAAGATAAGATGACAGTGAGCTGACAGTACATCACGGGTTATTGTTTGTTTCAGTAAATTGGATATTGATATGGTGAAAATGTTTCAAATGGACCATCGGACACTCAAAATCCAATGACAACCCCTGAAATCCAATTGGCCACCCAAGTTACCGCTCTGAAATCCTAAATGATGATTGGCTATTCACCAATGCTTGGTCTTTATTTGGAGTAAGGATCAGTCCTCCGTACTAACCTAGCAGATCAGCAGGAACAGCACAGCAGCATTGCATTGTGGGAGAATCTAAACATAATCCTCCAGCTAATACAGAATAGGTATTAGCCAAGATAAAGTATTTAGAGAGTAAAATGATGCAACTAAAATGTAACAAGAACTTCAGGGCATTTCCAGGACTGAATCTGAAATAAATTACTAAAATAATTGAAGTCAATTTAAGATCAACTTTTTATTTAGATGGTTTTGGATTTTCTGTTTAATTTCTTCTTTTGTAGATAGACTGAAATCTCCTAAACAAAATCAGAAACTGAACTCTCCAAAGGTCACCTTGTTTTAAATAAACAGTCTCTTTATCTGCTCGTATAGAGAGGAAGTATTTTGTCCAACCTAACGTCTGTGGACATGATCCCAAGGAGAGGAACTTGGCTGCCACACAATGCCAGCTGTTTTGTCCTTTGTCCTCTGTATTTATGTGCTTTATCAAGATGGAGACAGACCCACAAAAGCAACAACTGAGTCTGCTCCTCTTCTTCAAACAGAGAGGGAGAGAGATCTGTGACAGAGCAAGTTCCTTCATGCTCACAGGAACAGCAGCAGACACAAACACAACACTTCACAAACACTACACAACACTGCAAAACCTCAGTGCTACACAACTGTTATGCTCACAGGAACAGCAGCAGACACAAACACACAACACAAAGCTTTTCTAAACCCACTGCTCCCTGGGTTCAGTATCCTGAGATATTTATGGGGAGAATGACCACGGGCTAAACCGGCTGCAGCCTCGCTCCCACACAGGTGTGCAGCTTCAGAAGAATCACCTGGAGTTTTTCCACTTGTGTGGACTGAACACCCTAAAGGGGGAATAACGGTCCGTCAGTCTTTCCAAACACACTTGTTTCATCAGATCTTTATGTTTCATGTTCAGAGAGCTTCAGCTGATTCCTACATAAGATACAGAGTCAACCCCAACCACCAACGCCATCCACCAACACCAAAAATTTAACATCAACCACCAAAACCCAACAATTAACGGTCATTACCCCAACAGCAACCACAACTCCAATTACAACCACAAACCACAAACACCAACCATCAACGCTGCCCTAAACAACCACAACTATCACCAACCATCAACGCTGCCCCCCCAACAACCACAACTATCACCAACCATCAACGCTGCCCCCAACAACCACAACTATCACCAACCATCAACGCTGCCCCCCAACAACCACAACTATCACCAACCATCAACGCTGCCCCCAAACAACCACAACTATCACCAACCATCAACGCTGCCCCCCAACAACCACAACTATCACCAACCATCAACGCTGCCCCCCAACAACCACAACTATCACCAGCTCCAGCCTTTGACCACCAACGTCAAACACAACCCAAACCACCATCCTAAACTATCAACAACCAGAACTTCAACCTCCAGCTCCAGCCTTTCACTAATAACCACAACTCCACCCATAACCCCAAGTCACCTACCCTGATCACATCTGCTACCATAAACCCAAACAAAAAACCACAATAATCAACAAATCATCAACAACCAAAACCTCAAACCAGTGGCACCATGAACAACTCTAATCCAAACGTGAACCTGAACTTCAACCATCATAACAAACCTCCACCTCACACCTTTATAAAACTTTAACCACTAACACCACATCACCACTGACCCCAACCATCCATCCAAACTTCAGCCATTAACCCCAGTCACATCATTGACCCCATCAACAACAACCCCAACCACCACTAAAACAAGCCCAACATCCTCCTTACTCCATCTCTACCCACCCTGAACTTTATACCAAAACCATCAGTAAGTTGTAAGTAGAACCTTCGTACAACAACTCCACCAACTATTTCTACAAAAGTGTGAAATCCAACCGTCACCAGTGACCATGAACACCAACCTCAGACTCAAGGATTCAAGGATTCAAGGAACTTCATTTGTCATACCCCACACCTTTGACAGTCTGTGGTACGAAATTAGTACCCAGGTCTGTTTCCAAGCCAAGAGGTAAAAACAGTACATGAAATAAAATACAATACAATAGTTACAATAAGGAGCAAAATGTAAACATATTTATATAATCATATAAATATCTATACAACCAGAGTTAATCAAGGACCCCAGAGGCCTGTACTACGAAGCTGGATTTGGTCTTAGCGAGATAACTTCTGGATAACTTCTGGGTTTTCTGTACTACGAAGGTGGATCTCTTTTTATCCGGGTCCGTTGCCCCGGTAACTTACGCGGAACGCCAAACCTGCTCCGGAGCAGGTTATGTTTCAGGATAAGATCTCAGCAGGTATAAAAAACCGCCCGATGACCAATCGGATCTCTTGGAAAATGGCTTGCCCACTTTTGCCGGATCCCGGGGACATCATTGCACGGATAGTGAGAGGAGCGCTCCGCCGAGAGTGTTATATTCATGATCGTTCAAATCCGTTTGATTTACCTGATGACGTTCTCTATGAACGTTACAGGTTTTCCTCGGACGGCCTCAATATTCAGGTAGCAAGAAGTCTAAGCAATACACTGATATTTGCCAAGCTCCAGGTTCAAATTTGTTAGTCATCTTTCAGAATTCATTGAAGCAGATAAGAAAACTCTTAACCCCAAATGTGTCTGCAGATGACGTGACCATCAGATGATGGAGAAAAAAAAAGGCAGTGTGAGGAAATCACTGTTTACGCGTTGAAGTATGTACAAATAAAATCTTCCAATAAACTTACAAACTACTTTAAAGGATGTTTTTAGATTTATTTTTATTTGCTCCCACGTACTCTTTTCCCCACTGCTGTTGTATCTGAAATAATGAGGTCAATGATGGTGGTGATCACACACGCTGCATGACAATATATTAGGGGGCCATAAATTTATGAACGCACACATGTAATTTACACAACCGGTGATTTTTTTTTGCCGGCAGTCCCTCCGGCTTTTAGCGGCTGTGTCTGTCTCACTGTTTAAATAAAGCTCTGTTCTTCAGCTGTGAAAAATGACGTGCAGCCTTCTCCATTGTGGAGATTGGTCCGGTGGCACTGACCCGACCCCCTTTACGTGTGCGCGCACAGATCTGAACTGGATTCAGTTATCGAGTTGATATCCTGCTTCGTAGTACAGCTGATCGGGATCGCGGAGATCCGGTGAAGTTGAGCGAGTTGTCGCAGAGTTATCCTGGATTTGTTAATCCAGCTTCGTAGTACAGGCCTCAGATCTACAGATCACTTTCTTATGGTGGTCTCACAGGAAGTTCTCTTTGACTTTCCACTCAGCATTATAGTTCCCTTTTTAAATTCTTTAATGTCTGAACACTTGCGTTTTTTTTAAGGGTCTAGTTTTTTGGGTTTTTAGGCTTTTTTAAAATATTTTCAACGAGCCTTATCAGTAAAATTGTATCAGTATTGCAACCATCACCATCACCCATCACTTGAAGGAGCTCAAGACTTGACGTTGAAGTAAAATCGAGGCCAGATTCTGCTGAATCTCCACAGAGCTTTCTTGTACTTGAGAGGAGATCACAAAGAACCCCCCTGCTGACCTCTGAACACTTTCTCCTGAACCCTGAAGCCTCCCCCACTCTCCAGACCCTGAGGAGATGGAGCGGAGGAGGAAGAGGCTGACAGCAGAAACACAGCTGGTCTCCAGAGTCGCTCACAGATGTGACGAGCAGAGACGAAGAAAACCCCCCACCCAACCCCCCACCTCGGTGAACGTGGTGATCCGATGTGTTTCATTAGCTTCAGGACCACACAGGTCTGTTGTTGGGACTCATAAACATCTGAAATAAAAGGCTGCAGATTAAAGTTTAAGTCTGCACAAACAAAGAGCAAAATGTTCCCTCTGTTTCTGAGGAGTTTTCCCACAAACCTTTGCAACGTGTGTGTCGTAAAACCACGAGCAGACATTAACAGCGGAGTGCAGATCACAGGATTACTGCAAAGCTCTGCATTTCAACAGCAAATCAACAAAACACCAATCTGGATCCCCTTCATGGAAGAGGACGGTGTGCTGTGGACAGACTGTGCTTCACTCTGACTGATGTTGTCCTCTGACCAGGCCACCACACCTTCTACAGAGGGGTCAGAGGTCAAACTGCAGAGCACACAGAGCCGTTTATAATGTGGCAGACAGGATTTATCTGCTGGAAGTCTGAAATCTGTGCTTTATCTTTGTGGAGTTGAATAAGAAGTGTGTGATGGGGGGGCTGTGCTGTTTTCTGTTCCTCCTGACAGCAGAGCACTTACATGAATCCTCCCTCTATCACGTATCCCTGCAGGTATTCGAAGGTTAACTGGGAGCTGGGGGTGAATTTATGTCGGTGTTTGAAGGTAAACAGGTTTGATGGAGCAGCTGATAGCGCAGACGTGTTTCTGGACTGAGTTTCTCTGCGGGTCGAGCCAAAAAATGAGACGCCTGATTAAAAAGGGAAATTTTGGGGTGAAATTAAAAACTTGTGCCTGACATTTTCTTGTGTTGAAAAAGCTGCGAACTACAGGAGGAGGCATAATGTCGCCCTTCTCTCCAAGGCCAGCTGTGACGCAGAGAGTCAGAGGCTGAGCGGGTCGGGACAGAGCCGGTCTGTGTGCGGAGCCAAGAACAGGAACTCTGTCACCCTGCACTCTGTCGCTAACAGCTGCTAACAGCTGCTAACGGCGTGGAAACAGAGCAGAAACGCTGTCGCAGAGACGCTGTCGCTGAAACAGTCGTGAACACGTCTGTCCCTCTGACTGAAGCATCGTCTCCGGACTCTGTAGACCGGCTCGGTCTACAAACCATCAGCCCTGAGGTCACACGCACGGCTGTAACTGAGTCAGAGTTTAAACTTCAGACTGTTTACTGATGGAAGTTTCATAATCGAGTGGGGCAGACTTTCACACAGGTAGAGCAGGTGTAGTGATAGAATCTGTCCCACATACTGACTCAGGCTGGAGATCCTGTGAGGTCCGGATCACGTCAGGACCAGCAGCCGTCACTGATTACCTCCTATCAGTTCTCTGACGCTGACAGCCAGGTATCTCTACGATTATCGAGCTGTGTAAACTCACCGCTGAGGGCCCCCCTCCCTACACACACACACACACACACACACACACACAGGAAAATAAACAGTGTCAGTGTTCTGGTCTCCTGGAGGAAACACTGATAGTGTCATCACCAACAAGACTGCTCATCTCCAACTCCAACAGCAGGATGCAGAGTCGGGGTCAGGGCTAGCTTTGGGTGGGTCTGCGAAGAATGCAGTCATCAAACCATCCTTAGCTACAGCTTAAAAACCTGACAGCGCCCCCTATTGGGTGACAGCAGTCCATGGTGGTGAATTAAAACGCTACATAAAACTGTTTTTCCTCTGTCACGGTATTAAGAGGGTTTTATGATCTACATGATGTTGGCGAGAAATTGGCCACGATGGTCGTCAGTCAGCTCCACCCCTTCAGTGGAAACAGGGAGTTGGTTTTGCGACTGTGTTCAGCAGTCGGGCTTGTCTCTGCTGTGTAATTTTGAGACCCTGACCCAAACGGAGTTTTTATTTTAGGCCCTACTTGGTGGTATTAGCTAGTCCTGTCTTTGACAACCTGTCCAGGTTGATCTTGAGATGATGCTTCTGGGATGGAGGTGAAAGGCACTGTGGCGCTCCCTGTGGTAACAGCAGCATTGACTATTGAAGGACTGTGGGGCGCTGTCAGAACTTGATGTACGTGCAGCTGGTGGGTTTAACCCCCAATTTCCACTGCATCCGGAACGGCTACAAAAGGTCGTATCCTCCGATAGTAGCTGATCGTAACCATTCAAGTTAACGTGTCAATTTACACCGACTTCTTTCCGTTCCTCTGCGGATCACCTCTGCAGCTGATCGCAACAGTTCTATTTTTCTGGACGCCGGAGCATGGCGGATAAATTCAGCACAGATTAACCCGTGCTGGAAAGGAAGTCGGGCACAGACACAAAATAAAACATCCGGCTTCTTTTCAAAATAAAACACTCCGTGTTTCAGGAGGATCGTATTTCACACCATGCAAACGGGCGGAGACGAACAAGTGAAAGGTTTTTAGACGTCATTTCACCCCGATGACACCATGGATGAGGAGATGCTGATTCTAGAAGTCTAGAAGTAGATTTCCTCCTCTGGAAGGACACAATCTACTGCTTATATGTCTATGTGTCTGTCTTTATAGAAACAACTCGTTATCCCGTGATTGCACATGAATGCGCGGGTTCTTGTGAGTTCTCCACCACCATGAAATTCGCCTCACCAACAGATGTAGTTGGAATTGGTGGATGGCAAAGATCGCCACTATTCCGGATCGGAGCAGTTCCAGATGCTGTGAAAATTTGGGGTTAGGGTTTAGTGTCGTTAAAATCTGTATCTGCACTGATCTGATATTGGTTTTAGTCCTGTGGATGTCAAAGCCCGCATATTGTCACAAATATCAGGACTCAAGAATTGAGTGCCCGTGCTTTTCTTTTTTTTTTTTTTTTTTTTTCTATATATTAGTTTGTAGATATTTATTTATTTTTACATGTTTTACGTTTTCCCTTTTTTTTTTTTTTTTACTGTGTTCTGCTTATTCATCTGTTTCCACTTGCTCAGACCTTATTGATGTATGCAATGCTGTATTGTTGTTATGTTCTAAAAATTGAATAAAATCTGATTATAAAAAAAAAAAAAGAATTGATTGCCCATTGGAGACCAGAAGCAAACTTAGTGGAGAACAGGATTCTTGCTTGGTTGGGGACCTTTTCCGGCCCATAAAACACCCAGCTGCTTTGTTTTAGTCACACTTCAAATGAAATGTGATTTTCACGAAACTCGTATGTGTCCAGGTTAAACTCGTAAACTCTGACAGAGCTGAAATTCAGAACTTGAGTTGAAACGTGGTTGAATATCACCGCTATGATTCCAGGTGTGTGTTGGGCTGACATCACTCAGGTGCACCAACAGACTCGATGGTATTCCTCACATGGAGTGTCTGAGCTCAGGTAGAGATAGAGAGTAAATGGGGGCTCTGAGGGGGGATAGGGGCTGTGTTTCCTGCAGAATAAACAGACTCTCTGAGGTCCCAGGGGTTCAGACGCAGAGTGAAATGTGGATTCTCCGACAGATTTAAAATCTAATGAACAAATATTAATGACATGCAAAGAAAAATATCAGTTTGGGAATAAACACATCACTAAGTCATGCAGAAGGAGCCAATCAAAACGGAGCAAAGAGAGGCATGAATGCTTTCTTTAACACAAATATTAGATTATGTAAGAAATCCTTTCAGTCCGAGGTGGAATCTGAGGAGCAGCCAGGCCAAGTCGTGTCAAGCCGTCAGCTCTTTTGGCGACTCGTCACCGTGCGGGTCGGAGCGTTTGTGATGGATGAACGCAGCTTGTTCATGAACGACTCTGAACACTGCAGCGATTTACCGTGCTTGCATCATGGCACAAAGAGCCACCAAGAAGCCCCATAATTCCTCTCTGTGGATGTTTTCTAAGTGTACATGGTGATGTGGTGGGCTGAGACCCAGAGTACTGTCTGTAAGGAGTCATAAAACCTGAACCAGATTTAGTGCAGGTTTTAAAAACACGGCTGTGTCGAAGCCTCTTTCACGGTTTTTGGGTTTCTGTTTGCCAAATATGCATCCGAGCCGCAAAATAGCCAGCATTTAATGTTTTTATAAAGATAAACCTCTCCTCTGCTGGATGGAGTCCAACCCATCAGCTCCATCTACAGGTGCCAGCTGTCAGCGTCACAGCTGATTTTACTGACAGCTGTAATGATTGCTTTTCATTTTCTGCATTTACTACAGTCTGAGAGGCTCCGCGCTGCGAGGCCAAAACAAAATGCTCATACAAGGAAGCGTCTGTGGTGGGATCCAGTAAATGTTGTCCTAAATAATTTCAGCAAAAACGTTGTCATGAAGGATTTTCTACCTGAACTCATTTACAGAGAACCAGGAACCTCTGCTGGAGATAATCGTCACTCTGAGACCATGAGGGAGAGTCTCTGAGAGCACGTAGACCCGCTGTGGGGGGAGTCTAAATTATCTGCATTGTTTGAAATCCTCATCCCTCTAGTGTCCTGTCAGACGAAGAACAGGGCGGGGGTCCCGTCAGACGAGGAGCAGGGCGGGGGTTGGCCCTGGCGACTGTAAGCGAAGCATTCCTGGAGGGTTCAGGACGGGGTTTCTCTTGACTCATCGTCCATCAAAAAGCTGCTGAAACGGTCCATTCTTCTGTCCTCGCGGAGAGCTACATTCTCGTGCTCTTATGTTGAAAGGTCCATCATCTCCCAGCATGCATCACTTCGTGTCCATGAGAGGGGCAGTCAGGTCAAATGAAAGGGATAGTCTCCGCAAAGTTGGAACTGGATCAAACTGACGTTCACTGATACAAAAAACACCAAATGAAATAAACAGAAAGACGTTAGAAAGAAATAAAAGAAATGAAGTGAAATGAATGAAGATGAACTGAAAGAGATTAAATTAAAAAAATGAAACAAATCCAATATACAAAGACACAATGAGGCTGAATGAGACAAAGATATAGAGCTTGAGACACAACATAAAATAAGATGTAATGAGAAGGTAGAGTTTGACAAAATGAGAGAAGGTAGAAAAAACTCACATTTACTGAGTGAGAATGAGACAAACCCAAAAACTGAGGCCAGATGAGACAAAGTCAGAAAATATGAAACAAAATGAGACTAAAATAAATGTTTACAGTCGGTCAGAATGAGAGAAAAAGGGATACTATGGGGAAAAAAAGAGACAAAATGACTAAATAAGGTAAATGAGAAACTGACACAAAACTGTGATTTATTCAGATAACATGAAAATAAAGATCAATAAAAAAATACTGAAATGTACAAAGAAAAAGACTGAAAATCATACTAACCAAACAGGCGACTACATATAATGTAAGTGTTCTGTGTGTAAAAAGTGTGTACTGTGTTTTAAGTGTACTGTGTGTAAAGAGTGTGTACTGTGTTTTAAGTGTACTGTGTGTAAAGAGTGTGTACTGTGTTTTAAGTGTACTGTGTGTAAAGAGTGTGTACTGTGTTTTAAGTGTACTGTGTGTAAAGAGTGTGTACTGTGTTTTAAGTGTACTGTGTTAAAAGAGTGTGTACTGTGTTTTAAGTGTAGTGTGTGTGTAGAGTGTGTAGTGCTGTATTTTAAGTGTACTGTGTGTAAAGAGTGTGTACTGTGTTTTAAGTGTACTGTAGGTATAGAGTGTATAGTGCAGTTTTTTAAGTGTACTGTGTTTAAAGAGTGTGTACTGTGTTTTAAGTGTAGTGTGTGTAAAGAGTGTGTACTGTGTTTTAAGTGTACTGTGTTAAATGAGTGTGTACTGTGTTTTAAGTGTACTGTGTGTAAAGAGTGTGTACTGTGTTTTAAGTGTACTGAGTGTAAAGAGTGTGTACTGTGTTTTAAGTGTAGTGTGTGTAAAGAGTGTGTACTGTGTTTTAAGTGTACTGTGTGTAAAGAGTGTGTACTGTGTTTTAAGTGTACTGTGTGTAAAGAGTGTGTACTGTGTTTTAAGTGTACTGTGTGTAAAGAGTGTGTACTGTGTTTTAAGTGTAGTGTGTGTGTGGAGTGTGTAGTGCTGTGGTGAGTCTCCTCGGGGAGCTGCAGCACAGAGCTTCTTTCTTCGCAGCACACCGACACTCTTCACTCTGTGTTTACTCAGTAAATTACTCTGAATGTCACAGAGACCACAGCTAACCGCTGAAGGGGGGGGGCTGTGCAGAGGGGGGAAAACTCAAAGTTTCAGATTTTAATGTTGAACAACAGAAGATAAAAAAAGGTAGAAACAGTGTTTTAATGTCCGCCTGTTCAGTCTGATCGCATCGATTTTATTCTGTTGTTTTTTTTAGTTAATTTGCAAAAGCTAAAATAAACACAATTTTAGCTGATCAGGTGTCCTGGTGTACAGGTGAGGGGTCAGAGTTCTGCAGGCCTCTTTGCTGTGAGGTATGTGTGTGTGTGTGTGTGTGTGTGTGTGTGGGGGGGGGGGGGGGGGTGTTGTCTGCAGGCAAGGGGTCTGCACACCTGTGCAGTCCCCCCCACGCTCAGCTCTGTTTGCTTTGACACCTCGGATGCTGTCTCCCTCAACAACACATCTGTCATCCTCTACCTCTACACACAGACACACTGCACACACACACACACACACACACACACACCAAACATACATAGACACACTGCACACACACACACACACCAAACATACACAGACACTGCACACACACACCCCGCTCACACCTCTTTCCTCTAACACACCTTTACCTCTAACTCCTAAGCAACAGATCTAAACTCTCCAGTCTTCTACTAATGCTCCTCAGTAGAAGGTTTACTAACCCACATGCTAACCTTATTGGATTAATGTTTTTTTAAATTGTATGGTACAATTGAGGTGTACAAAAACCCCACAAAAGATGTCAATATTTTAAGAAGTCATGACCAGTAAATTCACCTGCATGACGCCATCGTTAGTAACTCTGTGACCATAGACGGTTGCTCCCCTAAACTCTCCTGTCTGGTGTGCATTGAGCCCTTTTCAATGTCAACAGAAAGGACGGTAATGATTGTGATCTGATTATACAGCCTGATCATTTACAGTGTTGCAGTTCATTGTTGATTTAAAAGGAGGTCACAGCAGACTGAAGTCTCTGCTCTGTGTAGATCTGTATATAGATGTCCTCTGTACTTAAAACAGGGCTTGACAGTGCGACTGTTTCACTCTCATTTGCGACTAAAAATAGATGTGTGTGAATTGTAAAATGTATTTAGAGTCACATGTGCGCATAAAAAAATCAGCCAAGGTAACAAATGTTTTTTTTCCTGTAAATACTGTGGTGAAGTTAGTTTCAGGTTGGATATATTTTCCTGTAAATACGGCGGTGAAGTTAGTTTTAGGTTGGATATATTTTCCTGTAAATACGGCGGTGAAGTTAGTTTCAGGTTAGATATATTTTCCTGTAAATACGGCGGTGAAGTTAGTTTCAGGTTGGATGTATTTTCCTGTAAATACGGCGGTGAAGTTAGTTTCAGGTTGGATATATTTTCCTGTAAATACGGCGGTGAAGTTAGTTTTAGGTTGGATATATTTTCCTGTAAATACGGCAGTGAAGTTAGTTTTAGGTTGGATGTATTTTCCTGTAAATACGGCGGTGAAGTTAGTTTCAGGTTGGATATATTCTCCTGTAAATACGGCGGTGAAGTTAGTTTTAGGTTGGATATATTTTCCTGTAAATACGGCGGTGAAGTTAGTTTCAGGTTGGATATATATTTTCCTGTAAATACGGCGGTGAAGTTAGTTTCAGGTTGGATATCTGACGGACATTCTCTGAGGATCTACCGGTGTCTTCTCACTCTCCATAACTGGGAATAACAACAGCAGCGCGGTTAAATCTACCCGACACCCTCACTGTCAACGTCGGTGTTGAATAAGGGACCGTCAATAAATTTCTCAGAAAAGGCTGTTTTCCTTCAATAGCTTCCATGTCATGTGACCAATTGACCTAAAATTGATTTTAAATAATAGTACTAAGGTTGATCAATAACTTTTTCAACTTAGGAGCACATGTGCTCCTCGTGAAAAAAGTCAGTGTCAAGCCCTGAAAAACCTAGACTGGATTTGTAGAAAATCCAGATTGTATTGGAGGCATGTGAGCATCCATGATAGCCTGCTCTGACACGTATATATATCAGTCTATGACACTTGGCTCAGAGTACTGATGGTGCGCTCTGTAACAGTCTGAGTCACTGCGTGGGCTTGATCAGAAGACAGTGCCTGTGGTGTGTTCTGGAGCATGGAAAACCCTGATTGGCTGCTTGTTGTCTCTGAAGAGTTCTTCATTACTGTCTACTGAACTGTCTACTGCTCTACATCCTCTGTGGACCTGTTTCAGCTGAGACTCCTTCACAGGTTAAATCTACAACCAACTCCATGGTCTCTCTCTCTGATTCCTCCTTTGTTCTCTCTCTCATCTGTCTAACTTACCTGTCGAGGATCCACCTGGATCCCAGAGTGACCCGTTCTATGACCTTTGACCCCTCACACACTGAAATCCTACCCCAGAGCTCTGTGATGTTTACCTGATGTTTGGATAGATGAGCTGATTTAAGAGAAGCAGAGAAGAAACACAGAGTCCGATTTCACCGAGACGCCATCAATCTGACACAAACTCTGAAAACCTGCAGAACTTACCGACCCTCCTGTGGTTCACTGTGTACAATTCATTATGTAAAAATATAAACTAAGATAATAAAATATATGTTATATAAAAGTGAGGTCATAAATGTAAAATCAATAACATTTAATTTATGTAAGACAGATATTCAATAAAAAATTAGAAAATAAAAACTAAGAGTATAAAATCTATGAACTGATGAATCAGATCAATTCAAAACATACAAAGGACAACTTCACTAAAATAATACATTCAAAATTCATTCATTATATTAATACATGATAAGAATTGAAAAACTAACAACAAAGTTTTGAAAAATGTCAACCATAAGTGAGACAACAGAAAAATAAAAAACACTGAAAACTGATATTAATAGATTGCAAATATAAGAGTAAAATGTGTAAAATATATATTAATATATAAAATAATATATTTTACTTATGTAACACACGAGATATAGTTAAACGTATGCAAAGAAAAACACAACGATCAAAATAAGAAAAGGTAAAATATTTGAAAAAAGTCTCAGCTGCAGATTAATAAAATTAATGTTTGTCATATCTGAATTGATTATCAAAAAGGGATTAAGTGAAACAAACTTATGATTAATTTGAAGATAAACATTTAAAACTAGTACATTTATCAGGTTAAAACACAAAGCTTATTATCGTAGATAAAAACATACAATTAGAATGTTAAATATCGTAAAATGTTAAAATGAAGTCTTGTTTTTATACAAATATTTGTGTGATTTCTGTTGGAAATAAAATTTTTAAAAATTGTAGAATAAAAAGTAATGTGTCATAAGATGTTGAATGAAACAAATGTTACACATAAAATGTTAATTGAACAAATCAAATGTATGGTATGAGATCTCTGACACTTCCATCAGCTGAGAAACTCCAGTTACTCTCCTCACAGCGTGCACAGACTCGCTCTGATCATTCCTTCACAATGGAGGACATGGATCCACCTCCTGTGTGTGTGTGTGTGTGTGTGTATTGCACTCTCTTGTTTATTAATCACACATCATAAACACTCTTTATTGTGCTGTGAGGTTCCTCAGAGTGTGATCTGTAAATTGTGTTGTGAGTCGATAAAGCGAGTCAGTCTCCATTTCTCTATAACTCGACTCTGTGTTGGACACTGTTCACATGGATCTGATTATTGAGGTAAGCTCAGAACATTTCTGCACGTTTAGTCATGAATCAAATGTTTTATTTTTATTTTTTTTTATCACATTCAGAACAAGATCAGTCAAATGTGTCATTTTGTTTTGAGAAAGTGTAAAAGGAAAGTAGGGAGTCTCTGTTTCAGATTTAGAGGGGTTTATAACAGTGATAGGACACGTTTGGTCTGAAGATCTGGCAGAACTTCTGTTTAGTTTGTCAAATCATCATCTACTCACCACCAGCTCTTCTTCAGCGTCCCCTTCACATCCTCTCATGGTCTCTTCTGGCTGAAGAGACCATCTTAGTGAAGTTAGGACCACCCTCATCATGGCTGGTCTTTATTTATAAACTCTCTGGTTTGGGGGTGTGGCCTCTGCACACCTGCTCAGGTTGATGGGCAGGTTGTGTTTGAGAGGATCTCTGGTATCTCTGGTTGTTTATTGATGCAGTTGTCAGTCACAGACGAGGAGGGGGTGTTATATGGAAGCCCCCTTCCCACCCTGCGGCGGTGCACCTGTCTGAAGCAGCAGCTGTGGGTGGGCGGGTCTTGGCTGTCAGAGGAACATTCCAGAGGAGAAGTCACCCTGTTAATCCCCCGAGTTTAGACCCCCTCTGCCTCCCCCATCCTCACCCCTCTGCTCTGTCAAAGGTAGACACTGTGAGAATGAGATTAAAGGACGAGTACCCCCCACATACACCCCCCCACAGAGGTTTTAATCCCCCCAAATATTCAGAAAGAAAGAAAGAAATTATTGTTACGTCCTGATCTGATCTAGAGCTTCAGTGAAAAACACAGAATCCATCAGAGAGACTTTAGAGGCTCGTATAACTTTATGTTTTTACACTTCAGAACCCCAATATTTATCTGAAATGACACAACTTTACACCACCTACCTTCAGTTCAGCAGAGAATCTAATCCTGATGAACCAATCAGGGTTAGTTTGTCTGTCACTGTTGGTGAATGTCCTAATGAGCGAAATAAACATACACTCTCTGAACAGTGATGTCCTGCTGTCTTCATAGTGCTGAGAACCCTGCGGTCATGTTCCATTGTTTGATTCAGAAGTTCTAGAATGTCGGGTTCTGGAATGTTGGGTTCTAGAATGTTGGGTTCTGTAGTGCTTTGTTCTAAAATCCTGTGTTCTGGAATATTGGGTTCAAGAATGTTGGGTTCTAGAATGCTGGGTTCTAGAATGTTGGGTTCAAGGAAGTTGGGTTGTGACTGTTGGGTTCTAGAATGAACGTTCTAGAATGCTGGGTTCTGGAATGTTGGGTTCTAGAATGTTGGGTTCTGTAGTGCTTTGTTCTAAAATCTTGGCTTTTAGAATGTTGGGTTCTACAATGTCAGGTTCTAGAATGATGGACTAGGATGTTGGGTTCTAGAATGCGGGGTTCTACAATGTCAGGTAGTATGTAGGGCTTTGTTCTTGAATTCTGGGTTCTGTAATGTTGGGTTCTAGAATGCTGGGTTCAAGGAAGTTGGGTTGTGACTGTTGGGTTCTAGAATGAACCCATGTTCTGTAGTGCTTCATTTTAAAATCCTTGATTCTAGAATGTGGTTCTAGAATGTTAGGTTCTGTAGTGCTTTGTCCTGAAATCCTGGGTTCAGGAATGTCGGGTTCTAGAATGCTGGGTTCTAGGATCTTGGGTTCCAGAATGTTGGGTTCTGCAGTGCTTTGTTCTAAAATCATGGGTTCTGTAATGTTGAGTTCTACAATTTTGGGTTCTAGAACGCTGGGTTCTATGATCTTGGGTTCTAGAATGTTGGGTTCTGTAGTGCTTTGTTCTTAAATCCTGGGTTCTCTAATGTTGGGTTCTAGGATGTAGGGTTCTAGACTTTTTGGTTCTAGAATGTTGGGTTCTGTAGTCCCTTGTTCTCAAATCCTGGGTTTTAGATTGTCGGGTTTTAGAATGTTTGGTTCTGCGGGGCTTTGTTTTAAAATCCTGGGATCTGGAGAGCTGAGTTCCAGAATGCTTGAGTCTTGAATTCTTGGTCCTGGAATGCCAGGTTGTAGAATGTGAGGACCGGAATGTTGGGTTTTGGAAAACTTCTGGTTCTGGAGTGTGAATTCTGAAATGCATGGTTATTAGTGCTGTATTCCAGGACATGAAGCTCTGGAGTACAAGGGTTCTGAAATGTTGGTTCTGGAGAGCTTAGTTCTGGAATACTGGATTACAGAACACTGGGTCGGAAAGGAGGGGGTCCAAAACTTCAAAGTTTAGTAACAAAGTCTTGGTAGCCCTGGGTTCTGTCCACCTGCGTCCTCAGGTAGCAGACTCACCTGAGCTCTCCGGGTTTGGACCTCTTATTCTTTCTGACACTAATTTCTCCTGGAGCCGCAGAGCAGCGAGCAGTCCGACCTGTTCCTCCTCTCCCCGAAAAACACACAAACTGACCCTCAATGGATCTCTGTGCTCTGAGTGTGAGTGTGAGTGTGTGTGTGTGTGTGTGTGTGTGTGTGTGTGTGTGTGTGTGTGTGTGTGTGTGTGTGTGTGTGTGTGTGTGTGTGCTGGTTTTGGATGCTTTCCCTCCTTGGCTCCATCAGGGGAGAGTGTTTGGATAAAATCTGCTCCTGACACCTGTCCAACAGGTAAATGTGTTTATGAGGCTCTCAGGGGAGCAGAGTCACACCTGACAGACCTCAGCTCTGTGTGTGTGTGTGTGTGTGTGTGTGTGTGTGTGTGTGTGTGTGTGTGTGTGTGTGAACAGCGTAGTTGAAACCCTGCTGTGAGCTTAAAACCAGACTTGGAGAGTTCAGTGATTCAGAAGCACAGGGAGGAAATCTGAAAATCGAGCAGACTGTTTTTTTAGGCAGACCACAAAGCCAAGCTCCGCCCACAGTAAATCAGCTGATCTTAACATCAGCCCATATCAGCGTCTACACATCCAGCTGTAAAATGTCTGAATGTTTAATCTATATTTTAGCCTCTTGCATCCTCTGCATCCATCCATCTGCTGATACTGCTCTGCTCTGTAACCCAGGACCTTTGCTGCTGCTCTCCCTGCCTTGGCCTTGACGTGGGCTCTTCTCCTGTTACCCCCAATTTCCACTGCATCCGGAACGGCTACAAAAGGTCGTATCCGCCAATCGTAGCTGATCGTAACCATTCAAGTTACCGTGTCAATTTACACCGACTTCTTTCCGTTCCTCTGCAGATCGCCGGACTCCTCAGCTGATCACAAGAGTTCTATTTTTTCTGGACGCCGGAGCATGGCGGATAAATTCAGCACAGATTAACCCGTGCTGGAAAGGAAGTCGGGCACCGACACAAAATAAAACATCCGGCTTCTTTTCAAAATAAAACACTCCGTGTTTCAGGAGGATCGTATTTCACACCATGCAAACGAGCGGAGACGAACAAGTGAAAGGTTTTTAGACGTCATTTCACCCCGATGACACCATGGATGAGGAGATGCTGATTCTAGAAGTCTAGAAGTAGATTTCCTCCTCTGGAAGGACACAATCTACTGCTTATATGTCTATGTGTCTGTCTTTAGAGAGACAACTCGTTATTCCGTGATTGCACTGTTCGTAACACTACGAAATTCGCCTCACAAATGGAGCCGGTAGGAATTGGCGGACGCCGTTCTGGATTGGAGCCATTCAGGATGCGGTAAATATTGGGGGTTAGACTTGCGATTTCATGTTTTCATAAGGAACGGCAGGACACTCTCTCAACAACCATTCCTTCAAATATCACTTGGTGCATGAAAATGAAAACTTGAAAACTGATGTAAAAGTTCATCTTTGAAACAGTTGGAAGAGAGAGAGAAGTTTGCAGCTTTGACTTCAGTGGATTCGGCGTCTCTGTGACGACTTCTGTAAATATTTCTCTGCAGCAGTTTTTCTCGCTTTTCTTTATTCTTCCTTTCTGCATGGAGAAAGTCCTGAAGGAGGTCAGAGGTCATGGGGCTCTGATCCAGTCTTAATCTCAGTGCTGTGTGTTAATCCAGAGCATTGGGTGGATTATATCAGGCTGATGTGTTAATCATACCTGAGGCTGAGCGGGTCAGTGTGAGGTCAGCTACAGCAGAGTCTGTGTGTGAAAATCTGCAGATTAACACACAACAACCAGCAGCTCTGTGACACACACACACACACACACACACACACACGCAGAGTTAAATTTTCTCTGTTTCGGGCTCTGTGTATGAAAATGAAGTAGTGACTGCAACAGGAATGTGAATATTTCATGTAAACGGAGTTTGAGGTCAGTGAGAGTGGAGGTTTATGAAACTGTCGTCTGAGTTTAATTCAATTCTGTCATTTAGAATTATAGATATTTAGTTTTAAAACCAAGAAGACCCTATTAACGCGTTTTTGATCAACCAGACATTGGAGAAATCTGCAGTAGCACGTGGACAGAAATATCTGTAAGCATGGATGTAGCCTCAGTTTTTGCTTTGCTGTTTAGTGATAAAGGAAGAAATTGAAAATCGACCAGACGGATCAAAAAAGAAGTATAGAGTACACAAACTTATAAAAGATGTCTTTATTTCTAATAAACAGAATACATGAGGACATGATGGACGTCTTTAAGATCTAAACATTCATACAAACTGCTGTACAGAGGAGATACAGAGACAGAGTTATTTAACAAACCTCAGAGACATTCAGCTTTAAAAACAGGAAATCACAAACACAGAGCACACATACATTGTATGTGTTAATAATCTGTTTGTCAGGACCAACTCCATCACTCACACACCAGCAGTCTGTTTAAATATGTCTCCTCTACAGAGTGAATTTACATTAAAGTACAAAGTGCAAATACTAAAGGTTCATGATCGCCCGCTGCAGAGGCGGAGAGCGAGACAGAGAGAGAGAGAGTCTGTTCAGCCCTGTTTCCTCGACGGACCCTGAGGATGACATTCAACCACGTGACTTTATTAATAGACATAAACATCAATATTTCTCTATGAACAGTACATGTGTGTCTGGTTTTTAGTGGGGTGGTATTTTCTGATTTGAGCACTCACCAGTTTACTGGGAGATAAACCGTCTCCTGGTTTGGCTCCTGTCAGAGAGACAATGATCAAATATAAATACAGCTTAGATATCAGCATTTTTAATTCTCTCTGTCCTTTTCTGTCTCTTACTTCACTTTCAACAACTTCAACATGACACACAGAGAAAAGGCAGAAATGAAGACGAGAGCTGGGATCATGAGCTGCAGTCAGAGTTTATACATTTTCCATTAGCACCTCCTCTGTAGTTCTGCTGTTTATCAGTTCAAATAAGGACTAAACTTCAGACTGTAGTTTCTGATCTCAGTGCAGAAAATCAACAAATAATCTGTGTGATACGTCCACCAATCCAGGACAGTCATGTCTGAATCCTTCCACAGTAAACCTCTGTGGACTACAGTGAACTGCTCCAGGGTCTCATCTCCTGAGCAGGTCCATAAAACCATGGAAGACATAGATCATGCATTAAAATCATGTGGTGGACTGATATAGAAATGCAGGACTGATTGCACCCACAGTCAGTGTGTTTACAGTCACAGTTTAATCAAACTGAGTTCGTAATTTCGGGGTTTTTTTTCACCAAATCAGACTTCTCTCCTCGTCCTCGTTTACATGCAGCTGAGAAAACTGAATTATTGACGTGAACGTGTCCTCCTCCCCAACACTAGGGGGCGATATGGGTCTTTTCAGACAACCGTCAACAACAACAGCAGGTCGGTGTCAGACGTCAGAAGTGTCTACAACTGCTGCTGGGCATTTTGGAGAAACAAGAAGATGGAGCATCGTACAGCGTTGTTTTTGTCCGACATGATGGACGCGCTACTTTTTCTAAAGAGGAGACCAACGCTACTCCTCTACTCTGGGGGTTTTATTCCGGGATCATTGGGGCGTGGTGCACATGCACATGCATTGTCCGATCATACTCCAACTACGCTGGTTACATGGTAGAGAAAATCAAATTCCAATCGCATTATCTGGGTGACTTAATCGGAGTTCTCAAACTCTGATTATAGTCAGACTGAGGTGTTAGCGTGCACTTCAGATGTCTGGTCTTAATAACTTGGTTTTCTCGAGATACAACACGTGACAATGACACGGTACAGTTGAGCGAAGGTTAGACTTGGTATGGCAGTTTAAGTGGACTACTGTCCTTGTCCAAGTTTATAAGCACAGAGCAAGAATCCACGTGTTGTCAGATGCATTCCCGCCTCTGCTACAGTAGGTGGCGACATGCCCCCTTTCGGCTCGTCATCTACTTACTACGTTGTCTATAAAGACATCTGACAAAACAAGTGGCGAATGTTTTGTATGTTGAGCGATGAAAACATTGTCCCTTTTCACGCCTTCAAAAGGACAGCTTCGTCTTTTTGATATCGTCTTCTTTTGTCCAGATTTTGTTTACTTCCCTGTCTCCTAGCAACACATGTATGCTAATAGAGTTTGTGCAAATTCCGGAACATGTGAACGAGAACTTACAAAAATAAACATCTCAGAAAGAAGTCAGTGAACTGTTTACCTGGACTTCGGTTCACTTCAGGCTCACACCTGTAAGTTTCATTTCACTGATTTATTTCATGACCAAAAAAACAACTTCCTGCTGACCCTGAGCTGTAAGACATCTGGTTCAGTATTTTTCACAGTCTGCTGTCAGGGTAACCTCAGAGCAGTGTGTGTGTGTGTGTAGGTGTGTGTGTGTGCGAGCTCACCGTCCTCCTTGGTGACCCCTAGGCAGCCCATCAGCTCCTGCAGAGACAGCGCCTTGTCGTTGCTGACGTCGCAGTACTCCACAAACTTTTTCACACACTTCTTCGGCTTCGACTTTTTCCTCAGGAAACGTTTAAAAGGTTTAATTTCCTTCTTCCCGATGTCTCCACTCGAGTTCTTGTCCAGCTGGCTGAAGTACCAATGGACCACCCGCTCCTCCAGGGTGTGGCTAGGGTCCGGCTCAGCCATCCTGAACACACAAAATGATTCTATTAGCTCATTTCTTCATCGTGTTATCGATGATCTTTGATAAACAGATACTTGTTCAATCGTCTCACCTCCCAGCAGACGCCGGATCTGTGACTGCGTGCACCATATCTGTTGACAGCGCATCGAGGACGCTTGTTAGGAACTCGGTTTTCTTTGCCCCAGGACACCCTAAACAGAGAGCACAGATACCAGAGAGTCTGCAGGTGAGCATAACCAGGTCTAGATAGAGGAAAGAACAATTATCCTGCAGGTAACAGCACCGGAGAGGAATGCTGCGTCATAGGTGGCCTCATAAATGTTTATGGAGGGACGTCATGTGACAGGCAGTGTGTTTAACATGAAGGTAACAAGCGTCTGTCAGTGTTTCCTCCCGCTCATAAAGAGCTCACCTGCAGGAGGAACTCAATACCTGCCAATCATCCTGAGAATTTTATGTCTTTACAAGTGACCGCAGTTCCCCACTTCATCCACAAGGAGCATCGTGAGAGCTGAAAAATGGTAAGGTAAAACCACACGAAGAGAAAACCAGATATAAACACCAACCAGGAGGAACACCTGGACTTCGCTGGACCTGAGCCTATTTCAGATGGACTGAGGAGAGGAGGGAAACGGGTCTGTGGTCTGATGGATCAAAATTTGACATTCCTTTTGGAAATCATGGACGCTGCATCCTCCTCTCAGAGCACACTGTCCACCCGGCTTGTTCTCAGCATCTCAGAGTCCATGTCATGGGTATCTTCAACATCTGTGAAGGCTCCATTATTGCTGAACCTTATCTACAGGTTTAGGAGCATCAGGACTCTGTAGTTGCAGTCATTGCATTGGCTTAATATCACTTGTCCGTGAACTGTCCTGAGGTCGGATGAATCAAAATCTGACACTCAAGGACGACTGGACTTACTTTCAACGAAGAATTAGGAATCATAGATGCTGCATCCTCAGTCTGCTGCCATCCAAACAAAGACTTTTTCAGGGAAGACCTTTATGTGATTCCAAACTACATTCTGACAACAGGGATTACAACGGCATGGCTCTGTAGGAGAAGATACCTGCTGAGAAATTAGACTGATGCGGCCCTCACTGAAAACATTTGGACCATCGTGACCCCAAAAACTGTTGAGCAGCTAAAATCCTCTATCAGTCCAGAACAGTGGCGGCTGCTGGTCTTTCAAGGAGGGGAAGCTCATTTTTCTGGCCTACATCATAATTGTATTTGTTTATTAGTATGTAACAGAACAGAGTCGCCAAACACAACGGCAGTCGTTTTTAACAAAGACAAAAGTCGCTGAGGATCGGTAAAGTCTCCGGAGCAGTTAAGAACAACGGAATGAATGACTGGTAGATGTTTTATTCTTCAAGATCGCTGATTCGCTTGTTTAGCTGTCAATCAAAAAAGGATTTCGCATCAGACAGCTCATCCAATCATGGATGCAGAAGCTTGGAGTCCGGGAGAAAGTCGGGACCGCCCTCTCGCCATAGAACTCCAGTGAAGCTTAGCTTCCATTGGGCGGGACAAAGCCCAGCATTTATCCAATGAGCGTCTAGTTTCGCTGCTGGAACAACCCACTTTAAGCTTCCACATTGAAGTCAGCAGAAGCCCAGCGTCCGGCTGTTTAAAGCGCTGAGGCGCTGCGAGGATGAATGAGAACGAAGTTATGCCGGTTACCTGTAATTATCAGCTTCTTATCACAGTGTCTGAACAAAAGATGAAGGCTTTCTAGAGCGTATTTAGTTAATGAAATGTACACACAGCCGTACGTATTTCACCACTTCTTCTTTTTTTGGGGGGGGTGACATTTTAAGGGAAGCCGAGCTTCCCTTGCAGTCTTAGAGCAATCGCCACTGGTCCAGAATGGGACTCCAGAACCTGGTCTGCTGGGTTCACTAATGTCCACAGAGTGTTGGAGAAAGAAGAGCTGGTAGTGATGTTCCTGTCCCTACTTTATGGAAACATGTTGCTGGTAAGAAACTAAAAACAGTCATATACACAGTGTCCTATAACTCTTGTTGAACTGGGGTTGTATTAATGATCCACAGTTGAAACAAACTCAGACTCAACACTCATCTGCAGCGCTCTTCTTCTACCTTCATTTATTCATTTGTGAGCGTGTTTGACTCGAGCGTCAGCCTGATGGTATCCCACGATCCCACTCAGGGAGAAAAAAAACCTCTGCAAATACCACCCCCTCATCCCTCTGGCCAATAAACCTCTCAGCAGGGAGCTCTAACAGTAAACATGTGTAATAAACATGTTTCATGCAGTAACAGGTTTACAGCTGCCGTGTTAAAGCTCATAAAAAGAACAGCGCTCTGTGTTCCTGAGTGTATAATCAGAGATTCTCTGACAGATTTAGAAGAAAGTCTGCGTCACTGAAGGAGAGGCTGAGTCAGTTCATTGTTTCACTGTTTAGAACTGTCGGGTACGGTCTATTTACTGGGACAATTGTGGCCCTCTGGCATTAGTCACTGTGTCCTTTTTTACTTTACATTTAAGACTCAGGAGAGACACAGGACATAGACGGTCCTGTTCATTCACAATGAATGAATAACTGAATGAATGGATGAATGTTCACCTGCAGCACCTGTTCACTCTGTGTTATATAACCAGCAGTGAACAGAGCAGCTGTGTTCAGGTGATGTTGGATTATTACCATGTTTTAAAAACTCCAGAGCCAGACAGACTGAGACCAGGATGCTTCTCGAGTCCAAACTCAGCTCAGACACAGCTTACAGGTTTTTTACCGAGTTTAAGGTGAGGGAGGGAGGAATCCGTTAAAGTAGCATCTTTTTTGTGGTCTATAAACAAAAACTCTTCTAATATCAGTCAATAGTTATTAGTTATTGATGACATTTGGTAATATATCGATATCTCTGTGTTCTCTTCTGTCTGTGTCGTCAACATTTGAACATTTTTGAGCGGTCCGCTCTTTCTGACTGTAAACAAAGCCGTTCTCCACCTCCTCTAACCTGATTGGTTGTGAGGCAGACGCTGCTCCCCCATGTCGTTCAGGAGCCCAAACAAAGTTAGCGTGCTACAATATCGGACAGTAGAAACCAACCAGAAAGTTCGGAAAATTGTCTGAATCCTCCTTTGGCCACGACTGCCGACACAAGCAAGAAAACACTCAAACATAAACAGTCAACAAGAAAACAGTCAACAAGCAAACGTCAACTATAATCAGTCAACAAGAAAACAGTCAACAGGAAAACAGTCAACCATAAACAGCCAGCAAGAAAACAGTCAACCCCAAAACAGTCAACCAAAAACAGTCAACAGGAAAACAGTCAACCATAAACAGTCAACAGGAAAACAGTCAACAAGAAAATGCTGCTCCCCCGTGTCGTTCAGGAGCCCAAACAAAGTTAGCGTGCTACAATATCGGACAGTAGAAACCAACCAGAAAGTTCGGAAAATTGTCTGAATCCTCCTTTGGCCACGACTGCCGACACAAGCAAGAAAACAAAGTAAATACCGGAGACTCTGGAGGAATAACGGCGCTTAAAACGGAGGTAGACCGGACAAGAGCTAAAAAGCCGGGTCAACATAAACGATGGGGGACGCTTGGGGATCTTGGTGACCCTGTAACCTTTCTGCTGGACAGGTAAACCGCTTTAACAAAGTAAGACAAGTGTCTGTAACAGAAGTGTTTCTTGTCAAACGGACCTGCTGTAGCGTGTTGTAGCGCCATCGCTAAACTGTCCTCCCTCGGGTCCTGGACTATGTCACTTTATCCTCGTTGTAGAAGTCCTGCAAACATTGTGTTTGCTGGTAGTCTGTTGGCATCTACAGTAGCACCAATGCTTTTGACTTTCACCTTGACTGGGCCCCATTTGTAATGATCTGAAGTATTTATCTGCAATGTTCTTCCTTGAGCTGCGGCACCCCGCTGTAGTCTGTAATGGACTGGCCTGAGGTCTCGCTACAAACAAGTGAACAATTTGCTGGAAGAGAGTAGGTGAGTTGTGTTTAGTCTCTTTGCTAAAGAAATGAGTCAAAGTTAAAAAGATGTTTGGTGTCTAGTACTATGTCTGTGACCCTATATGTCCTGTTGATGAAGTTAGGTGCTGTTCTGAGCATTATTTGTGGCTATAGAGTGGCGTTTTGGTTGGGGGCGTGTCTCTCTGTATTTCTATCCTGCGGTCGTTACTAAAGTTGGTATAACTAGAGAAATAAGCGGTCGACAACATTCCTCTCTGGAGGGGGGGTCTAACTCAGTGTTACGGTGTGTTTGACCCTAAATTAATTTTATGCCGGAATATCCCTTTAAGGACTCTCCAGGTTGAAGGAAAGCTATGCCTGTGTCTCTTTATAATGTAGGTAATCATGCTAGAGCCCGAAACCGTGTGAGTGCAGACCAGTGATGGAATTATGAGGAGGGACCATCGTACTTAAGCATGGTAAGGGTCAACTGGGCCGAGTGTGAGTGCGCCCGTAATGAGGGGCCCGGCTGTAAATTGAATACCAGTCTTTATTTGAGGATTTACAGTAATTTCTGCAGAGAGGGACTAAGAACAGCCGGCGCCGAGTGTTGAAAACTCTGATCTGATTGGTTCATGTTGAAAACACTGTGGGAAACACAGTTAGTGACCACAGCACTAACTCCCTCAGGTCAACAACACATGATGGGCGTTTAAGACCCATTTTCATGGTGAACTACAAGAGGGGTAACCCCAGTCACCGCTAACGCCTACCCCACAAACACGTGCGTGCACACACTCAGAGTTACCCTGCAAATGGCGGCTCCTGTAGTGATCTTTGGGTTTGGTCGGATGAGCTCGGGCGTTCCCATCACACTTGGGCTGTTCATACCTGAGAGAGAGAGACACACACAGGTGAGTAAACACATATTCAACACACACACACACACACGTTTGTACAAACATTTATATGGACTTACACACAAACTGGTGTAAATAGAGTCAGAGTGTGGTCATGGTGAGTGATGGAGTGTGTGTTCTGTTATTATGAAAGAGTTTGATCTCAGGGATTAAAGAACAGCTCTGTGGACCACTTCCAAAACCAGGAGGAGGGGTGAGACAGAGGGAGACAGAGAGCGTGGGACACGGGGAGTCTTCCTGAGAGAGACAGTCCAACTCACTGCTCCGAGACCGTGTGTGTGTGTGTGTGTGTGTGAGTGTGTGTGTGTGTGAACTGTTCTCTCTGACTCTGTCTGCAGTCCCATTAATCTGATCCTCTCTGCGCTGTAAGAGACAAACACTTCTCACTGTGCTGACTGACTGACCTTTGACCTCCCGGAGTCCCTGCAGAACAGACACATCTAGGCCTGTGTGTGTGTGTGTGTGCGCGCGCTTAAGAGTGTCACACACCAGCAGGTTTTTTCATACAGAGAAACTTATATACGGTCTGAAATAGGGACGGTAATCAAACCGGTTCCAGCTAGTCTTAGCCGTTGACGTCATTTGTCTCTTTGCTTGTTTCCTTTATTGATGCTCTCCTCTCGGCTCCAAGTGCTTTAAAAAAAACACAGATTTGATGCAAGAGGCAGGCAACGCGAACAACAACCTAGGAAGTAATCATGACAGAGGAGGACCAAAACACTGTGTTACAGCATCAATGATGTGACGTGCTTCCATCGACTCATCTTGATTCGTGAATCCTGCAGCTTTTTGGCAATGGCCAAACTGAGAACAATATGAAGAGATGGAGGTTGTTGTATTGGAACCCCAAAAGAACTGAAGACTACTTTCCCCTTTGGTTAATTTATAAGTTTTAGTTTGAAATAGAGAATAAGACCATAATACTTCACTTAATTTGTTGCATGCAGTACATCATTTTTGACGGTATGGACGCCCTTCCACATGTGAATGTGGAATACCAAAGCCTGACCCCCAATTTACACAACATCCTGAACGGCTGTGAAAAGGTTGTATCCTCCGATCGTAACCATTCAAGTTAACGTGTCAATTTACACCGACTTCTTTCTGTTCCGCTGCAGATCGCGCGACTCTGCAGCTGATCGCAAGAGTTATATTTTTCCCGGACGCTGAAGCATGCCGCTTATATTCAGCACAGATTAACCCGTGCTGGAAAGGAAGTCGGGCACAGACACAAAATAAAACATCCGGCTTCTTTTCAAAATAAAACACTCCGTGTTTCAGGAGGATCGTATTTCACACCATGCAAACGGGCGGAGACGAACAAGTGAAAGGTTTTTAGACGTCATTTCACCCCGATGACACCATGGATGAGGAGATGCTGATTCTAGAAGTCTAGAAGTAGATTTCCTCCTCTGGAAGGACACAATCTACTGCTTATATGTCTATGTGGCTGTCTTAATAAAGACAATTTATTATCCTGCGATTGATTGCAATCCGCGGGTTCTTGTGAGTTCTCGCGATTACCGCCATTTGTAATCCGCCATGAAATGCCATGGTACAAGTTCCAGATCCAAGGGATCTGGTAGGAATTGGCGGACAGTGAAAATCTCTGCTGTTCCTGATCTGAGTCCCTCTGGATACGTCGAAATTGGGGGTGAGGAGGGCAGAGCACACCTCCCTTGTTCCATATATGAAAAGCAAAGACAGGGAGAGCAGCAGCAAAGACGAAGTACAGAACAGAAGGTATCAGAGACTAAAATCAGACAGCTGAAAAAGAGGAGCAGGGGTGTCTGCAGGTGTAGGCATGTGATCCACCTGATGATGTATGTGTGTGTCTGTGGGTTTGACGCCACACACAGAGTCTCCTGTTAATGTGTGTGTCAGCACTAGACCACAGACCGGAGTGTGTGTGTGAGAGTGAAGCCTGTCCCACCTTGTGGAGGTCCCGGGAATGGGCCGACCCGTGTCCACCAGCACACACCAGCAGTAGCCAGTCGAGGGATGACACTGCACTGGTCTGTACAAACCACCGTGAGAACAATCGGGAACAAACACGGCATCGTTCTTATGCTGCCGGGCCTCCTCCTGAGCTGACTGCTGCTCCTGGTCACATGACGAGGCTGAGAGAGGGGTCAGAGGTCACACAGGAGTCACACCAACAAGAACACACACATCTGATCAGCTGTAGGGATTCTGGTAAAAACTGAGAGTTAAAGCCACAGGCTCTGACATGGGATAGTTCGATTTTAGTTCTACTTAAATATCTAATCTCTGTGAGGGGGAGGATATATGTGTGTGTGTGTGTCTGTGTGTGTGTGTGTGTGTGTGTGTGTGTGTGTGTGGGGGTAGGGGGGGTGTAGACATCCCCCCTCTCTGTTTACACACATTAACAGCAGAATGACTAAGTACAGCTCCTAATGCCCAAAGTTCAATAAATATTTACACACTTAGCTGCCCTGTGTGCATGTGTGTGTGTGTGTGTGTGTGTTTGCTGAGAAGACGAAGTGAAATCACACACATACACACACACACACACACACACACACACACACACACACACTTGGTAAAACAGCAGCATCTTTATGTTGAGAGAAATCCCAGAGACCTCGAATCCAAAAGATGGAATTGTCTCAAAAATACTTCGCGAACAACCAATCAGGTCAAAAGTTCTTATTGAGGAACAACCAATCAGGTCTTTGCATTTCTTACCCTCGACTCTATAGATATAGATTCTCAAACCATCAAATCCTTGGGCCAGTGTCTACAGAAGTGGGTTTGTATTCCTCTGTGGGAAACACGAAGAGGAGTGAGTGATGAGGAGGAGGAGGATTTTTCCATCAGGGTCTAATCAGACTTTGATTCTCCCTCCTGCAGAGATTTGGTTCAAACTTAAAAACCTTATTCTCATCGTCTTTCCTCGCTGCTCGCCTCCAGTCCAAGATGCTGCAGGGGTTTCTGGGTAAATCTTGCCTTTGTTTATTTTCATCAGAGATGTTAAACCACACAAAGAGAGCGAATGAAACGCCTCCTCGCCTTCCCGCTCTGCTCCACTTCCTCCGTATGGACGACCACAGGCTAATCAGAACCATCAGCCTGCATTCTCAGGCTGCTATTGGTTTAAATTATGATAATGGGATTCACACACACACATACACACACTGTGAAAGCAGCAGATTTCCTCACAGAGGAGCTGATGTGTTTTTTTTTAAAGAGTTGTGACAGATGGGATTTTGTTTCAAACCTTTTGACCACCTTCAACACACCGAGATTTCTCAACCAGACAAGACAAACAAAAAGACTTACATGGAGTTCTGGTTCTGTTGTTCTGTCGGCTGCGAACCTGCTCCGTCCACAGGGTGGGATACTGAGAGGTGATGTCTGACCCAAAAAAAAAAAAACAATAACACACTGATCAGCTTCAGCAAAACAACCCCTGATCCGTACCTCAAAAACCACGGACTGAACCACCAAAGACTGGACTTGAGAGTGAACTGGGCAGGGGAAATATCCAAACCCTCAACAACAGACACTGCCAGAAGACTGATGTGTCGGAGTCACATGACACACGTTTTCATCTCAGCATCAAATATTTCAATCTGACTTACCCTCCTCATCAGCAGCCGGCTGAGGGTCCACCACCAGCCCCGTCTCATCTGCATTTAGAATGGAGAAGATTTGCAAGGAGACTACAATTACCAGAGTTAGCTCCATACCTGAAAACAACACTCTGACAAAGATTTGCACGTTGCCCGACAGAGAAGAACTGAGGAAGAGAAGAGGAAGCTTAAGGAGAGAGATGAGAAGGTAGAGAGTTTAGTGGTTAATGTTCCCATGGTGACTCTTCATAGTTTGATGGAATCAGATCTGTACTTCAGTGTAAACATGTCATGTTCTGATGTTGTATTTCCACTCCATCCATAACACCAGAGAGTAACCTCTGTAAGAGTATTCTTGAGACTCTAGACAGCTTCTTTTAGCACTTTGGGAGACTTGGCCTAAAACCTGACGTCAGGCTCTGCCGTCCCATCACTGAAGTGTTCAAAGACACGCCTACCGGGCAGCTTTGACGTCTATCTGAAAGCTGGTCTTATGATACTTCCATCAAGCAGCTGATTCACTGACAACCCTATCTGTCAGCTCTGGCAAAGACATGCCCACCTGATGAATCTTCATAGTCAGGATCTACGCTCACCTCGTCGCTCTGGAATGGTCATGCGCAGTTAGGAATCCTTGAAAGACACGCCCCCTGGAAGCTTGTTCTAGGACATGCATCCAGCAGCTAATTCTTGGAAACACTACCGGTTGGCTCTTGCAAAGACACGCCCTCTTTGGAGCTTGCTGTAAGACACGCCCATCTGGTATATCTGGCAGCTTTTATAAGGACATGCCCACATGTAAGCTCATTTAAGGACACACCTACCCAGCAGCTCTTGCAAAGACATGCGCCCGAGGAAACTAGTTCAAGGAGGTGCCCACTGGGCATCTACTGCGAGGACATTCTTACTAAGGAGCCAATACCGAGACATGCCCACCCAGAAGCTCATTTAAGGTAACACCCATCTGCCAGGTCTTGCAAGCATCAACTGACTCAGAAGCTCTTTCAGGAACGAACTGAAATCCCCCTGAACAGTCCATGTCGCCACCTTGTTTGTTAGTTTGCACTCTGTTGGTCCAGTCCGTCTCAAAAGTCTCAGTCTGTTTTTAGTCCTGAAGGAAAGTCTCAGCTGTTTCCTCAACGATGAAGACTCCAGAAAACAGCAGGAAGTTTGGATGTTTTCAGGATGCTATGTTTTCATCGTAGCTGTTGGTGATGGGAAGAACAGTTCTTTTGACTCTACTAAATCTTTAGAATCCGTTAATTAAAATGATTCGTTCAAAAGATTTGTTCACTGTATCAGTCAGTGCTTCGGGGCCTTGTCCTGCCGCTGCAGTCAGCAAATCACGAGACTCCGCCCACCTGCTCACTTGCTGGCTGGCTGTGTGTCGTTCGCCTAAGAGTCAAAGGGGGCAGTTCCACTCCCAACCGGCATGCCAGGCTCGCGGCTGAGCCTAACTGAACTGTGAAAGGAACGAATCAGGCCCGGAGTGATTCCATTCACTCACCAGCTCCGTTCTTTTGAACGAAACGTTCATGAACGACAACACTACTAGCTGTTAGTGCCCGCCACTTCACTGAGGACTCCTTTGTAAATAAAGACCAGGATCAGCTGGATCTGAGTCTCAGCTGTTACTGAAGCCTGGAGCTGGTCATCTCGAAAGACCTTTGTAAAGCTCAGTGCAACAGTGAAACAGCAGACAGTGTAACTGTAGCTGACATAGAGCTGTGTAAAAAGTAACACCCCCACGCTGTCTTAGATCTTCTGAGCTCAGTTTGTATGATGACGACGAGGTTGAAGGTTCAGGTGAGTCCAGAGCTACAGGTAAGTAAGTGTCTTTATAAAGTTATTTCAGTTTGATGACCCCCCCCGCCTCTCTCTCTCTCTCTCTCTCTCTCTCTCTCTCTCTCTCTCTCTCTCTGTGAAAGAATGGTAAAGCTGTTTAAAAACAGTTTTTATGATGTGGATTTCTGATGGACCACTAATGACCGCCTTTACTCTGTGGCCTCTGACATGACTCTAACACCTCTTTAAGGGTCTGCCAGGAAACACGCACACACACACGCACACACACACACACACACACACACACACACACACACACACACACACACACACACACACACACACACACACACTGTGGTTGCCCTGCATTACTTTAGCAGCTGTTTGTCTGTGGTTTGCTGAAGATGATTCCATCATGAATAAATGTGTTAAATAGAGTCACATATCATTTTTTTTAGTTATTTATATCTTTAATATTATTAATAGGATTATTTTCATCATGGTATTTTAACAACTGATGGATTTGGTTTAATTGAAATAGTTTCAGTCTCTGCTGTAAACACTGCAAATGAGTTTATCCTGCTGTAACCAACATGTTTATAAAACCAGCTCACACACACACACACCCTCTTAGATGTTGAATTCCCACAGACACATGCATCAGGAACCAATCAGAGTCAAACCAAACTAAACTTTAAAGAAGTCAGACAAACCAGAGGAGAACATGATCCACAGAAATTACACACACATTTGGTTATATATTACACATATCTAAGTGTGTGTGTGTGTGTTTGTATAGTGGTTCAGAGGCTGAAAAAGAACTGGGTGAGATGAGGAAAAGAGGAAGAGAATGATGATGATGATGAAGACAGTGATAAAGGGTCAGATAGCTGCCTGATGAAGACAACAGGTGAGTTCAGTCTGTATGTGCAGCTTAGACTCTACAACTGACTCAATATAGATCTTCACACACTAGATCACAGGGCTTGACAGTGCGACCGTTTGACTCGCATTTGCGACTAAAATTAGATGTGTGCGAATTGTAAAATGTAAATAGGGTCACGTGCACATAAAAAAAAATAAGCCGAGGCAACAAATGTTTTTTTTTCCTGTAAATACGGCGGTGAAGTTAGTTTTAGGTTGGATATTTTTTCCTGTAAATACGGCGGTGAAGTTAGTTTTAGGTTGGATATATTTTCCTGTAAATACGGCGGTGAAGTTAGTTTTAGGTTGGATATATTTTCCTCTAAATACAGCGGTGAAGTTAGTTTTAGGTTGGATATATTTTCCTCTAAATACGGCGGTGAAGTTAGTTTCAGGTTGGATATATTTTCCTGTAAATGCGGTGGTGAAGTTAGTTTCAGGTTGGATATATTTTTACTGTAAATACGGCGGTGAAGTTAGTTTTAGGTTGGATATATTTTCCTGTAAATACGGCGGTGAAGTTAGTTTCAGGTTTGATATATTTTTACTGTAAATACGGCGGTGAAGTTAGTTTTAGGTTGAATATATTTTCCTGTAAATACGGTGGTGATGTTAGTTTCAGGTTGGATATATTTTCCTGTAAATACGGTGGTGAAGTTAGTTTCAGGTTGGATATATTTTCCTGTAAATACGGTGGTGAAGTTAGTTTCAGGTTGGATATATTTTCCTGTAAATACGGCGGTTGAAGTTAGTTTTAGGTTGGATATATTTTCCTGTAAATACGGCGGTGAAGTTAGTGTCAGGTTGGATATATTTTCCTGTAAATACGGCAGTGAAGTTAGTTTTAGGTTGGATATATTTTCCTGTAAATACGGCGGTGAAGTTAGTTTTAGGTTGGATATATTTTCCTGTAAATACAGCGGTGAAGTTAGTTTTAGGTTGGATTTAATTTTTCTGTAAATACGGCGGTGAAGTTAGTTTCAGGTTGGATTTAATTTTTCTGTAAATACGGCGGTGAAGTCAGTTTTAGGTTGGATATATTTTCCTGTAAATACGGCGGTGAAGTTAGTTTCAGGTTGGATATATTTTCCTGTAAATACGGCGGTGAAGTTAGTTTTAGGTTGGATATATTTTCCTGTAAATACGGCGGTGAAGTTAGTTTCAGGTTGGATATATTTTCCTGTAAATACGGCGGTGAAGTTAGTTTCAGGTTGGATATATTTTCCTGTAAATACGGCGGTGAAGTTAGTTTCAGGTTGGATATATTTTCCTGTAAATACGGCGGTGAAGTTAGTTTTAGGTTGGATATCTGACAGACATTCTCTGAGGATCTACCGGTGTCTTCTCACTCTCCATAACCAGGAATAACAACAGCAGCGCGGTTAAATCTACTCGACACCCTCATTGTCAACTTCGGTGTTGAATAAGGGACCGTCAATAAATTACCGGTTGATGTTCTCAGTAAAGGCTGTTTTCCTTCAATAGCTTCACTGTCATGTGACCAAAAGACCTCAAAATGATTTCAAATAATAGTACTAAGGTCGATCAATAAGACAAACATTATTTGATCAATTTTCATCATGTCCCTAAAGTTTTTTGTGCTCCTTACTTTTTCAACTTAGGAGAATGTGAACAAAGTTAGTGTTAAACCCTGGATCATCAGATTTCTGACGGTTGAAGTCAAGCTCAAGTCCACCTTTACCTTAAGTCTCCACTCCTCTAAATTACGTCACATGTGCCTCACTCTGATTGGCTGTAGGTTTGTCCAGTCGGCTGTTGCTAATATTTCCTGTCAGATTGAAGTCAATCAAATGAGTCTAGTCTGATGAAACTAACTATTACTTCCTCCGTGTTTGTTCATTTCCAAAATGCATTTGCACCCGTGTGTGTTAACAAACATTAAAAGGGTCTATTAAAGAGACACACCCTGCACAAACACACACACAGAAACAAACACACATAGGTGGATGCATGCTGGGATTGGTACACACACGCACAAACACGTCAGCTAACATGCACACACCGATCTGTCCTCAGTCTCACCTGATTTACCTGGCTCTCTGGTCGTAGCTCTCTCCTGTTTAGATCCTAAAATAAAAATAAAAAGTCAAACTCAGCTTTTTTCTGAATATTGATGATTACTGTCAAGTGTCTCTGAATGTGTGTTTCTGACATTCACAGACAGGTGTCAGTTTGAACACACAGACGGCTGCTGTGAGTGTCTGTGTTTATGTCTCCCTCTTGTCTTTGTCACTCTGTGCTGCACAGATTTATCTCCAGGACGCCAAAGTCTGGGACAAATCAGACATTCAAATTGCGTGACCCACCTTGGCATCGTGGTTTCTTATTGGCCACTGCAGAGCCGCTGATTGGTCGTCCATTAGGGGTGACACACCAGCAGTAACCTGTGTAGCTGTGACACTGCACCTGAAGAAGAAGAAGAAGAGATGTGAACCATCAGACAGGAGGAGGACGGACCTCCAACATTCATTCTCGTGTTAAATCCCGCCTGTCATGTTTGGTTACCTCGCTGTACGTGCCGTCGGGGTTACAGACGGGAACAAACACCTGAGGGAACAGTTTCTTGGCCTGCTGCTCTGTGTACTTCTTCTCTGCTACACACCTGGACGTGTCTGAGGACGCACAAAACAACACAATCACTCCTCACACTCACACCTCCACAAACAGACACACACTGAGAGTCTGAGGAGGACAAAGATCTCATAGATGATGGAGGAAGACAGAAAAATGCAGCAGAAATGAGTCCCTGAGGGACGTTTGGGACACGGCTGGGAATCAAACCAGCACCCCGTCCTGCTCAGGGACACGTGGTAAAGACATTAAAGACATCATCCTGCAGAACATTCCAGACAGAAAAGGGCTGATTCTGGAGGAAAACTGACCATCCCAACATCTCTGTTAAAGTCCTCAGGTCAGAGCAAGTCTAAGACCGAGTCTCCTCGCAAGTGGGTCTGAAACGTTCATCTGTGCGCAGCTCACGAGTACGTGTCTGTGTGTGTGTGTGTGTGTGTGTGTGTGTGTGTGTGTGAGTGTGTGTGTGTCTGTGTCTGTGTGTGTGTCAAGATAGATCGATAAATACAGAATTTCTATCTATGCTGACACACACACACACACACACACACACACACACACACACACACACACACACACAGACTCAACTCATCCTCTAAGACCACAACCACCAGCTCCAGCTGTGCAAACCCCCAGAACATGAAGGGACTGTCCGTATAGTGTGTGTGTGTGTGTGTGTGTGTGTGTGTGTGTGTGTGTGTGTGTGTGTGTGTGTGTGTGTGTGTGTGTGTGTGTGTCACTGTCATAAGACACTGGATGTTTTGGACAAGGAGGAAACTCTTAATTTAGCTCTGGTGGAAAAACCTTCGTCGTCCCCTGAGGCTCTGAGCAGAAAAATGGAAAATCTGAGGAAGACTCCTCGTCTTCATTAGAGACAGAAAACAAACCAAGAGCTGTCTCACCGTCTTCAATCACAGACCGGTCTCTGAGACTGGTCTTCTGCTTTTAACTGTCCCAAATTAAAAAAGAAGGTTTATACAGAGGAGGAAAGACAAGAGCTCAGTTTGTCTGTTTCCATGGCAACCTGAGCTTATACCACTCCAAGCCTAAAGCTGTCTGAGACTGTAGTAGTCCCGGCCTGTAGCAGTCTAAGACTATAGTAGTCTATGTCTTCAACAGTCTAAAGGTCCTTACACACCGGCGAATTTGCGGAGCGAAGCGAAATAGTGAGACGAAAATTGCGAATATTCGCCGGTCCGAAAAATCGCTTTCGCCTATACACACCGGCCGCAATGCGAATATGCGTATATTTTTTGCAAAGCGAATTAATAAAGTCGCTTTGCGGCACGGAGGAGAGGAGATGCGGGGTGGTCCTGTACCGCAATGACCAGCCTCTCTCCCATCGTTGCTCTTGGTGCCAGTGATGGTGTGTGTCGTGTGAATGGCTGCTGATTGACATGTCTAGCATTATGAGCGAGGGAGAAAGAGGAGGAAAAGCTGTGAGAGACGCCGCAGCAGCCAGGAGAGGCGAGGGCTGAGCAGTGATCCTTCAAGTTGTCTGGTCATTCTGTTGGCCCTGTAGCTGCAGATCATCGGTATGTCAAACAGCTAAGAGGGAGAATCAGGCATGATGAGGTGGTCACCCTGTGAAGTGTGCATGACATCTGTCTTCTAAGGAAGACAAGAGAGTGTCATCTTGTGAGAAAACTACTTCATTAGTAATTCGAAAGAGTTTTGGATGCACCTCAGCTGTCTTTGTCTGCGTTTTCATAATCTCAAACTTCCCCCTCTCCTCCAGCCGTATGGGTCTGTGACGTCATCAACAACATGACTTTTGATTGGCCAGAGGTCTAGCAGGTCCAGATATTCGCCTGCGAATATCCGAAAAATTTGACACAGGAGCGAAAAAATAAAAGCGGCTTTTCGCCCCGCGGAAAAATCGCCGCCGGTGTGGAAGCTCGCATTGACTTTATGCTGTTTTCAAAAAAGGCGAATAATTCGCCTGGCGAATTCTCACCCGGTGTGTAAGGACCTTAAACCCTAAGTGGTTTGGGTCTATGGCAGTCTAAGCCTGTAGCATCTATGCTTAGATGTTTGAGCTCATTACAGTGTAAGTCTACAATAGTTTATAGCAGTTTTAGCGTATAGCAATCTAAGCTCATAGTAGTCCATGCCTACAGCAGTCTGAGTCTACAGCAAGTCAGACTTTTAGTGGTCTAGGTTTACATCAGTCCAAGTTGAGAGCAGTCTGAGTGTGTAGCACTCGAAGCACAAACACAGTCAGTACGTTTACAGTCACACTTTGACCCGACTAACCTCATAATTTTTATTTTCCTCTGAATCAGACTTCTCTCCTCGTCCTCTTTTACATGCAGCTGAGAAAACTGAATTATTGACGTGAACGTGTCCTCCTCCCCAACACTAGGGGGCGATATGGGTCTTTTCAACAACAACAGCAGGTCAGTGTCAGACGTCAGAAGTGTCTACAACTGCTGCTGGGCATTTTGGAGAAACAAGAAGATGGAGCATCGTACAGCGTTGTTTTTGTCCGACATGATGGACGCGCTACTTTTTCTAAAGAGGAGACCAACGCTACTCCTCTACTCTGGGGTTTCTTCTCTGATTCCTGAGAAGAGGGGCCTGATTACACTAGACTCTACCTTCCACTCTACTGTGAAGGTCTTTGGCTACAACAAGCAGGCCTTCATACTGGAGATTCAGAACTCTGGAGTACTCTAGGAGGTTCTTAGGATGGTCTGTCTGCCTCCCGTCACCTGTCTTCCCTTGTTTGTCGCCCTCATGGTTCTTCTCTCTTAATACCTTACATGTGGTCTCTTTTCACCAGTATCCAGCATCCTTCAGACTTCGTTATTGATGCTTCGACCAGTTTTTTCATGGACTGTTGTCTCTTTCAGCGTCCTGGCTGGAAGTCTCTTTTTTTCAATTGCTGCAGCCACGTCCAGATGTCCTTTTCAAGACATCGCCATGGAGACCCAGCACGGGGAAAAATGGAGCAACAGTTTTTATACCAGGGAGGAATTCTTTTTAACAAGCAGCCGGTGCAACAAGCAGCCGGTGCATTAAAGAGCTTTAAGTGTGAGAGGGAGTGAACAGAGGAATGAGCTGTAGTCAGTGTGTGTGTGTGTGTGTGTGTCTTTGGTGGACAGGGGGTGATCTGCATGACTTCCTTCTAGCTTTTCATCTGCAGATGTTGTTTCTGATCTTCATGAAACCATTCGCTCTTTTCAACAGGCTTCATTCAGACACTCGACTCTGCATGAAAATCTCATTTCAGCCACTTCAAACCAAACCACTGAGATTCAGCTCCCAGTCATCTGTTCAACATTTCATACTTTGTTCGAACAGAGAAGTTAATATTCACTTTTATTAGCAGACGGCGCACGTTTCCCTCTCTGGGCACAAATGTGGAGAACTTCGCAACCCTCTCTCTCTCTCTCTCTCTCTGTCTCACAGGTTCAGTTATTCTGAATAGTCTGACCCCACAGGTGTTCTCTGTGACCCATGCCGAACACCCTGAAACATGACCTTTGACCTGACCTTTGCAGGGCCCTCTGATGACCTCCAGCTGGGGGTCACGACATTTCGCTCTCAGGAACTCGCAGCGCGACGAGAAAGTCCGACCATCTGAGGCGCAGAGAGGTTTACGAGGAGCTCCGGTACAGTCGGTGTTACACTCCTTATCCTGATCCACGCGCAGGAACTGCAGACAAACACAGAGAGAGGAAAAAATACAGACGTGATAATTCAAATAAGTATCATAGAGGAAAAAACAAGCAGGTCAAAAGTTCTAATTGTAAAATAAACATCTGGAGGAACAACAGGTCTGTCACCTGACTGGGTCTAACCCCCAATTTTCACCGCATCCAGAACAGCAGCGATTTTTGCCGTCTGCCAATTCCTACCGTTGGATCTGTTTGTGAGGTGAATTTCGCAGCGGATTACGATCAGCGGGAATCGAGAGAACTCACAAGAACCCGCGGATTCACGTGCAATTGTGCGATAACAAGTTGTCTCTATAAATACAGACACATAGACATATAAGCAGTAGATTGTGTCCTTCCAGAGGAGGAAATCTACTTCTAGACTTCTAGAATGAGCATCTCCTCATCCATGGTGTCATCGGGGTGAAATGACTAAAGGACTAAAGAAGTCCTCAGCAGGCTCTCCTGCCTCCATGTTTGCTTCTGTCCTCCTCCTCTCTTTGTGTGAGCTCACACCTGTGCAGGTATTCACCTGAGCGGCTTTACCTCAGCTATGAAAGGAGGACACGAACACAGAGGATCACCTGTGTCAACCTTACCTGAGATGAAGTCATGAATGAATGAAGCAGAATAAACTGTGTGTCCAGATTCTTGTTCAAATAGAGTTTCTGTGATTCAGTTTGAATCATTAAAAAAACAAACTTTAAAGCGTGCAGCTGCAGGTTCGAGTCTCATCTGCAAACACGTCCAGGTCTTTGTCTTCTCTTTTCAAAGAATATTTGCACGAATGAAACTCTGAGTCAGCGTTTTGTTCCGATTCTGTAAATGCACCAACATCCCGAAACATCGCCATCCCTGTGGACCAATCACAAACAGGCTCAGACAGACCGTGTACAGGTGAGCTGAGCGGAAAATGGGAAGGGGGGTCACATGCCAATAAATCTGTTTTGGTCGTGTGTGTGTGTGTGTGTGTGTGTGTCTGACAAAGTGTGGTGTGAGGCTCAGAGCTGCAGGGCGGTGTGCACCTGGGAGAGGGAGGATGGGTGGATGACCTTCTGTCAGCCCTGATCATAAATCATAAATCTCCTTTTGTCTGTGTCTGTGTGTGTGTGTGTGTGCATTTCTGTTTAGTGGATTGAGATTGAGAACCTCACCGTACGTTAGTCTGACTTTAAAGGGATATTCCTGCGTAAAATTAATTTAGGGTCAAACACACCGTAACACCGAGTTAGACCCCCCCCCTCCAGAGATGAATGTTGTCGACCGCTTCCTTCTCTAGTTATACCAACTTTAGTAACGACCGCAGGATAGCAATACAGAGAGCCACGCCCCCAACCAAAACGCCACTCTATAGCCACAAATAATGCTCAGAACAGCACCTAACTTCATCAACAGGACATATAGGGTCACAGACATAGTTCTATATTCAGAGTTGTTCTAAGAAAACAAACTTAAGCGGGGGCGTTTCTCCACTTCTGTAGTCTATAAGCTGGGCCAATAAACTTCCACTGTAGTAAAATGAAAAGGTAAAGGTGTTTTTATTGAGCCGAATTATCAATAAAATCATGATTTTGTTAACAGGTATGGATTTATGTGCTGTTGAGTTAATATATTTGAACAAGAGCACAGTAAAGTTAAATCAGCTAATTTTCCAATGAGGTTCTGTTACTGAACGGAACTACACAATGTTCTACACAGGATAGTACATATAGGGTCACAGACATAGTACTAGACACCAAACATCTTTTTAACTTTGACTCATTTCTTTAGCAAAGAGACTAAACACAACTCACCTACTCTCTTCCAGCAGACGCTTGTTTGTAGCGAGACCTCAGGCCAGTCCATTACAGACTACAGCGGGGTGCCGCAGCTCAAGGAAGAACATTTATGATCATTTCTTCATGGAAATGAAATCATAGTTCTTATGTATCCACATATATGAGTTTATTACTGTTATAATCGAGTGGAAATGAGCGCAGATGACCATTTTTAACTTCACGTATTTGCAGGGGAAACACACGTAAACAAACGCGACATTTTATGTGAATTCAAACGCAATTGTTTATCATTAAGAGTGAGGAGACAGCAGGAAGGTGAAGAGAAATCAGTCAAAACCAAATACCTGAGACAAAGGAGGACTCAATGGTCGATGTATGTTATTATCCAGGTCGTGGAAAAGAAGCGAAAGAAGTTCAAATTGGACTCATTTCACAGATTGCCACTTAGACAAGGCCGAGGTATAGTTAAACGCACATACACGCCAACTGAGACGCTATGGCAGAAGAACTACCACATCTGGAGTGGAAAATGATCAATATGGTGATTATTACTTCAAGGAAATGATAAAGAAATGATCATAAATGTTCTTCCTTGAGCTGCGGCACCCCGCTGTAGTCTGTAATGGACTGGCCTGAGGTCTCACTACAAACAAACACTATCCTGCGGTCGTTACTAAAGTTGGTATAACTAGAGAAGCAAGCGGTCGACAACATTCATCTCTGGAGGGGGGGTCTAACTCGGGGTTACGGTGAGTTTGACCCTAAATTAATTTTACAGAATTTCTCTTAGAGGAATTCCATGTGGATTCCAGTTGAACTGATGTGGAAAGTCCAGTTTCTGTCAGACTGAGGTCTGCTCGGCTTCGAACCCTTGTCTCTTTGCTGCTGCTCTCCCTGCCTCAGGCTTTGCTGAACTCACTGTGTATGAAAAAGGACTCATCTTAGAGAAAGTGGTCTGACTGGACCTCTGACCTCTCCTCTGCACACTCAGACCACCCAAATACTCAGACAGCGTCTTCGTCCTCTCTATAATCATCGTCCTCATCATCCTCATCAGCAGCTCCTGCAGACTGACGGCTCTCACAGAGTCATTCAGCGGCTCAGCGGCCCGCTCAGTGTCCTCTCAATCGACCAGCAGAGTTGAAATAAAGCTTTAAACTCAGAGGAACAGACTGTGGAGACTCAGCCAGAGAGACGAGACGTTAAATAAAGCTTTAAAGTCCGAGAGACGGTCAGCCGTGAAATCAGCCACCCAGAATCTGCCAGGAAAACAGACGACAACGTGAAGGAGGAGAAAGAGAGCAGCTCTTCCTCCAGTGTGTGTGTGTGTGTGTGTGTGTGTGTGTGTGTGTGTGTGTGTGTGTGTGACCTCCTTCAAACTTTCACCTGATTCATCACGTTGAGACTCAAACAAGACAGAACACAAACTGTGACTCAGATCAGAGCTCCAAGATTTACTCATCCACTCTCTCCCTCTCTCTCCCTCTCTCTCTCCTTCTCTCTCTCTCTCCCTCTCTCTCTCCCTCTCTCTCTCTCTCTCTCTCTCTCTCTCTCTCTCTTTTCTTCCTACTCTCTTTTCCATCTGTTCCTACAAAACAAACATTGGCAGTCGGTGCAGAAAAGGGGGCGGAGTCTGATGATTTTTTTTTAACCAACCGGCACACAAATCAAATCCTATTACCCCCCCTCTCCTGCTGCATTGTGGGATTGAATGGGGTTGGGATGGGTCTCCAGCAGAGTGCACATTGTGGGCTGATAAGGGCCTTCTGGACTGTGGGGCCCCCTCTCCCAGCACCCGGAGGGGCCCCTCACACGGCGGCCTCGCGGGGTCAATGGGGGCCCCGCTGAGAGCCAAGTGGACGTGTTAAACGACTCGGCGGGAGTTTCCTGCGCCGACGCTCGGAGGAGGAGGATCAACGGTCTGCAGGGAGCTGGAAGGAAGAAAGTGACAGCTTCACCTGCTGCTGACTCCATCGGAGGAACAAAAACACGCTCTGATCTGTGACAGATGTTGGCGGGGCGGTCATGTGATGACAAACAGCCTCTGTGGGCAGGTGCACCCGTGAATGAAAGTGTGAAGGGCAATAGAGCCTGTAATTTATATTAAAGCTGCCCTGCAGGCTGGAAGGAGCAGTGATGACGTCCTCCTACCTCTCATCTCACCACAGTGTGAGTGTGTGTGAGTGTGTGAGTGTGAACACACACTCTTCAGAGTCATCAGGATATAAAAAAAGATCAGATCTTTGGCCTGAAGGTGAAATTCTTGTTTGTTTCCCTTTTATCAGAAATTTGGCTTTTGCACCTGAACACCTGAGCGGTGTGTGTCTGTGCCTCACATCAAACACTACACACACACACACACACACACACACACACACTCTGCAAAACTGATGCACCCGATCCTGGAAACTTCAGGAGGTCTGTCTCTTCAGGATAAACCTCCTGAGACGCATCGTCTCGTTTTTAAGGGTGAACTCGCGGAGTGACATCAGGCAGACAGAAACATACAGATGTGTCTTCAACAGGTCTTCATTAAACCTGCAGCAGGTCTGTCTGTCCCTGCAATGAGGCTACAGCAGGTCTGCAGTGATTTTCTAAAGTTTTATTTCACTTTTTAAAAACTGTCTGTGTGAATTCTTTGTTCTGGATGTTGCCGTAAAGTTTTCAGTTAGAAAAACTGCAGCTGCTCCAGAGGTTTGTTTTCCTTCTTTACTGGTTCCACTCATGAACGAGGTCACAAGTTTTGTGGAATTGTGGTTTCCTGGATTATAGAAATAAATGAACAATAAATGTATTAATTTGCACAATCTGCAGTCTGTCTGCAGTGTGTCTGAGATGAGTCTGCAGTCTATCTGCTGCATGTCTGCGGTGTGTCTTCAGTGTCTCTAAGTGAGCTTCTCATGTCTGCAGAGGTTCTTCAGTGTTTCTGCATCATATCTGCACTCAGCCAATAGAATCTCTACATTTGTATGGTCAGTGTATCCAAACTGTGTTGACAGCACATCAACAGTCAGTCTACAGTGTTTCTGCTGCCGTCTGCGCAGTCAGTCTGCAGCTGTTTGCGGTGCACACTCAGTTTGTCTGTGTGGTTCTGCAGCTTGTCTTCACTGGTCTGCAGCACATCGATGGTATTTTTGCACCGTGACCATAGAGCTTTAGATTTGGTCAGTTTAGTAGTTTACACATTTTTACACAGCTGCAGGGTTTTCTGGAACAAAAAGGGGCGTGAGCAGTTAAAGCTGAAGATCACAGAGTCTAAAGTGAGCGTTAAAAACCCTCCGAGTGAAGTCGGTGTGAATATAGCTGATAAAAAAAAACATGTTTACACTCTTAGGTCAGTTTCTCCCACATCAGTCAGCACTAAAATGATGTTTAAATGATTCATAATGTCTGTATTTATGGAAAATCAAAATTTGATAGAAAACTTCAGAAGTTGACTTTCATTCTGTGATTTTCCAGTTTGTGTCGATTTTGGCGCCCCCTGTGGACAAAGGTGTGTACTTATGACTTCTCTTCATCTTTAGATGCGGAGGTTGAATCTTTGGGGTAAATTAATTTACTTCTCCCCACTTTTACAGTCAAATGTGACGAAAAGTTTGTGATTATTTTCTGCAGATTGAAACTGTCGGTGCTCTTCAAGGTCAGACTGAGGCGTCAGTATCAGCTGCAGTTTACTCCAGAGTAACTCAGAAACCCCTTAGAGGAGCTTTAAAGGTTAATAACTCTATAAACACACTGAATTCATCATATCTGATCCTAAAATCAAACTCCCCCTCAGCCGATTGTTGATATTTCCTGATTTTACGCACAGACTTGACGCTTAGATCCGTCCCTCCAGACCGTCAGCCTCACCTGGACCTGACTGAAGATCTTACTGAGACTCACTCTCTGATACCTGCTGACCCATGTGAAGGTCCGTGAGGGACCTGAGGAGCTTCTTACCGTGAGAGCCGAGAACTTCTGAGCGCGCGCGGCGCACAGCAGACAGAGGAGCAGCAGCGGACAGACGCGCATCCTGACGCAGCGCGGATCTGAAGTCTCCAAATTACGCAGAGTGATCCAAAGTCAGAGTGAGCTTCTTCTACAACACCGAGACTCCGAGAGGGACTCCGGGGGAGGAGTGAAAATGAGCAGAATCCACAGCAGCTCCTGTTTGAAACGGTCCACGGAGGAGGGAGAGGTGCTCGCTGGTTCGTCTCACTTCGCCGTCTCCTCCTCAGCGTATGCAGACTCTCTCCTTATTCCTCCCCCTGTGGCTCTGACCTCCCCTCTTCCTCTTCCTCTTCCTCTTCCTCTCTCTCCTCACTCACTCTCTGCTCGGATGCAGAATGATCCTCAGTTGGAGAGGAGAGGGACTCGTCTGCTGCTGCCTGAAGGAAACACGTCAGGGAGGCTTTTCTTCACCTTTTCTTCTCTCCTCCTCCTCCTCCTCCTCCTCTCCTTAACAAGTCACCACAGTGATTCTCTCTCTGCTTTCTGTCTTTCTCTTGTTTTGAGAAGCTCCTGGTGACGTTTGAGTTTCGGAGGAAGGAAAGACGAACAAGTGGAGAAACAGTGAGAGAGAGAGAGAGAGAGAGAGAGAGAGAGAGAGAGGATTGAACAATGAAGATGCTCGATAAATTACAAATATAATAATCAAAATCTTGAATTCTCTCTTTTGTTTAAATTGAATGTTTGATATAATGATATAATTCTGTCAGATCACCTGGACAGGTAGACTCATTAAAGAAAGTTAATCCCTCTGATTTGATTGGATGTGATGCTCCTATGACCCTCTGGTTTTTCTGTTTTACTAACACAGTGAACTCCTACAGCTGTAGCTCCCCCTGGTGGTGATAACCTGCATGAACGGCTCAGTCTTTGACCCTTATATATGTAGGTTCATTATAAACTTCCCTCACTGCTCTGGTCTGTAAAACACGTAAAAGGAAAACCAGAGAACAACACAAAGTTTTCAGTCCTTGTGCCTTTTTTTCTTTTTTAATCTGCACCATTTCTTTTTTTATTTGCAGCAAACTTGTTTTTTTTCTGCATTCCTTTTATTTGCAGCAGTGGCAGTTTTCGGCCACCATAGCAGTCTCATCCCAGAATCTTGGGTTTATTTAAAACATAAAAACTTCATGTTCGTGTTTTTCCACCTTTAATGATCATGTTTTGGGTTCAAATCGTCAGGAAAGTTGATTTTTATCGCTCCTGTTTTACTCAGTTTACTCAGTAGGTGGCAGTAATGCACTTTTGCGCTGGTTTAACCAACGGCACTAAACAACGAAGAAGAAGAGCAGGATTTGTCCTTTCCGCTTCCGGTGATGTTCAGCGCCAGCTGCGTGGTTTAGCTTTCTGTGCTAACAGAGGATTTTAATATTTACTCCTATTCATCTTCATCTTCATCAAGATGTCCTACCACGACGAAGAAGAAGTGAGTTCACCTCTCTGTCTGTCTGTTTGTCTTTTTGTTCTGGTTTTAATAACACGGTAGAAACAGTTACCGGCTGATTTTAGCCTGTTAGCCTATTAGCATGTTAGCTTCATAATGGCAGAGATGATTATTTATCAGGTAAAAACTCACCTGAATTAAAATCTTAAGGTAGAGAAATCTATAGAGATTATTTTAAAATAATCTGGTTTGGCCTTCATCTGCAGGGAGATTATAATCTAGAGACTTAAACTATCAGTCTGACAAAAACATTAAAGGTTTAATCTCCAGGAAAGTTCAGATTAATCTAAACATGTCAGTGGGTAAAAATGATGTTTATTGTCTGGGTTCATTATGACTTATTAAAATGACCTTCAGCCCCGTTTTAACTGAGCTTTCAGTTTTTATCTTTCCATCTTTTCCTCAACAACCTCTCACTCTGCTCCTTTTTCACAGTACGACCCTTACTCCTACACCAACGACTACGACCTGCACACAGGTGAGTCTGCACACGCCCCCTCACCTGAAGATGATGTCACAGTATTAAATACATTTCTGTCAGTCAGAGGGTTTATAAGGTCCTTTCCTGCTCACCTGTCAGGTGTGCTGCATGACACTAAACTGTAACATCAGCCCCGCCTCTGACCAGACAAACAGCCAATCATAATTCAGGAAACAGATTTTAGCACAGACCCTGGAACAACATGAACAGGTGTGTGATAATGACTCCGCCTCCTCAGGTGACCCTAAAGCTGACCTGGCCTATGAGCGTCAGTACGAGCAGCAGACCTATCATGTGATCCCCGAGGTGATCAAGAACTTCCTGCAGTATTTCCATAAAACCATCTCAGACCTGATCGACCAGAAAGTCTACGAGCTCCAGTCCAACCGGGTGTCCAGTGAGAGCATCGAGCAGAAGATCTACGAGATCCAGGACGTCTATGAGAACAGGTGAGGTGGCCTGAAGGTGGAGGTGTGATGAAGACGTTTGAGACTTTGTTTGTTTGTTGGTTTGAAACTCGTCACACTGAGTGTCTGTCTGAGAAATCTTTGACTTTTCTTCAGCTGGAATAAACTGACGGACCGATTCTTCAAAAACTCTCCGTGGCCTGAAGCCGAGGCCATCGCATCGCTGGTGGGAAACGGTGAGGAGATCCTCCACCATCCTCACACAGACACACACAAACCTGAACGTGACTAAACACACTGATCAGCTGCAACATGAAGAACGTGAGACGTGAATCTGTGTGCAATGATCTCTGTGTGTTTGTGTGTCTGCAGATGCTGTCTTCCTCATCCTCTATAAGGAGCTCTATTACAGACACATCTACGCTAAAGTCAGCGTGAGTACCTGAAGACTCCGGAGCTTTGGTTCCACCTAACAGTCCACAACAGTTTGGTTCCACTCCGAGTTTCCTCGGTCTGAAGTTTGTTAAGGTTACAAAATAACAGATGGTTCCCCTCTGTTGGAGGACCAGGTGTTCTTATCAGGTGGAAGTAGATCCTCTAAGAAGCAGAAGAAGGATCTGATCTCTTCTTATTGGATCAGACACATTATAAACTTTTATGAACCATTTTATGGACGTTAGAGTCGTATCAGGGGATGTTTTCAGGAGTTAGACAGGTGTCTGGGTTTAACAGTGAGATTTAAAGAGTTAATCTGAGGAGACAGAAGAGGCTGCAGAGGGAGATTAAACAAGAGGAGACATTTTTATTATTGAATAGACGACATAACGACCAGATGACTTATAACTTTTACAACTTAAAGGTGTTGTAGTTCAGGATCTGAGTTAGTCCCAGTTTTTAGGAGAAATCTTGAATGTAAACTCTACCCCTCCAACCAGTTTTCCCCTCAGCTCCTCCCCTCCCTCTCTTAAGCCCCGCCCACAAACAGACGCTCCTGCTCGCTCGTATCGTTCCGATTAAATTCAGATATAATGCAGATAAATCCTTCAGATCATTACAAATGGGGCCCAGTCAAGGTGAAAGTCAAAAGCATTGGTGCTACTGTAGATGCCAACAGACTACCAGCAAACACAATGTTTGCAGGACTTCTACAACGAGGATAAAGTGACATAGTCCAGGACCCGAGGGAGGACAGTTTAGCGATGGCGCTACAACACGCTACAGCAGGTCCGTTTGACAAGAAACACTTCTGTTACAGACACTTGTCTTACTTTGTTAAAGCGGTTTACCTGTCCAGCAGAAAGGTTACAGGGTCACCAAGATCCCCAAGCGTCCCCCATCGTTGATGTTGACCCGGCTTTTTAGCTCTTGTCCGGTCTACCTCCGTTTTAAGCGCCTGTTATTCCTCCAGAGTCTCCGGTATTTACTTTGTTTTCTTGCTTGTGTCGGCAGTCGTGGCCAAAGGAGGATTCAGACAATTTTCCGAACTTTCTGGTTGGTTTCTACTGTCCGATATTGTAGCACGCTAACTTTGTTTGGGCTCCTGAACGACACGGGGGAGCAGCGTCTGCCTCACAACCAATCAGGTTAGAGGAGGTGGAGAACGGCTTTGTTTACAGTCAGAAAGAGCGGACCGCTCAAAAATGTTCAAATGTTGACGACACAGACATAAGAGAACACAGAGATATCGATATATTACCAAATAATCAATAACTAATAACTATTGACTGATATTCAAAGAGTTTTGTAAATACAAAATAAAAAGATGCTTCTTTAACAGATTCCTGACCTTTAACTTCCTCTCTAAAATAAAATGAAGATGAAACAGAGAAACAAACATCCAAAATTTACCTGAAGGTACAAATAAATTAACCTTTGACCTTTGACACACTTCAGGGACCATCTGTACTGAAACAAACTGGACCTCTGTGGTGTAAACATGTTTAAAAACCTGTTAAAAGCTTTTAAAGTTGATGTTTGAACATGTTTCCTTCTCTGATCTTCAGGGTGGACCAACTCTGGATCAGAGGTTTGAGTCGTACTACAACTACTGCAACCTCTTCAACTACATCCTGAGTGAGGAGACCAACAAACATACACACATGATACACACATAATACACACACAGTATCAGCTGATCACTGGAGAGTGTAATGACAATATCTGACCTTCAACAGACGCCGATGGCCCCGCCCCCTTGGAGCTTCCTAACCAATGGCTGTGGGACATCATTGATGAGTTTATTTATCAGGTCAGTAGTTTTGTGATTCCTGGTCCTTCGTCAGTTTAAAATCAGTTTGTTTGAAACGATGCGAACGCCGATCATGTGACCGCGTCTGTTTCCCGCCTCAGTTTCAGTCGTTCAGTCAGTATCGCTGTAAAACGGCCAAGAAGTCCGAGGAGGAGATCGAGTTTCTGAGGAACAACCCAAAGATCTGGAACGTCCACAGCGTCCTGAACGTGCTGCACTCGCTCGTCGACAAGAGCAACATCAACCGTCAGCTGGAGGTCTACACCAGCGGGGGTGAGGAGGGGTCCGTCTGTTCGGGAGGGCGGGGCGTTAAAGTCTTTATTTACTGAAGTTAGAGGCTGAAAGAGCTCAGAGTGAAGGTGCTGCTCGCTCTGACGTGTTTTCATCGTGTTGTAGGAGATCCGGAGAGCGTCGCCGGGGAGTACGGACGCCACTCTCTGTATAAGATGTTGGGATACTTCAGTCTGGTGGGTCTGCTCAGGCTGCACTCTCTGCTGGGGGATTATTATCAGGCCATTAAAGTCCTGGAGAACATCGAGCTCAACAAGAAGGTAAATCACATACACACACACACACACACACACACACACACACACACACACACTGAATATGATCGGAGGCGAAGGAGGCGGGACCTTCCCCTTCCGCCCTACGAAGAAAATATCACATACAGGACCTTCGATTTATTTATTCTGCATGTTTTAACGTCCCTCTGCTGCCCCCTATCTGTCTGGCAGAGCATGTACTCCCGTGTGCCCGAGTGTCAGATCACCACCTATTACTATGTGGGCTTCGCTTACCTGATGATGAGACGCTACCAGGACGCCATCCGAGTGTTCGCCAACATCCTGCTGTACATCCAGAGGACCAGGAACATGTTCCAGAGGTCCACGTACAAATATGAGATGGTAACGCAAACACACTCGGAGGTTTTTTATTGGACAAATTCAGTCTCCGGTGTTTGTGAAACCATGGTAACGGCCGCTGCTGTGATCTAATCTCTCCTCAGATTAACAAACAGAACGAGCAGATGCACGGCCTGCTCGCCATCGCCCTCACCATGTACCCCATGAGGATCGACGAGAGCATCCACACCCAGCTCAGAGAGAAATACGGAGACAAGATGCTGCGCATGCAGAAAGGGTGAGACGAGTGTTTCTGCGGCTCAGTCACTCAGTACCCGTGAAGATCTGTGTCACATGACCTTCTGTGTTTTCGGTCTCCGCTCAGGGACTTGGCCGTGTTCGAGGAACTCTTCAGCTTCGCCTGTCCAAAGTTTTTGTCTCCTGTCGTCCCGAACTACGACAACGTTCATCCAAACTACCACAAAGAGCCGTTCCAGCAGCAGCTGAAGGTGTTCGCCGAGGAGGTGCAGCAGCAGGCGCAGCTCTCCACCATCCGCAGGTACAGACAGAGGTCAAAGGTCACTCTGTGGGTGAACCTCCATCCCAGGAGGTCCTCATGTTTTCTCCTTGGAGTCCATCGTCTATTGTAACAATGCATCAATGTTCTTACTAAAGAAGTGAGGGGAAAAAAACGAACCCAGTCAGTTTGTTTTTACGGTTTCAATTAAAGCAGCTGTGAAAACCTTTGGATTTGTGCCGATTCTGGCGCCCCCCTGTGGACAAAGTGAAACTTCTGATCTATGTACATGTGAAAGAAGTGCTTTAAGACAAAAACAATATCCTGTCGTCTGACACAGAAACAAGTAGAAAGAGAAAAGATGACAAGAAAACGAGAAATTATCGACTTTATTCCTGAGGGTCACAAAGAGGAATCAGCGTCAGTGTTCGTCTGCTGATGTGCTCACAGTCTCTCCATCCCTCGCAGAGACCTCCTGACTGGGCTCTGTAGTAACACATGCTGTCTGTCTGTCTGTCTGTCTGTCTGTCTGTCTGTAGCTTCCTGAAGCTCTACACCACCATGCCTGTGGCAAAGCTGGCCGGGTTCCTGGACATGTCTGAGCAGGAGTTCAGGATCCAGCTGCTGGTCTTCAAACATAAGATGAAGAACCTGGTGTGGACCAGTGGGATCTCAGCTCTGGATGGAGAGTTTCAGTCGGCGTCTGAGGTCGACTTCTACATCGACAAGGTGAGTCAGAGACGGCTCATGTTTTCAGCTCATGAAGATTCATGAAGCTCCAGCTCTCGCTCTTCGTGTGTCATTGATGATCTTTCTCTCTGTTAGGACATGATCCACATCGCCGACACCAAGGTCGCTCGACGTTACGGAGACTTTTTCATCCGACAGATCCACAAGTTTGAAGAGGTGAGCTGGGATTTATTATCCTCTTACAGATGTTAGTCCCTGGTACAGTGTGTGTGTGTGTGTCAGAGTCTGAAGTTCTGCTCTGCCTTCCAGTTGAACCGGACTCTGAAGAAAATGCCGCTCAGTGGCTCGTCTGCAACGTCTAGCAGCTCAACCAACCGCGGAGTCTGAGCTCAGAGACCTGCAGGGATTTAATAAACTGTTAAAGATGAAACTTTTCTATGTAACTCAGAAACAATAAAGAGATGGAGCCATGCTGAAACTGTGCATTTGTGTTTTATGAATGACCACTAGAGGTCAGTGTTTACCGCAGCAGCACTTGAACAGATTTAAATGAAGGGATTTACCTGGAAGGAATCTTAAGTTTTCCTCATAGCTGGAAATTAAATCGTAGTAAAGTATGATAAAACATCATAAAACAGTATAAGAAAAAGGATATAATGTAGTATGATAAAAAGATGTCATAGTATACTTAGTCAAAAAATATGGAATAGTATTTTTAAAATGTTATCGTAAAGTATGTTAATCTCAGTAAAGTATGATCAAAAAATATAGTAAAGTATAATGAAAAAATCTTAGTATGTCAAAAAAAATGTCACAGTACAGTACGAAAAAAGGCAGTATAGTATGTTATGTCAAAAATTTGTCATTGTACAGTATGTTAAAAAATATAGTATACTATGTTAAAAAATATCAAAGTACAGGATGATAAAAGATGTCATAGTATAGTATGATGTATAAATGTCAGTATAGTTTGATAAAAAATTGTCATAGTATAGTATGATAAAGAAGGTCATAGTATAGTATGATATAGAAGGTCATAGTATAGTATGATAAAGAAGGTCATAGTATAGTATGATGAAAAATGTCATAGTATAGTATGATTAAAAAAATTTCATAGTTTAGTATAAAAAATGTCATAGTATAGTATGATAAAAAATGTCATAGTATAGTATGTTTATAAATGTCAAAGTACAGTATGATAAAAAAATGTCCTAGTATAGTATGTCAAAAAATCCTAATATAGTATGTTAAAATATGTCATAGTATAGTATAATTAAAAAAAATGTCATAGTATAGTATGATAAAAAAATGTCATAGTTTAGTATAAAAGATGTCATAGTATAGCATGATTAAAAATGTCATAGTATAGTATGTCAAAAAAAGTCATTGTATATGTTTAAAAATGTCAGTATAGTATAATTAAAAAAATGTCATAGTTTAGTATGATTAAAAAAATGTCAAAGTATAGTATGATAAAAAAATGTCATAGTATAGTATGATAAAAAAATGTCATATAGTATAGTATAAAAGATGTCATAGTATAGCATGATTAAAAATGTCATAGTATAGTATGTCAAAAAAATGTCATAGTATAGTATGTTTAAAAATGTCATAGTATAGTATGTTTACAAAAAAATGTCATAGTATAGTATGATTAAAAATGTCATAGAATAGTGTGTTTAAAAATGTCATAGTATAGTATGTCAAAAAAAGTCATAGTATAGTATGTTTAAAAATGTCATAGTATAGTATGACAAAAAATTGTCATAGTATAGTATGATTAAAAATGTCATAGTTTAGTATGATTAAAAAAATGTCATAGTTTAGTATAAAAGATGTCATAGTATAGCATGATTAAAAATGTCATAGTATAGTATGTCAAAAAAAGTCATTGTATATGTTTAAAAATGTCAGTATAGTATAATTAAAAAAATGTCATAGTTTAGTATGATTAAAAAAATGTCAAAGTATAGTATGATAAAAAAATGTCCTAGTATAGTATGTCAAAAAATCCTAATATAGTATGTTAAAATATGTCATACTATAGTATAATTTAAAAAATTGTCATAGTTTAGTACGATAAAAAAATGACATAGTATAGTATGATAAAAAAAATGTCATAGTATAGTATGTTTATAAATGTCATAGTATAGTATGATTAAAAATGTCATAGAATAGTGTGTTTAAAAATGTCATAGTATAGTGTGTTTAAAAATGTCATAGTATAGTATGTTTAAAAATGTCATAGTATAGTATGTTTATAGTATGTTTTATAAATGTCAAAGTATAGTATGATAAAAAATGTCAAAGTATAGTGTGATAAAAAATGTCATAGTTTTGTATAAAAAATGTCATAGTATAGCATGATTAAAAATGTCAGTATAGTACGTTTATAAATGTCATAGTATAGTATGATAAAAAAAATTTCATAGTATTGTGTGATAAAAAATGTCATAGTTTAGTATAAAAGATGTCATAGTATAGCACGATTAAAAATGTCATAGTATAGCATGATTAAAAATGTCATAGTATAGTATGTCAAAAAAAGTCATAGTATAGTATGTTTAAAAATGTCATAGTATAGTATGACAAAAAAATGTCATAGTATAGTATGATAAAAAATGTCATAGTATCGTATGATTAAAAATGTCATAGTTTAGTATGATTAAAAAAATGTCATAGTTTAGTATAAAAAATGTCATAGTATAGCATGATTAAAAATGTCATAGTATAGTATGTCAAAAAAAGTCATAGTATAATATGTTTAAAAATGTCATAGTAAAGTATGTTTATAAATGTCAAAGTACAGTATGATAAAAAATGTCATAGAATTATATGTTGAAAAATGTCTTAATATAGTATGTTAAAATATGTCACAGTATAGTATGATAAAAAAATGTCATAGTATAGTATGATAAAAAAATCAAAAGAAAGTATGTGAAAGTATCATTATATAGTGTGTTAAAATAGTTATGCTAAGGATGCTCCAGTACGTCATTACGTTCCCTTAAAATGGCACCAAAATGATTCTGAACACAGCAATGAAAATCAGTTTGACTTTATAACTTCAAGATTCATCAGATTTTTTTATGTTTCAACAACCATTTTCCAACAGATACAATCTTATTGAAAACACATCCAATATTTCCTTTACACAGACTCTAAATTCATGCTTCTGTCTCACACCATTGCATATTTGTTTTATTATCACAGATCATCCAACATTTCCCAACACAGACCTCAGGACTGGGGACGATAATGACAAAGAAATAAAAACTTACAAAATGGGAATATAAAAACGGAACTTTAGAAACACGGCACTCTTCAGAAACATTTCCATACAAAGAAAGAAAAACGAACACATACATCACCAAATCACGAGATACACATACCCCAGACATCCAAATATATTCTTACCTGTTTGGTAAACCAGCTCTTCTTCAAAAATATCTTTGATTAATCACATTTTCTATCAAATAAAAAAATAAAGGAAATGTTGTGACTCTTTGTTTCCATCAGGTGGCAGTGTGGAGTCTGTGGGCTCAAAGCCGTCTTTATAAAATTCTCTTTTTATTCCATCTATAAGACTTTTTTTTTTTCACTGCCTTTAATATCAAATTTATGTTATAAAATGTTTTTTTTTATTTTTATTTTAATCTTCAGCGTTCATCGGAGAGTCTCTGAGAGGAGGAGTCCACGCTGACGATGAAGAGATCAGCTTTGAACCGTTTCCTCGGTTTATATAAAATCCTCTTTTTTTTTAAACTATCACAGTTCTTGAACACAGGTAAGAGCTCCTCTCCTCACACACCTGCTGTCAGGTGAGAACAGCTCCTGGAAAAGAGTCAGAGCTGCAGTCGGTGATTGACGTTCATTTTCAATTTACCAACAACTAAAGTCTCACAATCATCCAAAGTCCAGGTTGGTTGTTTTAACGGCCGTCCGCTGGTCTGAGCTCGGGTTTTTCTGTGTGTGTAAATGTGTGTGTGTAAATGTGTGTGTGTGTGTGTGTGTGTGTGTGTGCTGTCCAGGTGCAGCATCAGTGAGGATGAGGCACCTGTCAGGTTAAATAAGCCCCTCCCACAGGAGGTTCAGTGCACTCTTTGGATGGAGGTCGATGACAGTAGCTGGTTGAATAAACTCCGCCTTCATCATATGATCATGTGATCCTCTCTGACCAATCCCATGCTGCAGACTGTCAGCTGATTGGTTAACTAGACTACACACACTCCTCCTGCGTCCTCTCAGGCTTCCTGATGGGGGCGCTGTGGAGCCAGGAGTCGCCCTCAGACCAGCGAGGCCTCGGCTAGTCATAACTCCGTGATCTCCAGCGGACTCTCCGACAGGATGTCGCCGTCTTTGTGGCGGTGCAGCGGCGTGGACTTGGCAGACTCGGTGCGGGCGTTTCGTTCGGAGTACAGCCCCCCGTCAGTGTTCAGAGCCTCCAGAGAGCGAGCCAGAGCGCGCTGGTCATCCTCCGGCAGGCTGTTGAGGTCGGAGGTCAGCAGGGTTCCTGTGCTTCCGTGGACCACATGCACCCCTTCAGGACCCTTCAGCTCCACAGGAAGCTTGTGTTTGAAGCGCAGAGTGCCACGACCGCCGCCAAGACGCTCGTCCTCATCATCGTCCAGATCGCTCTGGATCAGCTGGAGAGAAAAGAGAAGAAGACGTGAAAACGAAGAGCAAACTATGAGAACTCAGGATCGCAGTCCCAAAGGGTTCGGGGAAGATGTGTGAAAAGATGATAAGAACAGGACGGTCGTGGAATTATTTAGAGCCCAAAATTAATTTATAGTCGAGCAAAACAACAGAAGAAGAACTGGGACTCATTACTGTTACTGTTTAATGAGAAACCTCCAGTCCTGGTTCTGGTTCTGGTCCCTTTAGTCCAGAGATTTCTCCAGATCCTCTGATTCTTTGAATGTTCTGTAGACGATGAAATCCACTCAGACTGTTGAACTGTTCGCTCACGCGGTCTCTTACAGAGTCCTGAACCTCTTCCATCCTTTCTTTTAAGAGACTCCATCTCTCTGAATGTCCGTCTTAGACACGGTCATGTGACTAACCTGTTGGACATTTACCTCATTACCCCCAATTTTCATCGCATCCAGAACAACTCTGATCTGGAACGGTGGCAATTTTTGCCGTCCGCCAATTCCTACCAGATCCGTTTGTGAAGCGAATTTCGTGGAGGATTACGGATAACAGTAATCACGAGAACTCACAAGAACCCGCAGATTCACATTCAATCTCACGATAACGAGTTGTCTCTATAAAGACAGACACATAGACATATAAGACATATAGCTGAATTTATCCGCCATGCTCCGGCGTCCAGAAAAAATAGAACTCTTGAGATCAGCTGAGGAGTCCGGCGATCCGCAGAGGAACAGAAAGAAGTCGGTGTAAATTGACACGTTAACTTGAATGGTTACGATCAGCTACGATCGGAGGATACGACCTTTTAGGAGACGATCAGGATGAAGGTGGAGATTAGGGGTTAGTTGGAGATGTTCCTCCTGATGTTTTTTCTATTATTACGACTTTTGACCTGTTTGGTTGGTTTGAAAATTTGTTACTGGCATCAAATTTAAAAACAATCATTTAGTTTGACGATTTCAGATGTTGTCAGTTCACTTTAGACTTTGAATTATCTGCAGACCATTAAATTCTGTTTTTATCAGCAGTTTTCATGGATGGAGACCGTAGCTCTGTGAGGGATGAGAAGCTGCAGAATCACAGAGTAAAAACTTCTTGGAACAGGAAGAGAGAAGGTCAGGAGAGGATAACAGGTTTTAGAAACAGCTGTGGTGAAGATCAGAGACAGAAGGTCTGAATTAGTTTGAAACAACAACAAGAGAAAAGGTTTCCTATCAGAGTGATCAGAGGTGAAGACAGCTTCGTCCTCCTCACAAAAGTCCGACTTCAGGTGAGGAGGACACGCAGAGTGAAAGCAGGAACTCCGTCAAAGAGGAAACTGAAGGACAGGTCACTGCAGATGAGTCAGACAGGAAGAGGCGGAGCTTCAGGTGTTTGTGTCCCACCTCAGTGATGGACGAGTGGTCTCCTTGACTGGTGGACACGTTGACGAGTCGAGCTGCGAACAGCGTTTTGAGCCTCAGGTAGTCGTCCAGGACCACTTTGAGCAGAGAGCCCTGACAGGACGGCAGGAGGGTCAGACACAGACCGACACACAAACACACACTTTAACAACACAAACACCACAACAACACGTCGACCTGACGTCCAATCCGCTGCGTCTCTTCAGAGTGTCCATTCTTCTCTCAGGACAGACTGTAGGACCTCCCCTGACCTCGGACCTTCGTCTCAAACAGACCGAACAGAACCTGATGGGGGTGTGTCCACAGATGTCTCACCTTGATCGGCCCCTCCCTCATGATCTGTCCCAGTTTAGCGATGTTGTCGTACTCCTGGATGGCGGCTCTCAGGTAGCGGTCGTCCTCGGGTTTAGCTTGAGGCTCTCGACCAAACGTCCCCTGTGAGGATGACAGGCAGAGCGGTGAGGGGGCGGAGACAGACACACACTTTCACGTGTTCTCCTCCATAAAACCGTGACTCTGACAGTGTGACGAGCTCAGGTGAGGACTGACGTGTGTGCGTGCCGGGCTGTTCCACAGGTCCGTGATCTCACTCAGGTTCTCAGGCAGGTCGTCCTCATGGTCGGCCTGAGTGGCAAGTTCCAGATTACGGCAGAAAGGGTCCAACCAGACCGGGTTAGCCCTGCAGAGCCGAACAACACAAGTTATCCACACCGAGCAACAGGAGGATCATAAAGAGACAAAGTAATTAAGATCCAGGAGTTTTATAGACCAGTACGGTGGCCCTGAAGGGCAACTGCACTGTTTTTGGTCAATATTTCAAGACGATAAATTAAAATAAAATTTTTTTAATTAATAAAGGTTTTCATTTAACAGTCAAACATTTTACTTAAAGTGGAAAAAATGAGAGAATAAAAAAAATTTGAATACCGGAAATTTTCATGAAACACAAACCCACAAAAAATCTTAGAGAAACACTTGACTAAAGTCAATTCCAGCAATAAATTTCATTAAATTTTTTTGCAAAAAAACACATTCCACAAACAGAATATTTCTTTGTTTTGTGAAAATCTTTGCCATCGTTTTATAATTTTACATTGAAAGAAAATTTTTGTTTTTTAAATATTTGTTTCATTAAATATCTTGTTTCAAGTTAAATGTGCTTTTTGTAAAAAAAAATTTTTAGGTTTCATAAGAAATCCCAAAAATATCATTTAAAATATTTTGGCATTTTACAAAATATTTAGAAATCCATGAAATATTTTTGCACCTTCGTACATTTGCATTTCATTTTTTTTATATATTGCTAATTTCTTAAAAATCTTTATATATGATACTATCACTTTTTTGTTCCTTGAATATTTTAGCAAATAAAAAATAGTTTTCTGCAACTCCAGAATTAATTTACTATCATAATTTTTTTGTATCTGTCAAAAGGTTGATGTGGAAATGATTAGGTGTTTTTAAAAATAAAATTATATAACCTTTAATGTAAATTAACAGTTTTTGTGTTTGATGAAATATTATTGCCTTTCGTAAAATCTTTTCTTTTCCATGAAATACTTCAAGTTACGCATTAATGTATGTAATAAAATGTTTCTGCATTTTTGTAAAATGTTTTTGAAATTATCGAAATACTTCGAGTTCAATGATATTTGTATTTTGGTATTTGATGAAATGATTTTGGTTTGGAAGAGTTTTTTTCCTTGTGAAAAGATTACAGATTTGACCTTTAAGGCCACCGTAGTTTACTTTAACCTCCTTATAAGGTTGAAGGAAGAGGGATCATGGTCATTTAAGTCTTTTAACCTAAAACTATAACTGCATTAAATATCATATATTCTAAACTGCTGTATATCTGTGATCAAACCAGAATTAATTCAGACAGTGACATTTATTAAAATCAACACGTGACTCGCTGTCCTCACCCCTCAAACGAGTACTTGTTGGTGTTCGGCATGTCCAGGATGTCCATCAGACCCTGATTACCTGCAGGATAACAAACAGGTTAATTAAAGGAGAGCAGTCTGATATCTTCAGTGAGACATTAAAAACCCATCCTGAGGTTTACAGAGAGGAACTGCGTCCTACCTGTGGATCCCGCCACGATGGCCTTTAACTTCCTCTGGTGTCTAAACAGAAACAAGAAATGAAAACATGTTGATTCTCAGACTGACGGCGTGAAAACATCCCTGAACAGACACTCCATGAACATCTGAATAAACATCTGAATAAACGTCTGAATAAATGTCTGAATAAATGTCTGAGGGTCTCACACTCTGCGGTAATGCCAGTTCATGGTGACAAACAGGATTCCTGCCAAACACAGCAGCACAGCCAGGATGATGATGACGAGCTGAGAGGAAGAAAAGGGAGAATAAGAACAAAACAAGAAGAAAACACATGCAGCAGAGAGTGTGTGTGTGTGTGTGTGTTCCTGCTGTCCAAACACACCTGCAGTGTAGTGATGTCATCAGGCAGTTTGTCGGTGACGGCGGGTTGAACGTCGACCACGTTAAACTTCCTGAACAGATTCCTGAGCTGCTCCTTGTTCTCATCGATCATCTGGATCACCCTGAAGCACAAACACACTCGTTTAGACGTTAGCATGTTTATATTGATTATAACTTTAATACGATCATCATCACTGAGCGCTCACCTGTCCACGTCCAGGATGGTGTTGGTCTGGTTGTTGACCACGTGGATCAGCATGTCAGTCTGGGCGTAGTTCACTCGGCCCTTCTTGTCCACGTGGAACTAAACAGAATAAAAACAATAATAAAAAAAATAATGAAAATAAAAACAATATTAATAATAACAACAAATAATAAAAACAACAATAATTAATAAAAATAACAATAAAAAATATTAATAATAATAATAAAACAACAATAATTATAAGAACAATAATAATAATATATCAAGTAAAAATAATAAAAACAAAAGTAATTAATAAAAACAAACAAGAAATTATTAACAGTAATGAAAACAATATTAATAATTGTGAAAATAATAATGCTAAATAATTACAAAAATAATAAAAATCATTATATTAATACTACTACTACTAATATGACTACTTATAATAATAATAATAATAATAATAATAATAATAATCCTAAAAAAAACTTAATATCACTCTATAACTATCACTTTAAAAACATTATGAGAGAAAAGTGAAAAATTTAAGACAAGAAAAAAAAATTGAGAAAACAGTTCAACGTATGAAATAAAAAGTTGAAGAAATTATGAAAATTAAAACCAAAATTATTTGATTAATAGTCAAAAAAGTGAAATTGAAAGTCAAAGAATGTGAGATACAAAGTCAAAATAAAATAAATTAAAAACTATGAGATGAAAAGTCAAAATTATGAGATAAAATTCAACATTGTAGGTAAAAAAAAGAGTTAAAAAAAAAGAAAAATTAAGTCAAAATTTTAAAATTATGAGAAAAGAAAGAAAATTGAGCCAGAATGTTAAAATTATGACTAATACAATATTAATCTATAATATACATGACAACAATAATCATACATTATCTTATAATTTTCACTTTTATCTTTTAATTAAGAATTGTCCTCTTGATAAGTCTTGATCTCATATTTGTGACTTTCTTTTTAGTTCAATTTCTTCATGAATAATTACGACTTAATATTCAGGATAATGTTTCCTTCAGGCCAAGACTAAAATATGTAGTTTTTTTTTTCCAAATGGTCAAATTTCACTTTCAGACAGACACTGAGGCAGACCACCGGATTTCTTTCCTTCAGGATGAGAGGAAACAACCAAACTTTAAAATCTACACAGACAGTAAAAAATAAAATGTGCCGGTGAGACGAACAATCAACAGGAAGTGAATCAACGACACTGGGACACTCCCGATTATCACTGAAAATATGAAGACTGATGTTGGGATAAAGCAGAGGCAGGCAGAGCTCAGACCTGTATGTCGTCTAAGTTGACGATGGCTCCGGTGATGTTCGACAGCAGGTTGACGAACTCTTCCTGGTTTTCTCGGACCAGATCGGGGATCTCGTTGAAGACGATTTTGACTCTCTGGTCGTCTCGAAGGATGTAAATGTTCACGTTTGTGGTCGTGCAGTGACCGGCGAAATCACACGCCAGGATCTCGAGCTGGAAAAAGCCGGGGTTGTAGGCGGTGAAGAGGTCGTAGGTTCGGATGATTCCATCAGTCAAACCTGCAGAAGTCAGGACGCGTTATTGAAATGATCGAATAATAAATCTGAATGCAGCGAGTCTAAAATGTGTTTATTTATTGAACTCTTTGACTGATTTGATTATTGATTATTATGGTCTGAATCTCAAAGATGATGAAGCTCACCAATGATGAAGATGCTGCCCACGTCCTCGCTGCCGTTGCTCTGCGATTGGTAGTATCTGATCGTTACGATGTGATATTGGACCAAACTGTTGTTCCCGATGTCGTTATCGATCGCCACGACCCTGATCAGCTCGGAGCCTACTTTGGCGTTGGAAGCAACTCCTGACACGAGGAAGCAAAGTGATACGATATTGATGTAAACTATCACACAAACAAACACAAACAAACACAAACAAACAAACACAAACAAACACACACACATTCAGAAGCCAAAGTATTCCCTCTACGTCTGTCATTACTAAAATGTAAAACCATGTAGGCGTGTCTCTTCTTCGTCTCCCTGGATGAGGAAGTCCTTTCTTAGATCGGTATGTGAGTACAATCAATCAATCAATCAATCAATCAATCAAATTTTATTTATATTGCGCCAATACACAACAGTCATCATCCCAAGAAAGAGAGCAGGCCCACGCTCATTGTTTGATGAATTATGAAGACCCAACCTTAAGACGGGTCAGGTTTCTGGATAAATGAGCCGCCCAATCCTGAGCGGGATGACTGTCCCGACGAATCAGACCAGGCTTGCCCAAAAACGACTTCCAATTATCAATGAAGCCCACGCCGTTTTGAGGACATCACCTGACCTGGACAGCCAGCGGTGGAAACACGAGATGCGGCTACATCTCATCAGTTGTCTGACTGGGCAGGGGACCAGAGAAGACTGAGGAGTCCGACATGGTTTTTGGCGTATTCACACGCCGATTACACGTTTAATTTAGTGACTTCCAACTGGCGGCGCCGGGAGTCATTAACGCCGACATGTATTACAATCTCACAGAATTTACGTTTAGCCTTTGCCAGCAGTTTCAACCTTCGATGTCGCCCACTCTGGCCCGCGGAAGACGCTGAACTATGGCCGCTGACTTCGCTAATTTCACATTTCGGACTACAAAGTCTCCAATCACAAGAGCATCGGGCTCAGCAGGTGTGTCGCTTAGAGGGGCAAATTTGTTGGAAATGTGAATATGGTGGACTTCTTAGGCCTGCTGCTATGCCTCCCTTTCACAGTAACCCGACCACCTCTACATCCCGGCTGCTCAGGATCTGCCGGGGGGAGCTAAGCTAGGCCGAACCGCACTAGCTACCTGGTCCTGGCTAGCTACCGCTACTCTAGCATCGGTGCAGAGCCGCTTTTCCAGATCTCGCCTCTAGAGCTAAGAATAAACTGCACTTAAAGCAGGTATTGTTATCGTCTAAGGAGGACGAGGAGTAACTAAACATCTGACACACCGCGCAGAAGTGAGCAGGAGAAGTAGAACACCAGGGGGAAGCCATCGTTAGCAAGTGAAGCTAAGAGAAGCTAAGAGCTAATGAAGTAAACCAGAGAGATCACCTGGAATGGAGATAAAGACGGCGCTTGGTGAAAACTATCAGATATACTTAAACAAACAGATGTATTGATAGATAAAGAGAAAATAACCCAAACAGCAAGAACGCCATCAGGGGGAGCAACACGCCATACACACACAGAGTTCAGCAGCGAGGAGCGGAGTGATACCTGCGGTGTACTCGGCTTTAGTAAAACGAGGTTTCTGGTCGTTGATGTCCTCCAGCTCAATGCGAACCTCCAGCAGGGAGGGGTCCCGGGCGGGGTCCAGTGCTCGTGTCCGGGATGACCTTTGACCCTTGGGTGGAGTCCAGCTCTTGTTGCTGGAGGCCTTAATGATGATAGAATAGACCGGGGTCTCCTCGCGGTCCAGGTCTCTGTGAAGCTTCAGCTCTCCATCCAGACTGAGGCCAAAGTTCCCGTCAGTGTTTCCTCCTGCAGGAAGAGACGAAAATATCAGAACAAGAGCGAGACGATTCATCACCTGAAGAGTCCCTTTAAAGAAGACCCCTTCAAGACTTTCATCTCAGAGCACAATGGAGTGTTTATGTCCAGGTCAAATAAATCTGTTTTATCATGAGAGGAAGTAACCTCCATTATCGCCATGGTTACCGTCTCTGAATTTACCTGCTATGAAGTAATAAACCACGGCGTTGGATCCTTCGTCCGCATCCACGGCTTTGGTGACGTTTCCGATCACGGTACCTGGAGGAGAGTGCTCAGGTACGCTCAGCTTCTGGTACGGGAGGCTGCCACGCTGAGACACACACACACACACACACACACACACACACACACACACATAAACTCACGGAAGGGAAGAATCTCACCCGAGATTTTCACTGTCCGCCAATTCCTACCGGATCTGTTTGTGAGGCGAATTTCGTAGCAGGTTACGGACAACAAGAATCGCAAGAACTCACAAGAACCCACAGATTCACGTTCAATCGCTCGATAACGAGTTGTCTCTCTAAAGACAGACACATAGACATATAAGCAGTAGATTGTGTCCTTCCAGAGGAGGAAATCTACTTCTAGACTTCTAGAATCAGCATCTCCTCATCCATGGTGTCATCGGGGTGAAATGACGTCTAAAAACCTTTCACTTGTTCGTCGTTCGTGTTTTATTTTGAAAAGAAGCCGGATGTTTTATTTTGTGTCTGTGCCCGACTTCCTTTCCAGCACGGGTTAATCTGTGCTGAATTTATCCGCCATGCTCCGGCGTCCAGAAAAAATAGAACTCTTGTGATCAGCTGAGGAGTCCGGCGATCCGCAGAGGAACGGAAAGAAGTCGGTGTAAATTGACACGTTAACTTGAATGGTTACGATCAGCTACGATCGGAGGATACGACCTTTTAGGAGACGATCAGGATGAAGGTGGAGATCGGGGGTCAGTCACTTTCAGGTATCTTTTTACTCACCGGTGGTTTGAGGAAGACCGGCTCGTTATCATCGATGTCCAGCAGCGCCACCTGGAGGGGCTGAGTGGTCTCGTACGGCACCGGCTGACCCATGTCTCGAGCCACGATAATGAGCTGAGAGACACACACACAACTTCTTACCAACACCATCCCTACCCACACACACACACACACACACACACACACACACACACAGAGTTTGAACTCACGCTGAGCAGCGCCTGCTTCTCTCGGTCCAGCCTCACAGTCGTCGTGATGACTCCAGAGACGGCGTCGATGTGGAAGTTCTCCCAGTCTCTGTTTCCCGCTCCGGTCTGCAGGAAGGCGTATCGTACCTCTCCGTTCACGCCCTCATCAGAGTCGGTGGCGTGGACCTCGTACACGGGGAGGCCGGGAGGCTGCTCCTGCGGGCAGGGAAGGCGAGCAGATCTGTTAGCATCGATCTGTACCAGTAGAAACAGTCTCTTCATGTGGACCAATAGGAGCACAGGTACCTCTGAGATGTGGATGATGGTCCCGTTAGCCGGTCTTACAAACACGGGTCTGTTGTCATTGACGTCTATGACCGTGATGATGAGGTCTGCGGTTCCCCAGAGTGGAGGCCGGCCCTGATCTGTCGCCACTACGGTCAGGTTGAAGCGCTCAGAGGACTGAAGAAGACGGCGAGAACGCACTAGACCCGTGTTCGGATCCATGGAGAACGCGTCTAAGACGTGGAAACACCGACAAAACATCAGGTCACTGAATCTGAGATGAATAATAAGAGCGATAAGTCTTTCTGTAACCTCACCTGAGTGCGGTCCCAGCATGCTGTAGAGGACGGCGCCATTCTCTCCTTCGTCCAGGTCGTTGGCTCTCACGGTGATCACTGACGTCCCGCTCGGCTCGTTCTCAAACACGCTGGTGTTGTAGACTCGCTCTGTGAAACGTGGCCGATAGTCGTTGATATCGAGGACCGTCACCAAGACCTGAAGAGGGAACATGTTAACGTGTTTTTATGTGACGGCGTTTTTAGTGAGTCATCGATGAATCAGGTCATTTTTACTGCTCTGTACCTGCACCGAGTTTTCTCGTCTGTTGTTGGACATTCCTCCGGGGTTATCTCGGGCGACGGCGGTCAGCGTGTAGTGATCTTTGGTCTCTCGGTCAAGTGGAGACAGGATGTAGATCTCTCCCTGATGAAGAGGAGGAGGAAGAGCTCAAACATGCAGACCGGCTCTAGTTTATGTTGAGACTTCCTGTCAGGCGCCCTGACGGTCATCGATTAAACTCACCGTCGTCCGTTTGATCCCAAACTTTCCTTCTCCGTCCACCAGACTGTACTCCACCACAGCAAACAGCCCCGAGTCTGCGTCTGTCGCACTGACCCGGACTATGACGGTGCCCAAGTCCACGTTCTCAAAGACCGGCTCCTAAAGGCACAGAAGGCGGGATCACAGTGCTGCAAATATTGATCAATAACTGATAATCGTAGATCTCCTGCAGCGATGAGTCCACACACTAAACCGTTAAAGTTTACCTGGTACGACGGCTGCAGGAACACGGGGTTGTTGTCGTTCACGTCTACGATCCTCAGGTAGACCGGCAGCTCGGCGATCCTCGGAGGAGAGCCGTGATCCTGAGCCCGGATGGTGAAATTCAGCCACTGAACCTGCTCGAAGTCCACCGTCCGATTGGCCACGATCTTCCCTGAGTGACGGTTAGAGAGAGAGTTTGATTCTGGATCCAACAGGACAGTTCTGTGTCTGATTTTAAAATAATCTAAAGTTTTTATTTATTAAAAATCATCCAAAGACAACATATCAGACGTTGTCGCTCTGGTTTTGGGGTTCGTACCTGTGGAGGGGTCTTCCAGCCTGACGTACCCCCCGCGGGGCAGGTGCAGCAGCTGGTAGATGACCTGCCCGTTGGGACCTTTGTCGGGGTCGACGGCGGACACAGACAGAAGCGTGGTGCCGGGCTGAGCTCCTTCTAGAATCTTCTCTGTGAAGTTCGAGACTCCAAAGGGCCGAAATCGAGGAGCGTTGTCGTTCACGTCCAACACGTTGATGGTCAGCCTCGCTGCGGAGCGAAGGGCATCGTGAAGTGTGAGAACCACGGATAGAGATGGCGAGGTGAATCGGTTTGGGGTTATAAAGTAGACTCACCGTTGGGAACGCTGCCCGACTTGTCAATGACCTCACTGGCGTTGTCGTGGACTGACACGATGATTTCAAAGGTGGCGACCAGCTCTCTGTTCAGCGGGTTTCGTACGAAGACAGCGCCTGAAATATTTCAGAAACACAACTTTGTTCTTTTTGTTCTGGATTAGATTAGATCAGATTAGATTAGATTAGATTAGATCAGATCAGATTAGATCAGATTAGATCAGATTAGATTAGATAATCCTTTATTCATCCCTCAGTGAAAGTAAAACCGACTCACCCGTGTGTAAATCAATCCCAAACGACTCCTGCAGACCGTCCACCGGGTTGTTCCCATCATCCTTTGCTTCCACTGAGATGATGTAATACTCAAGGCGAGGATGCAGGTCAGGATCCTCTGCAGTTAGTGTGGCGACCACCACTCCAGGCGGCGTGGACTCGTTGACGTTGATCATGGTCACGGGCTCGATGAAGCGGGGCCTCGAGTCGTTCACGTCATCCAGGATTACCGTCAGCGTGGCCGTGCCCGACATGGGGGGTGTGCCCCGGTCCGTTGCCATGACAACCAAGCGGTAGGACCCACGGTCCTCTCTGTCCAGGGTGGTGTTTCCCACCAGGACTGCACCAGAGAGCGGGTCGACAACAAACCGGTCCTGAGCGCCGCTCTCCAACCGGTACATGAGCCAACCGTTAGCACCTGAGTCGGCGTCTGAGGCGGACAGCTGAGTCACCACCACACCTGGATGGGGGAGGAGCTTCACGTCATACAGAGGAAACATGTGATGCCCTCAACCGCCGATTATTTACAGAAGCAAACGCTAAACAAAGAAAGATGAGGTGAACGAGTCTTCTGAACGAGTCTTCTGAACGAGTCTCCCTAACGAGTCCTCTGAACGAGTCTTCTGAACGAGTCTCCCTAACGAGTCTTCTGAACAAGTCTTCTGAACGAGTCTCCCTAACGAGTCTTCTGAACAAGTCTTCTGAACGGGTCTCCCTAACGAGTCTTCTGAACAAGTCTTCTGAACGAGTCTCCCTAGCGAGTCTTCTGAACAAGTCTTCTGAACGAGTCTTCTGAACAAGTCTTCTGAACGAGTCTCCCTAACGAGTCTTCTGAACAAGTCTTCTAACGAGTCTTCTGAACGAGTCTCCCTAACAAGTCTTCTGAACGAGTCTCCCTAACAAGTCTCCCTAACGAGTCTTCTTAACAAGTCTCCCTAACGAGTCTTCTGAACGAGTCTCCCTAACTAGTCTTCTGAACGAGTCTCCCTAACAAGTCTCCCTAACGAGTCTTCTGAACGAGTCTCCCTAACGAGTCTTCTGAACGAGTCTCCCTAACGAGTCTTCTGAATGAGTCTTCTGAATGAGTCTTCTGAACGAGTCTCCCTAACGAGTCTTCTGAACGAGTCTTCTGAACGAGTCTCCCTAACGAGTCTCCCTAACGAGTCTCCCTAACGAGTCTTCTGAACAAGTCTTCTGAACGAGTCTCCCTAACGAGTCTTCTGAACGAGTCTCCTGAACGAGTCTCCCTAACGAGTCCTCTACTCTCATACAGTCTGGTATAATCAGGTCGCTCGTTATTCTCACAGAGTTTTTACTCCCAGTTGACGGTAAAAAAGTCCGGCACCTAAAAAGGGGAGATTTGAACCTTGGTAAGATCTTCATCTGAAGTCTAAGATGGTTATGCAGAGATCTTCATGTGGTGGAAAAGAGTTCATCTAAAACATCTCATCTTATTTAAAGTCATGACACCCGGGTACTTTTGAAGTTTCTGGACCCACAAACTCTTAAACCTGCAGAACACTGATCTGTTGTCAACGTCAGCTGAAGGACGTTTCAGGTGATTTTGAGAAAACTGCAGATGATTGCTCAAGTTGGGAAATACACAATAAAATATTGATTAAACTTTATTTTGAACATATAAAAAAATAAGTTAAAAAGTAAAGAATGAAACAACAAGTGATAAAAAAGTGATCCTGGTCTCACCTGTGGGGCTGTTCTCAGGGAGTCGGACGCTGAAACTGGACGGGTTGAACACAGGGGGGTTGTCGTTCTGGTCCAGGATGGTGACTGTAAGCGGGACGCTGCTATTCAGACCCCCCACATCCTCCCCCACCAGGAACAGCTCCACCCGAGGCTCCTGGAAAGACTCCCGGTCTAACTTGGCCCCCTGACGGACCCGGATCACACCTGAAGGGGACACAGGTGTTGATCAGACTCACCTGTTGTCTTTGAGCATACCTCTGTCTGAGTGATGATGGTACCTGTGTCAGAGTCCACGGTAAAGAGGTCCACTCGGGACCCCAGCAGGCGGTACTTCACCACAGCATTTGGCCCGATGTCTCTGTCCTCAGCCAGAACCGGACCGTTTAACACGGTCACTGCGCTGCCTGAGGGGACAAGGAGACAGAGAGGACAGTAACAGAGTCAGAGGGTCCTAAAGTCTCCTCAGGTAAAGTCCGGACAGGTAAAGGAATGTAGAGTATGTGTGGGACAGGGTCATCATCCATCAGCTGTTTTCATGACAGGAAGTTACTGCAGGGAACACGGACTTTAGGAAGACCTCAGTCTGGGTCCACTTCAGGAACTTCAGACCAGAACTGAGAAGTAAGAGGTGCTGATATGAGGTATGAGGGACTTTAAAAGATCCTCACTTTGATTAAACTGCAGGAACTTTCTACAGGGATGGGGCGCCTAGGGGGGTTTAAGACAGAAGGAGCCTCTTAGAAAGGACCAGGTACTTCTGAAGACTGTGACTGAAGGTGGAACATCAAATATGGGATAAAAACCAACAGGGACCAAGAACTAAAAGAAAACCCTTAAAACAGGTAAAAAAGGTTTTTGTTGTTTTGACTGGTAGACCCCAGGAACTAGTCAGCTACAAGGGAGTCTAGGTTTTGACCCCAAGAATCAGGGTCTAAATTTAGTTCTGTGGTTATTGATCGGACCTTTATAGAGCCTCAGATGATGGAACCAGATTAGTGTCAAAAATAATCAAACTAAACTTCTTCAACATAAAAAAAAACAAAAATAAGAATTAGAGAGAGAATAAAACTCACTGAAATATAAAAAATCATCTCAAAAGTAAAACCTGTAAATTGCAAACAAATTATTTGTGTAATTGTGTAAAAAGCGGGAAAAGTTTTTGTTTGCAAACATTTGACTGGTGAGTGATTTTATTTCAGTGTGGAAAACTCAAACCTTTGATGATCGATTAAATTGATCTGTGTTACTACAGAGTTCTGTGGTGATGGAGCCCACTCTATTATAGACTATATCTACACCAAGAGGAGGATAAGCAGCTTGTTGTCGGTGGACGTAATCTGAACCTTAAATCAGCTGTTTTTCTGTCTGCAGAAATATGAAAACTCTGATTAGAGGGTCGAGTTCTCTGAAGGTCCGGTTTTGGAGGTGGGACTTTAAAATAATGTAATCCAGATTAAAAAACATACACACACACGCACACACACAGTGTGTCTGATCCGTGTTTCATACTCAGTAGTAAAGTCACACCTTGTTCGCCACCTCTGACCTCCGATGTTCAAAAAAACTGACTTGTAAACAGGAAGAGTGTGAGACAGTCTGATCTCTGCTGCGCTCACACACCACCATCACAAATAGCACTGTGTGTTAACCACACACACTCACACACACACACACACACATACGCACACACACACCCAGCTGAGTGTGTAGCTGCTGCAGAGCCCTGAGTGTCTGCATGTTTGTGTGTTTTTGTCTTCGTTGGTATCCATGAAGTCGTATGAACTCCCCGCCCGACTGATGAGCTCGTTTATATTGTGTGTGTGTGTGTGTGTGTGTGTACCTGCAGCAGAGTTCTCGGTGATCTCGGCTCTGTAGCTCGTCCTGGTGAACAGCGGTCGGTTATCGTTCTCGTCCAGGACGGCGATGATCAGGAGGTCCGAGTCCTGAGGACGCAGAGACGTGGAGGGACAGACTTTCAGACACGGCGTCCTGGACTTTCAGCTCGTCATCAAACCCGAACCACTTTAACACATAATAGTGTGTGTTTGTGTGTGTGTTTGTGCGTGTGTGCACATGTTACCCTGCGGGCGGTGCGGGGGTTCTCGGGGTTGTCTTTGACGGTGATGGTCAGTCTGTACTCAGAGACTCTCTCTCTGTCCAGAGGTCTGTTCACCTGCACCACACCTGTCTGACAGACACACACACACACACACACAGGGACACACAGGTGTGTTTTGTTACAGGTACACACTCTTTCACAGTCGTAACAGATGACTCCGCCCTCCTCCACCTTAGACCGTCTCTGATCCGCCTCACCGTGTCGTTGATGTAAAACGCTCCGTCCCGGTTTCCCGCCGTGATGTTGTACGTGAGCAGAGCGTTTCGCCCGCTGTCGGCGTCCCGCGCTCGGACCCTGGCCACGGAGGTGTGAATGGACGCTCCTTCGCTGACGCTGGTGTTGTGAGGAAGGTTGAGGAGGACGGGGTCGTTGTCGTTGATGTCTCTGACCCGGACCCCGACCACCACCTGCCGGAGAGACCACAACGCCGTTTCACATGACGCAGGTTTAAACGTCAAAGAGACAATCAAAACCTGATCAGATCTACGTTTGAGACTTTCTGATCAATCGACTGGACTGAACATGAGCAGTTCAGGAGCAGAGGTCTCATCACACCAGAGAGGAAGCTTCTGATGTTGGAGCATTATTTTGTCTTTGGAATCAATGATGGTGAGGAGGAGGAGGAGGAGAGAGCGCCCCCCTCAGAGCGATCGATGACAATTAAAGATCCACAGGAACAAATTTAGACACGGATCGATCTTCCTGGACTAAAAACAGTCCCTGTGACTCTGAAACGGATCATCTCAGCTCCTCGTTTCAGATCTGAAGAGTCTCAGAAAACAGAGACGTTCAGTTTCTGTGTGAAGAACTAAGATCTCCTCTGAGACATCAGGTCCATCAGAGACCCTGAGCTCCATCATCCTGTAGGTTCCTCTGGACCACCGCTGCAGACCTCCAGCTGTTGTAGATCTGATTGTTTTCATCTATTTTTAACGTTCGTATCGTTCCGATTAAATTCAGATATAATGCAGATAAATCCTTCAGATCATTACAAATGGGGCCCAGTCAAGGTGAAAGTCAAAAGCATTGGTGCTACTGTAGATGCCAACAGACTACCAGCAAACACGATGTTTGCAGGACTTCTACAACGAGGATAAAGTGACATAGTCCAGGACCCGAGGGAGGACAGTTTAGCGATGGCGCTACAACACGCTACAGCAGGTCCGTTTGACAAGAAACACTTCTGTTACAGACACTTGTCTTACTTTGTTAAAGCGGTTTACCTGTCCAGCAGAAAGGTTACAGGGTCACCAAGATCCCCAAGCGTCCCCCATCGTTTATGTTGACCCGGCTTTTTAGCTCTTGTCCGGTCTACCTCAGTTTTAAGCGCCCGTTATTCCTCCAGAGTCTCCGGTATTTACTTTGTTTTCTTGCTTGTGTCGGCAGTCGTGGCCAAAGGAGGATTCAGACAATTTTCCGAACTTTCTGGTTGGTTTCTACTGTCCGATATTGTAGCACGCTAACTTTGTTTGGGCTCCTGAACGACACGGGGGAGCAGCATTTTCTTGTTGACTGTTTTCTTGTTGCCTGTTTTGGTGTGGACTGTTTTCTTGTTGACTGTTTTCTTGTTGATTGTGGTTGACTGTTATCTTGTTGACTGTTTTCTTGCTGACTGTTTTCTTGTTGACTGTTTTGGTGTTGACTGTTTTCTTGCTGACTGTTTTTTTGTTGACTGTTTTCTTGCTGACTGTTTTCTTGCTGACTGTTTTCTTGTTGACTGTTTTCTTGCTGACTGTTTATGTTTGAGTGTTTTCTTGCTTGTGTCGGCAGTCGTGGCCAAAGGAGGATTCCGACAATTTTCCGAACTTTCTGGTTGGTTTCTACTGTCCGATATTGTAGCACGCTAACTTTGTTTGGGCTCCTGAACGACACGGGGGAGCAGCGCTTTCTTGATGACTGTTTTCTTGTTGACTGTTTTCCTGTTGACTGTTTTTGGTTGACTGTTTTGGGGTTGACTGTTTTCTTGTTAACCGGTTTGGTGTTGACTGTTTTCTTGCTGACTGTTTTCTTGTTGACTGTTTATGGTTGACTGTTTTCTTGTTGACTGTTTTCTTGTTGACTGTTTTGATGTTGACTGTTTATGGTTGACTGTTTTCTTGTTGACTGTTTTCTTGTTGACTGTTTTCTTGTTGACTGTTTATGGTTGACTGTTTTCTTGTTGACTGTTTATGGTTGACTGTTTTCTTGTTGACTGTTTTCTTGTTGACTGTTTTCTTGTTGACTGTTTTCTTGTTGACCGGTTTGGTGTTGACTGTTTTCTTGTTGACTGTTTATGGTTGACTGTTTTCTTGTTGACTGTTTTCTTGCTGACTGTTTTCTTGTTGACTGTTTATGGTTGACTGTTTTCTTGTTGACTGTTTTCTTGTTGACTGTTTTGGTGTTGACTGTTTTTTGCTGACTGTTTTGGTGTTGTCTGTTTTCTTGCTGACTGTTTATGTTTGAGTGTTTTCTTGCTTGTGTCGGCAGTCGTGGCCAAAGGAGGATTCAGACAATTTTCCGAACTTTCTGGTTGGTTTCTACTGTCCGATATTGTAGCACGCTAACTTTGTTTGGGCTCCTGAACGACACGGGGGAGCAGCGTCTGCCTTACAACCAATCAGGTTAGAGGAGGTGGAGAACGGCTTTGTTTACAGTCAGAAAGAGCGGACCGCTCAAACACACTAACATCAGTTGACCTCTGCTCTCAGTCTGTGTGTGTGTGTGTGTGTGTGTGTGTGTGTGTGTGTGTGTGTGTGTGTGTGTGTGTCTCACAGAGCTGTTGCGCGGCGGCGTCCCCAGGTCTTTGGCGGTCACAGTGATGTTGTAGAAAGCAGTCGTCTCTCGGTCCAGCTCCACGTCCTTCCTGACTCGCAGCTCGCCCTCTACTGGAGAGACCATGAACTCATCTGATGGAGACACAGGAAGTGGGCGGGGTTTAGGTTATCACCTGAGGTTTTCCTGCCAATCACAGACTGTTATACCATAATGACATCATGTGACTGACTCTGGTGGTCTCCTCCTGTGATGCTGTACTCCACTTTCCCGTTCAGACCAGAGTCCTCATCGCTCGCTCTTAGAGTCCAGACTCGGGGCCCCGGCTGGCCCTCCGTCACCTCAAAGGGTCCCTCATAGGCTCGGGGGAAGGTGGGGGTGACATCGTTTACATCCAGGACGTTCACCAACACCTGAGAGAGAGAGAGAGAGAGAGAGAGAGAGAGAGAGAGAGAGAGAGAGAGAGAGAGGCCTTAAACCGGTCTCATTCGGACCCCCGGTTCTGCTCTCTCTAATCTGGATCTAAAGACTCACCGTGGTGCTGGAGGTCAGCCGCAGACCAGGATCTGGACACTGATCTGTCGCCGTGACGACCAGAGCATAATTTCCACTACTGATCTCATAGTCCAGCTCCTTAACAGCCGTGATCCTCCCCTACACACACACAGACACACACACACACACACACACACACACACACACACACACACAGAGACACACACACACACACACACACAGACTCAGAGTTAGTGTGTACGTTCATATTTTAAACTGTGTGTGTTTGTTTGTGTGTGTTTGTTACCGTGATGCTGTTGATGTGAAAAGTCTGGACCAGGTTGCCGTGGGTGATGGCGTATCTCAGGGTCCCGTTCAGACCCTCGTCGGGGTCGATGGCGGTTACTGTGGCGATGGTGGCCCCCACAGTGTCGGGCCCCTCACTCAGCACGGTGACGTATTCTTCCTCAGGAAACTCGGGGGCGTTATCGTTTTCATCCACGATGAGGACGTGGACGCTGGTGGACGTCTGAGACAGGAAGAGAAGAAACGGCGTGATGATGTCAGTGATTTATTTCACGCCGAGTCCAAATGACCTGAAACTGTGTGATTGTAACTGAACATTGAAGTCTTTGAGTTTTCGACTACAGCTTTTAATTTGACCGTCAGAATAAAGACAGAAGATTTCTGCAGACCTGAAACTGTATTTTATATTGACAAAAACAAAGTCATGAAACAGGAAGTATTTACAAAAATAAAGTTCAAATTTAAAAGAATGAATTCTTAAATTTACAAAATTAAAATTTTAATGGTATTAAAATTGCATATTTATAATCAAAGCTGTAGATATGTGGGAAAAGGTCTGTGAGGTTATGGCTCTAAATTTAAGGAATAGATTAAAAAAATAATCAGAAAATAAATTATAAATTAAATATTAACAAATCAGTTAGTTTATGAAAACAAACTTAAAATTCATGAGAAACAATTTTTAGCAAGATGGAAAAACTGCATTTAACATTTTTATGATCACAGAAAAATGTAAATTTCAGAGAAAAGATTCAGAAAAATAAGAAAATAAAAGTCCTGATAAATAATTATAATCATTATGACTAGAACTTCAATAAATATTAAAGTGATTTGAACTGAAGGAGAGAGAGAGAGAGAGAGAGAGAGAGAGAGAGAGAGAGAGAGAGAGAGAGAGAGAGAGAGAGAGAGAGCGCTGTGGGGGCGGGGCCTGTAGTCAGTTCGGGCAGTGGGCGGAGCTTCGTGTCTCAGTGTATCTCGGTGTAAACTCAGAAGTCAATAGTCTGTTTGGAGGTGTCAGAGACGGAGGAGCATCGGTGTGAGAGAGAGTTTGGATAAATCCTTCAGTTACAGAGAAGAGGAGAGTTTTTTAAGAGTTTTTAAAGAGTTTTAAAGGTATTTGAATCAGAGTGAAGCGGGTTATGGAGCGGGGATCAGCCTGTCAGACTGCACTGAGGGGGAAGAGCTCCGTGTTCTGGCTCTGCTCGGTTCTGTTGTTCTCAGCCCCAGGTAAGAAAACTCCCTCCCTGTCTGTCTGTCTGTCTGTTTGTTCCACATGTTTCTGTCTGTTCTTGTTTCTCACAGATAAATATGAGAGTTAAGAGGTTTAGAGAAGTTTCTGTCCTCAGAGGACTCACTGAAGAGTCTGAGGTTTGGACTCAGAGTCTCAAGTTTGAGTCTGATCCGAACTTCCTCTAAACACAGACCTAAATCTGGACTCCTCCTCGGTCTGCAGCCTCTAATCGGACTCTGTAAATACCTGTCCAGGTGACTGACAGTCCTCATGACCCACCTGTGGTCCCTGTACCTGCAGAGACCCCTTTAGACCCTGTTTCTGTTTCAGTTTGATGATGATCAGGTTTCTGGTTTTGGAGTTTGAGCTCACAGGAGGACAAACATCTGCTGCTGAGGGTGTGTGAAAACCTCTGCTGGTTAAAACTGCTGACTTTGTGGACACTGTGATGCAAACCGATCAGAAAAATGTTAAGTGTGTGTTTTTTCTGTGTGTGTGTGTGTGAGGAGGAGTGTTGTTGGAGGAGCAGAAACAGCTGGACTCTGATCCCTCTGAGCTCTCAGAGGTGATCAGCTTTCAGGTTTCAGTCTGAGGGTTTAAGTCTGTTTGGAGATCTGTCAGAGATGTTTCTTTATAAACTCTTCGGGAGGATTTAACCCTCGAAGACTATCACTAAAATTACCAACACCATCACTATCACCGGTGATTTTTACCCAAAATACCAAAATATATCAAAATAGGACAAAACATGACAAAGTAAAGAAGTTTTCTTCTATTTTCAACTGTGTAATGTCCAAAGGGAGGAACAAAAAGTGCCATGACCAAATAAAAATGCAACAAATAACTGAAATATAAACTGTAAAGTGAGTTTCTTTTGTGAGTCTTCTCTGGTTCAGACTCAGGGTCCTCGGCACAATAACAGGAGAGAGAACCAGAATATGTCAGATTTGGAGTAAAAATGATTAAATATTAAATATTTCACTAATATCAGCCTGTGAACACGTGTCTGTAGGAAAAAAGCGAAACAAATATGTCTTCAAAAATGTCAAAGGAAATACTTAAACAACCCAGAGACCCAAGATACTCAGCCTGAGATCGTCTTCTAGGGTTAATCATTTAAATGTTGATCAATAGTAACATTAACTTTCGGACCCCTCCTTTGTTTGGGGGTTTCCTTCCTGTCAGTCTGAAAACATTAAAAAAGCGGTTTGTCCCTTTAAATCAGCGGCGAGCGGCACTAACTCACCTTTCCTCGCCCTCGTGTTCTTCCTCTTATGTGACACTTTTATTTAATCGGCCTATCATTAGTCACCTCAGAGACAGGTACGTCAGGTGAGAGTGATTTAATTTTTGAGTATTTTGTCCAAAGTGAAGAAATGATCCGTCCATCCAAGTCTGATCTAACCCTCAGTACTTAGAAATGACCAATCAAATCACTGATACCATCATGTTAGTACATAAATCATAAAGAGGCGTCAGGATTTCAAAATAAAAGTCCTCACAGCGACTCTTGTTTCAGTCTGAGCTCTTTCTGTTTATGAAAGTCAAACATGAGGACGAGTCTCCCTGACCTCTGACCTCTGACCCTGTGAACAGATCAGGGACACGGGACGTCACAGACAGAGCCTTCGCTCTGACATAACAACAAACACACAACCTCTGTGTGTGTGTGTGAAGGACTGAGATTAACAATAACAACAACAACACAAGCAGAGAGTTCATGTGTAAGGCAGCAAGGACTCAGGAAGAGAGAGAAGGAAACAAGGAAGGATGAGGGCTGCTGGGATAATATTCAGACTTGAAATAAGATCTGAAAACGATGATATTTAAAATCTGTAAACTCCAGGATTAACGCACCGTGAACCTCTGCAGGGGAAACTCCCTCTGATGAAGTTTTTAATATTAACGTGGAGCGTGACGAGAACACAGAGACGACTATGAGCGCACACATACATTAAATATAGCTGTGGTGTAAGGTTAGCCCCAGTTCAGATCGAGTATTTTCTCTTTCGGTGTTTCAAAAGTCGGAAAAGTCCGTCGTAACTTTTCTCAGGATGTTTCAGCTGCAGGACGATGAAGAAACGAAGCTTCAGTCCTTTAACACCGCTGACCAAACCGCCGTTACACAACAGACAGTGACGGACAGGGAGGAGTGAGAGAGCAAAGAGGAACACGAGTGATGTGTGTGAACAGCATCCACACACACACACGCACATGCACACACACACGTGCACGCGCACACACACAGAAACAGAAGCAAAGACGGAAAATCACTCTAAAGTAACTCTGCGCCCTGCAGCGCTGACCCACAAACACTTCCTGTTTTGACCTCAGTGCCACTTCCTGTAAATGTGCATATGTGCTTTAGTGTGTGTTGGGTGTGCACGTGTGTGTTAGAGACCATAAATGATATAGATATGTCCTTTAAAACAAAGATGCTCCGTAATGTTCCTGCTCTCGCTCTCATCGCAAACATGTTACTGATCCGTCATCTTCATGTCTGCAGAAATGTTTAGACCAGCTGATAATGAGGGGTGTGTGTGTGTGTGTGTGTGTGTGTGTGTGTGTGTGTGTGTGTGTTTGAGGAGTGGTCTTCCTTCTTTTCTTCCTTCCTTCCTGTCGGGCGACGTTAACCCTCCCTCCCCATGTCTCCGTATCGAGCTCGTTGTTCTGTATTTGCTCCGTAGAGCAGCGTTGAGTATCTCATACAGGATCGGCGTGTTTGGAGCGTAGCAGCAGCGTAGTGGATATAACTCAGTGACTGTTGATCCTCGACTGTCTGTGAAAAAGCTTGAAGTGATTTTAAAGTTTGTGTTTTTGCAGGTTTCCTGGTGTTTAATAAAGTAAACTCTGTTCCTTTCTGCTGTTCCCTTCAGACAGAGTTAGCAGGTCAAAGTCCTGTTGGGGTCCACATGGATCAGGGATCGACCATCAGATTGTTCTGTTACTGATAAATCCAGAACCAGGAAGGATTTCTCATCTACACCAACTGATACACAGTCAGGAGTTCACATATGGTGTTTTATTTTGAAATACTGGATGACATGCGCGGTTTTCATGCTCGACTTCCTGTCTAGAACGATCATCTCTGTGTGGATTGATGCGCGTTGGAAGTGAAGCAGCAAAAATCGACTTGTTGCGAATCTTCACCCCCAATTTCTTCTCAACTCTTCCTCTGCAGTTCCTCAGTCTGCCTGAGGGGGCAGCAGAGCTCCAGAACACCAAAGACGGAACATCAGCGCACATGTCCAATCAGGATCATTTAAAATGAGTTTTTTTAGGGCCAATATCAATACTAATCATTGGTAATTCATGAGATCGATTGATGATATGCATTAATAAAACTCTTTCTAAATGCATGAGGCAAAGTTTGATCATAGCGCCCCCTGCCTTTCCAGATGTGCAGGTGAAATAGTAAAGGCTGAGGCAGGGAGAGCACACCTGCCACCTGTTCATGTAGAGCAGCAGCAAAGACCCCGGGGGACAGGAAAGAGCAGCTTTAAGTTTTAATCTGTTTGACAGTTAAAATCAATCTGTGTGGCCTGCCTGAACTAGCACTCCGAGCTTTAAAATGACACAGTCAGCACATAAAACCAACTCAGAGGTCTTGACCTCTGCATAAAGGATCAGGACAGAGTCGAGTTCAGACACACGGAGGACTGAGTCACACCTGCAGAAACACCAACATCAGTTTCCAAACAGGTCAGGAGGTCTAAAATCAGACCAAAGAGGACCAGGTCTGTGGAAAACCTCCGTCATGGGTCAGACTTCAGACCAGACACAGTCAGACAAAAACAGCCTCAGCAGAAGTCTGACCCATGACCACGGTTTTCCAGAGACTTGACGCGTTTTCACCTGATTTTGTGTCGGATAAAGACGGACAGGAAGTTCACGTTTGTTTTGGTGTTTTGAAGGAGAAACGGTCAAACTAGCAGCTGTAGAGGCTCACAAACACGTTTACATAATGTCCACAAACATTAATGATCCTAAAGTAGAGCCGTGTGGTTCCCCGTCCTGACGCTCTCTCCATTTTAACTGTCTGAGACACTCAGAGACGTTTCCTCGGTGCAGATCTATTCAGACTGAAGTTCTCAGTAACCATTTACAGACAGGTGGGTTTACCTCTGACAATAATCACTGATAATGACTCTAATTTGATTGATTACTGATAGATCCTGACTGTCATTAATGAGGTTACAGTTTAATCCTCCGACAGACCGACAGACCCGCTCTGAACCCGTTTAAAGACTCTGATTTACAGTCGGCAGGATGTGGAGTTACAGCGGCAATGACCTGCTGCAGGCTCTGTGCCACCATCTTCCTGTGTGTGTGTGTGTGTGTGTGTGTGTGTGTGTGTGTGTGTGTGTGTGTGTGTAAATACTCATTGTGTGCAGCAGCAGCAGCAATAGGAAGGGAGGGGTGGTAGTTTTAGTGAAACTGTTCCTCTGGTTGTTCCTGTCTCTGTGGGGGAGGGTGTGAGGGGGAGGCTGTATGACTTCCCCTCCTCCTCCTCCTCCTCCTCCCACACTCACTTCCTCTCCTCTCTCGGCTCGTCTGAACCTCACCTCCACCTGAGGAACAGGAACTGTCTGATCTTCATCAGGTAGATCAGCTGACGACATGAAACATCATCACAGTCATTTCTGAAACTTCAGCTCTGACACCGACACACACAAACACACACAAACACACACAAACACACACAAACACACACAAACACACACACTCCGGAGTTTTAGATCTTTAACACACAAACACGTGTGTTACCATGGAGACGTAGTTACTGTTAACTTGAACATCAGCTACCTCTGTCAGCTGCCAACCAGAAAAAACTGCAGAGAGAGAAATGGTCAATAAAAACGGAAACTTGAAGACAGTCTGAGGAAGAAGGAAGAAGAGCAAAAACTGAAACACGCCTGCCTCCTCCTCTCCTCTCTGCTCTCCTCCTCTCTGCTCTCTCTCCTCTCCTTCTCCTCCTCCTCTCCTCCTCTCTGCTCTCCTCTCATCTCTCTCCTCTCCTTCTCCTCCTCTTCTCTCTCCTCTCCTTCTCCTCCTCTCCTCTCTTCTCTCTCCTCTCCTCCTCCTCCTCCTCTCCTCTCTTCTCTCTCCTCTCCTTCTCCTCTCCTCTCCTCTCCTCTCCTCTCTGCTCTCCTCTCTTCTCTCTCCTCTCCTTCTCCTCCTCTCTGCTCTCCTCTCTCCTCCTCCTCTCCTCCTCCTCCTCTCCTCCCTCTCCTTCTCCTCCTCCTCCTCCTTTAATCATAGGTTTCATTAATTGAACCGTAATTGTAAATCCAATTAATCAGAATTTGACTGATGTGATCAGCTGACCTCAGCTGACCCAATCTGAGGCCAGGTTACTGATCAGATCAATAGGCAGAATAGATGATAATATTGGGATCAATAAAATCGTATCAGTTTTCATTTCTTCTCATCGAGGCCCCCCTGAGACCCAACAGGGTAACCTCCATGAGTCCAGAACCAGGGGCTGGATCCACCCTGAGTTCTGGTGTGTGCAGTGACTATAGATCCAGTATTGATCATAGATAATCGATGAAGTTCTGATGGTGGTTCTGTTGGTGAAGTTCTGCTGTCTTAGAGTTCAGGGCGGAGTTTTGTCAGAGTCAGCGGTTTCTGCTCTCTGTTAATGAGGTTCAGACAATCAGACAGACGCCTGTTACCTCTCTCTCTCTCTCTCTCTCTCTCTCTCTCTCTCTCTCTCTCTCTCTCTCTCTCTCTCTCTCTCTTCTCTCTCTCTCTCTCTCTCTCTCTCTCTCTCTCTCTCTCTCTCTCTCTCTCTCTCTCTCTCTCTCTCTCTCCTCTCTCTCTCTCTCTCTCTCTCTCCTCTCTCTCTCTCTCTCTCTCTCTCTCTCTCTCTCACACACACACACACACACACACACACTCTCTCTCTGGTTTTAAGTTTCCTCCTGTGATCTGTGAGCACAGATCCTGACGGCCCCTCAGGGCCCCTCAGGGCCACAGACAGACCTCCTTTGTTTGCAGTCTGATGCCACCTGTTAGACGGAGACAGATTCAGACTCGTCTGTGAGTGTTTATCATTTCTAAAACCGTCTCCAGTTCCTCTGAGTTTAACTCGTTTTGACCCGTTTTCTCTCTTTATTCTGAGATAAAAACAAAAAAAAGAAACTTCATAAACACGACGATGAAACAGGAAATCCAGTCCGTGTGCAGAACAGGAGGTCAGACTCCGAGTCCAAACAGGGTCAGTTTTTGTTGAGTATCAGTTCTGGGATGATATCTGATCTAAAGTCTGACTCAGTGGAGATAAAGTCCTTAACTGGATTCAGAGCGCTCATCCAGTCTGAGGTCCACCACTCAGCTGCTCCTGGATGGGCCAGAACCCACCAGAGAACAAGCCAGGTGATATGGCATTGTGCAGTAGCTCCGCCCCCTTATTGCAGCCCTGTCCTGTTAAAGCGCCGTGGTCAGGTCTGGTTGTTTCAGTGTTTAATGAAGGTCGATAACATGGAGGATCCTGAGCGTCTCTACACTGATTCTAACCGCAGAGATCAGACTAAAATTAAACCCTCTGGTTTCCTGTGATCAGTCTGAGAGTCAGTCCACAGACTGAACAGGATCAACGATAAAAACAAACTGAACGTCTGACTCTGACGGTAATCTGATGGTTTTATCGAAGTGTTGGAGTTTTAACCTTCAGCAGCAGCAGATCTTGGACAGGTTTGATGGTTTTACTCTGTGGTTTGACTCCAGATGATGAAGCTCCAATAAACTCCTGAAACTCAAACTTCTCACCTCTGACTCTGATCTTCTGACGATCTTCTCCCTAAACTCTGAGATCAGGACTCTAAACTCGGAGTCTGAACGTGCAAAAGCTCCAGATCTGGTGTGTGTCTTTCTGCTGAGCCAGAGGAAACTTGAGTGTGTTCGTGTGTGTGTGTGTGTGTGTGTGTGTGGGTGGTTGTGTGTGTACTCTCTGCAGAAACAGAACAGGAAGTGGTTTTAAATGCAGAACATGAAATGAACACAGTCTTTTTAAAGATGAAACGTGTCCCTGCAGTCTGTTCGGTTCCCTGTAGGAGTTTAGACGTGTCAGCGTAAAGTCCTCCTAAGAGGGTCCCCTCCTGGTCCTGACTGAATCCTGATCTCAGTCTGGACCACCTCCATCAAAGACAGTGAGGAGCTAAGGCAGGTAGAGCAGCAGCAAAGACCCTGAGGAGCAGAACAGGACAACCCTTTGAGTCAGACGCTTCCTGTGAGGTTTTCCTTGAACCACATCATCCCTCAGTTGTGGGTCCTCTGTGGTGGGCCAGTCCCTGCCCCTCTCCTCCTCCAGGACCACCATGAGACCCCCTTTCTTCCTTCTTCCTTTCCCTCTTAGGTCTTCTTAAAACTGTGAGAGTGTTCAGAAACCTCTGCAGCCAACTTCACTGGAGGAGGAGGACCCGATTGTAGTCCTTAGTCCCTGAGCTGCTGAGCCAGGTCCTGGTGCTGAATCAGTCCTCAGTTCAAACAGGATTGTTGTTTCTCCTCTGAGGACCACCTGGGAAAGTCCAGCCCCCCTCTCACGATTGGACCCGGATCAAACCTCGACTCTGAAGAAGCTCAGATCTGTTTCATCATCTCCAGCGACTTCATCAGGAAGTTTGTTTTCATAATCCGTGCAGGTTTAAACTTTCATCATCTCAGCCGTTACGAAAACATCTCCGACCGTCAGAAGAACATTTCCAAACCGAGGCGCTTCATGTCCCAATCTGACCCTGAGAAAAACCCGTTCATGTATTCATCTCCAACAAACTAGATCACTCCGATCCAGGACTCCCCCAACAGACAAGAAGTAAATTCACCTTCTCCAGGACGCTAACATCTAACCCCTGACCTGAAAAGTCCTCTGTGACCTCCAGTCCCTCTATCTTCTCCCCTTGGGGTCCGTTTTTAGAAAGCATGGTGTTTCTTCTCACTGTTGAAGCCAGAAGGACCTTGAGAAAGTTATTAGGCCTGCACGATATATCGTTTGACTATCGTCATCGCGATGTACGTGTGTGCGATAGTCACATCGCAGAGCCTACGATGTCGGAGGTGAATGAACTCATTTAATTTCAAGGGTAACCGACTGAGATACACTCCATGTGACTCTGCATGTGCTGTGCAGCGATCCACCAATCACCTGCGTCCTTAACTCAGTTGCCAATCAGACTCACTTCTCAGTTGCCAATCAGACTACCCTGCCAGCTGTCAATCAAAATCAGGGCGAAGGAAACCCACCCCTGCACCTGTTCTGCACATGGAGGGAGACGTGTGTCCGCTGAGAATTACTTTCGGAACTTTACTCATGACTATTAAGCCCAACAAATAAGAACTGTATGGGTTTTAAATTGTACATTTCCGTGGACCACTCTACTATAAGCAGTGCGCGTTTTGCGAGGTGCATGCAATTCTCGGAGGACATGCGTTTCTCGGCACAACACCGCTAACAACAACAACAACGATCGCAAAATGAACAACGAACAAGCGAAAACCACCGAAAATGAAGATTTGTTGCCAAAAAGAAAAGGAAAGTCAGTTATCTGGAATTATTTCGGTTAAAAGAAGGATGATGTCGACCAAAACACGTCTTCTGTTTTCATCTGTTGCCACAATAACGTCCCAGCACAATAAAAGCTAAAAATATCTCTGAGACAGACAGAAGCCATTCTACTAACATTCACAAAAAGAGGTAAGATCAGTGCAGATTAACTGTCCTCAAGATTTCAGCAGTGCAGCATAACATTAAATGCTATTCAGGTCATCTGGTGAAAATTCCTGTATTTTTAATATCGCAATATATATCGCAGGGTTGAAAAAAATCGCAATATTATTTTTTTCCAATATCGTGCAGCCTTAAAAGTTATCCATGTTTTTATCACATCTCCTTTAGATTACTGTAATTCTCTGTATGTTGGCGTTGGAAAGTCAGAGCTCATCCAAAATGCTGCGGCTCGTCTCCCAACATGGAATAAGAAACAGGAGCTCAGAACTGTTCGGTACAGGATCGATTTTAAGATTCTTTTATTTGTTTTTAAGTCTCTGAATGAGCTGAAATATCTGTCTGACCAGAGCCAGAGGTCAGTTAATCATGTGGTTTTAGACGTTCCTCGATCCTTTTTTTTTTTTTTAATAATCAGATTTTATTCCATTTTTCGAACATAACAACAATACAGCATTGCATACATGAATAAGGTCTGAGCAAGTGGAAACAGATGAATAAGCAGAACTCAGTAAAAAAAAAAAAAAAAAAAAAAGGAAAAAGGAAAAAGAAAAGGGAAAACGTAAAACATGTAAAAATAAATAAATAAATATCTACAAACTAATATATATATATAAAAAAATAATAATAAAAAAAAAAAAAAAAATAAAAAAATAAAAGGGGGGGGGGGGAGGAAAATAAATAAATAAATATCTACAAACTAATATATATATATAAAAAAATAATAATAAAAAATAATAAAAAAATAAAAAAATAAAAAAAGGGGGGGGGGGGGGGGAATAAATAAATAAATACATATATACACATACATGTCCCTGCACCTGATATGAAAGATTTCTTACCACCATTCACCTCATTCTGTAACCTTCTAGGCCAGTGTTTCCCCTCTCGATAATTTCACTTAGATCCTTAGGCAGATAATCCATAAAAATGTCGTTATTTCCTTTCAATTTGGCACTTAGTCTTTCCATAGGAAGGACTCTGAAAATTTCTTTGTACCACTGGGTTACAGTGGGGGGCTCGATCCTTTTTAAAATCTACAGGAGATCGAGTGTTTTCTGTCGTGGCTCCCACCCTGACAGAGCGCACTGTGAATAACCTTTCCACTTTTGAAACCCTTCTGAAGACGCACCTGTTCACTTCAGCTTTTAGGGAAATAAAGCTGCTTTTATTGGGTCTTTTTCATTTGCTATGTGTATCTCTATTGTTGTTTTAATTTTTTTATTGTTTTTATAGTTTTCACTGTCTCTGGCTGTTTTACTGTACAGCACTTTAGAGTAGACCACTGTCTGTTTGTAAAGGTGTTATATAAATGAAGCTGACATTGACACCGACAGTCTAATCTTCAAACCTAGAAAGTTCTGGACGGTGTGACGCCTCAGTCTCCGGATCTGTTTAATTGACTGACGGATGTTCGTTCTTGAAAATGACTCTGCGGTTTGTTCGCTCGGTTTTTGTTCTCCTGGAGGTCTCTCCATATTTGGTGTTTTTCCTCCTCTGCGTCTGTCTGCACCAGTTTTTTCTCCCACAGCCAATCAGCACAGCCGCTCTCTGTCACTTCCTGTCTTCACGCTGAAACACATCCTGTGTGGTGTGAAGACTTTTTAACCCTTTACAGACGCGTCAGACTCTTCCCTGAGTTTCAATAATTTAATATTTTTATGATTTAAACTGTTTTTTTTCTCAGGGTTTCATGTTTCGTTTTCGTTAATAACCCTTTTTCTCTTTTTTTCACCAGCTGGCGGCTCCACCTCCCACCCCGCCCCCACGCTGAGTGTCTCCGCCCCTCACCTGTACTACACCTGTCCTGAGGGGGCGACGGCGAAGCTGGTGTGCGGTCAGAGAGGAGCGGCGTTACATCCCACCGACGTCTTGAGGCGCAGCTGGCTCTTCACCCCCCACTCTGACCAGCACTGCGTGGGGTTGAAGGGGCCACGCCACACCAACGTCGGTGGTCACAAGGGCAACCACAGCCTGCCGCCGGGGATGAGCTTCGGGTCGACGGAGCAGAACTTCTGGGTGGTTCTGCAGAACGTGACGAGGGAGGATCAGGGGAGGTACTGCTGTCTGATCCTGGATATCCAGGTGGACCACAAACACAAGAGCTTGGTCCAGAAACCGCACAGTCACATCGTCCTGCAGGTGACGCCATGTAAGTACCCAGGTCCATCCGAGTCTCAGATCCTTACACACACCTACACACACACAGACCACTCAAACTACTACACAACAACTACACAACCCAGCCATGACCCGGCTTCACACCAGAAAAACAGGAACTTTAGTCCTGGTTTCATAACAGACCACCAACGATGGTTCTGTGTGATTATTGGACTGAAGGAGAGTCCAGATCAGTGATGAAACTGGATCTTCAAAAACACGAGGACCCGATCCGCTTCAGAGGAGCCGGTTCATCAGATTCATAATCAGGAGCAAGGCCACAGAACCCGAGCTTTAAGAACCAGAACCCGAGCTTTAAGAACCAGAACCTGAGCTTTAAGAACCAGAACTTGAGCTTTAAGAACCAGAACCTGAGCTTTAAAAAACCAGAACCTGAGCTTTAAGAACCAGAACCTGAGCTTTAAGAACCAGAACCCAAGCTTTAAGAACCAGAACTCGAGCTTTAAGAACCAGAACTCGAGCTTTAAGAACCAGAACCTGAGCTTTAAAAAACCAGAACCAGAGCTTTAAGAACCAGAACCTGAGCTTTAAGAACCAGAACCAGAGCTTTAAAATCAAAGGACCAGTTAAAGGGACCATTCATCAATTCTTCTTTCGGATGATAAGAGCGTTTCGTGATCAGCCTCTCTCAGTCCGTTTCCATGACACTCGAGAAAACCGAATTATCGCCTTATTCCGATTAAGACCGGACAGCTGAAGGTCATGTAAACACTTTAGTCTGACTATAATCTGAGTTTGAGAACTTCGATTAAAACACCCAGATAATGAGATTGGAATTCGATTTTCTCTACCATGTAACCAGCGTAGTCGGAGTATGAAGCCACGCCCCCGTAACCCCGTAACAAAACCCCCAGAGTAGAGGAGTAGCGTTGGTCTCATCTGTAGAAAAAGTAGCGCGTCCATCATGTCGGACAAAAACAACGCTGTACGATGCTCCATCTTCTTGTTTCTCCAAAATGCCCAGCAGCAGTTGTAGACACTTCTGACTCCTCTCTCCTCTCTCCTCCTCTCTCCTTCCTCCTCCTGAAAGTTCATACAGATGTTGTTCTCTGACCCTGAACCCTCTCTGATCTTCTTCTGTCTCTCTGCAGGGAGGAATGGATCTAAGGAGTGTACGGTGTGGGACCCCTCTCCACCTGGAGGTGAGTCACCTGGTTTTAACCTCTTTCAGGGGGGCTAACATTATTTCATTTATTTGTATTTTCTGTTGACTCTGTTATTAAGGAGACATCAGTTTGTAACTGAAGGAGTCAAAGCAGTTCAGGTGGGCCATGAAAGTCCAGGCCTGACCACAGTAACTACATCAGCTGATGGTCCGACAGCTCAGTTAGTTTCAGGTTTTACCAGTGTCCCCCAAACCTGCTCTGTCCTCTACCTCGGGGTCTTTGCTGCTGCTCTACCCGCCGAGTGGAAGTTCAGGGATTAAACTGCATTTAACTCACGATCGTCTCTGACTGAGGAGACCGAAGGATGTGCAGGTCCTCTTTTGAACCTTGATCAGACTCTAATCTGACCCCTCTTTACCCCCCCACCCCAGGTTTGGCGTCCGTGGTCATGGCGGCCTTCGCCTGTGTCATCGCTCTGCTCGCTCTACCTCTGATCCTGCTGCTGGTCTACAAACAGAGACAGAACACAAGCGCCAGCAGACGTATGTGTCAGACACACACAGACACACACACACACACACACACACACACACACACACACACACACACACACACACACACACACACACACACGTCCTGTGGGTCCAGTATAAATCCATCACTCAGGTTCTCATAGAGTTTATGACTCCTGTATCCTGTCTCCATGTACACACACACACACACACACACACACACACACACACACACACGCACACACTCTGACTGTGTTTTCCCACAGTCACACTCTGAAGTGTGGGGTCGCTCACAATGGTTCATTTCCTGTTTCCCTTTTCCTGTCAGGTGCTCAGGAGCTGGTGAGGATGGACAGGTGAGTTTCCCACACTGAGTCGAACACAGCTGCTTTAAAACAGCTGATGGAGGAGCTTTAAACACACACACACACACACACACACACACACACACACACAGGTTTATCCTCAGTCTGTTATCGAGCTTTTAGGACTTTAAATAAGCAGAACCAAGCACTGAACTTTGACCTCTGATAGGAGCCCTCCTCATTAGGTAACTGGTCGGTTTTATGTTATTGGAAAATTCTTAAAATTCGTCTCAGATATCAGAGCAGGTGAAAAGTTGATCATTTATAGATCCACAGAAATCTGGTTCTCATATCAAACTTCCTGAGACGCAGAAAAAGTCCCTGATGGTGAAATGTGGAGAGGACGTCCTGAACTCTAGGATGAACTTCTCAAAGAGCCAAATTATATCCCTATTTTAGTGTTTGGTGTCCTTTCAAAATAAAAGCATGCCCAAACATTAGAGCTGTATATTGCCAACAGGCTAAAATGAGTTTTGAACCACACATACGAGACATCACCAAGAAGACATTTTTAAAAAACAAACCAACGCAGAGACGTTCTGCGTTAAGAACTTTGTCACATTTGAAAAGTGCTATACAAATAAAGACTGATTGATTGATTGATTGATTGATATACGAACACCTTTTCAAAGTTGAAAATATTCAGTCAGACAGACTGTGAAGTTTTTGTGTCACAGTTTGAGTTTATCTCTGATTAATCTGATAAACATTGAGAAACAGCCGAGTGTTGAAAGAGTTAACTGGGTCACTGTCTGACCTTCCCTTTTTCTGTGTGTGTGTGTGTGTGTGTGTGTGTTCAGTGAGGCGCAGGGCCATGAGAACCCCGTGTTTTTCGGGAGCTCTCCTCAGGTGAAGACCCGCACCGTGTCCCAGATCATGACCCGACAGTCCTCAGAGACGGGACGCCACCTGCTGTCTGAACCCGGGACACCTCTGTCTCCACCTGCACACGGGGACGTGTTCTTCCCCATCGAGGGTAGGTAACACACACACACACACACACACACACACACACCTGAACACCTATGAACTCTTAGTTTGCTCTGAAAGTTGTCGGGCTTGTTTACGTTTCTCTTCCTGTAAACTCGGCGGTTGCGTGTCGTCAGGTTGGCGTGTGTCGTCAGGTTAGTGCGCGTGGATTATGTAACGTGTTTCTAAATGTTCACAGTGAGCTAACAGGTCATGAAGAAACATCAGACCAGCTGAAACTTCCTGAGAGGAAGTCGACTGAAGCTCGGAGGCAGAAATGTGTGAAGTCAGAATATCATCATGAACTCTCGGCCGATTCGTTCTTACGTTAAAGATACAACTGCACATGTGAAGACGGGAGACATCCTCCACGGTGCAGCGCAAAATACAGCCAATAGGTGGCAGTTGAGGCCAAACCACATAATGCATTAGGGATAAAATCCTGCAGTCTAACCTCCAATCTCCACCTTCATCCTGATCGTCTCCTAAAAGGTCGTATCCTCCGATCTTTTCTGATCGTAACCATTCAAGTTAACGTGTCAATTTACACCGACTTCTTTCCGTCGGACGCCGGAGCATGGCGGATAAATTCAGCACAGATTAACCCGTGCTGGAAAGGAAGTCGGACACAGACACAAAATAAAACATCCGGCTTCTTTTCAAAATAAAACACTCCGTGTTTCAGGAGGATCGTATTTCACACCATGCAAACGGGCGGAGACGAACAAGTGAAAGGTTTTTAGACGTCATTTCACCCCGATGACACCATGGATGAGGAGATGCTGATTCTAGAAGTCTAGAAGTAGATTTCCTCCTCTGGAAGGACACAATCTACTGCTTATATGTCTATGTGTCTGTCTTCATAGAGACAACTCGTTATCGAGCGTTTGTACGTGAATCTGCGGGTTCTTGTGAGTTCTCACGATTCCTGCTGTCTGTAATCCAACACGAGATTCAGTAATTGGCGGACAGTGAAAATCACCGCTGTTCTGGATACGGTGGAAATTGGGATTTAATGTGTTTATTTAAAGGACTCACGGTGACTCTAACGTACGTCATGAAATCAAACTTTCCTCCTAACTTTGTGTTTTCACTGATCTATAACTCAGTATTGGTATTTATTTCTCGTATTTATCAAACAAACTGGAGGTGAAACTGGAGGAGGAGCAAACTTTCTCATTTTAATTTTAATTAGTTTACTAACGAGACTTTTTAACCGTCGAGGGGCCGATCAGGGGGTCTCCTTCATCCCGGTGTAAACAGGCAGAAGATAAACAGGAAATATCCATGATTATAAGGACTAAATACACACACCTGCACACACACTCAAACAACTACACAACCCTGTCGTCACCACACTTCAGCTGTTTGTCTGACCTTCAACAACATTTCCTCTGACCTCCTATCGGCTTCGTTTTGATGCCATCCTGATAATCAATAACTGATCAATGAATGATCTCGACCTGTATGACTGAGGACCTTCACAGACTCCACACCTGTGCAGGTGTGTTCTTCAGGATAGTTTGGAGGTCTCTGTGGGTGATCAGCCAATCAGGCGGCAGTCACACAGCTGATGAAAGCGCCGATCATGAGAGTTTGTTTTCTGCAGACAGACAGAAATATAAAGAGCAGAATTTATGAATCATCGATAAAGTTCATGTAGGAGGAGGTGAACGTGAGCAGAGCTGAGCCTCCTCCTCCTCCTCCTCCTCCTCTTCCTCACAGAGTCAAAGTCATCGTCACTGATGGTTCGAACTCCTCTGGTGGTAAATGACGAGTGGAAACTTCTGCTCTTTGATTTCAGCTCAGATTCAGACTTTTTCCTCTTCAGACCGAGCGAAAGAAAAATATTCAGAAAACTGAGAATGAAACCGTTCATCATCTGCTTCTTCTTCTTCTTCTGCTCACAGCAAACAGGATCAGTCTGAAAAACTGAGTCCAGTCCACCAACATCTCAGTGGGTTTTTTTAACGTTTCCACACTCACTCTTTAAAGTTGATGTTGTTTTCAAAGGAGAGACGTGTTACAGAGTATTTCTACCACACCAGCATATCTGAGCAGCAGGGGGCGATAGTGTGTAATCAATCTGTCTCATCAAACTCTAAAAGAAGAACATCTTTTCAATATAAATAGTTTTGTTTTTTAAACTCTGTGGTGAATTAAATTTGTCCACAGTTACAGATTTTATTCCCCCCTGACTCGCGGTCGTCGTCCTCGACAACAACAGTCAACAGCCCACCGTCTGAACCAACGATGTCCATCAGCGTTTCATGAATTTTATCAAACAGACAGGACGTCTTCACTCAGTTAAAGCTTGAATAGGCGATTTAACTCTTCATGGATCCGCCTCCTCCTCTGTTTTCATTTCTCTTCTTCTCGTCATAATAAAGAAGAATTCAGCTTCATCTGATTTCAGACCATCAGAATAAATCGATTTTTGTTTACTGACTGATTATTGTTCGAAGTTTCTGATTTCACCGTCAGTGAAACTCGTCTTCTGTAAATATCAGGATCAAACTCCGCCTCACTCTAACGTTTGTTGTTGGTGTGAAAATAAAGTAAATAAAGAAAATAAGGATTGCTCTCTGTTGTCGTGTCCTGGTTTGAAGGTTTTGCGGTTTGGTTTTTTTAAAGATCCACTTCATCTTCTCAGTTCGTCTTTCTGTCTCGTTGACGTTAAACTGAGGAACATCAGTTTCCTCTTTATCTCAAACATGTCGTAACTCCACAGCGAGCCTCTTTGTTCCTTTTTTGGTCAGTTTTCACAGAAACGAAGCTTGTTATGAAAAATAAAGTTCTCTGAGAAGATCTCTACTCCTGCGTGTTCAGGTCAGGAAGTGTGTTTTCAAACACGCACACACGCACACACACACACACACACACACACACACACTGTGCAGGTTCAGTCCTGAGGATTAAACTCCCTGTTTTCTCTTTCAGACACCATCCCAGAGTCTCCAGACCTCATTCAGGTGTAAGGTGGACTCAGACCTGCTGATTCTGGATCAGTCTTCCTCTCTTCGCTCTCTCAGCTGTCTCATACAAACGCTGCTGGACCAGTTTCCAGCTCCCAGTCTGCACCACAGGACGTGTTTTTACTCAGGACCAGATTCACTGCAGCAGCTGGAGGTTCAGACCTGATGTTCACGGTCCAACAGGACCTCCAACAGGACCTCCATCAGGTCCTCCACGCTCTACAGAAACCCCGATTTAAAGGGAGGGGTCCTCACAGGTGTCATTAAGCCTTTGTGCTGACCCTCCCTGCACTCACCTGTTGAAACTCAGCTTCATTCACCTGCGGTCAGGTGTGTAATTCACACCCTGCTCCTCCTCTCCTCACACCTGGTTTCTGCCCCTCCCCCCCTCTGCTCACCTGTATACAGGAGTGTGACGTTCATAAATGTAACAGCAGCTTTGTTTCAGTTCTCCTCCTCCTGCGTATCTAAAGGTCATAACATTTATTTTTACAGATATAAATACTTCAATATTATGATTTATAGATTAACATGTTGATTCAGTCACAGAATAAACTCAGTCTGAGGTTCAGATCACGTCTTTAAATACTGTAAATACTCAAATATAGGTTCAGTTTGATTGCACTGCCTCAGATTTCAGGGTCAAGAGTATTAAGGACAGGACGGTCCTTTTCAGCCCCTTTAAATCTGAATATCCTGAATATAAAAGCTTCATTTTCATATTTTAGAATTGATTAATCTCGACTGTGTATCATCTGAAAACTTCAGGAAGTTTCTAGAAAACTGTTCAGTGTTTGATTTTTGTCGATCAGGATCTTTTTCAGATTCAAAACTTTTATTTTTATATCTTTTTATCGACGTGAAGTTTAAATATTTTTATTCTCATTAAGACGAATCCAAATGTAAAGCCGTATCACCCGTCTGTGCCTCTAATAATAGGTAATTTCATGTTTCTGTTTGATTAAAGGTTTTTATTTTTTTATTTTTTATTTTACTATTGTTTTCTTTTTGTTGATTTTATCCTTCTTTTTTTAATTTTTAAAAATTTAGTTTATTTATTTTACTATTTTTGTTGACCTTATTTTCCTTGTTTTTGATTTTTCAAAATTTTGTTTGTTTATTTTACTATTTTTGTTGATTTTATTTTCTGTTTGTTTTTTTAATTTTATTATTTTATTTATTTTATTTGTTTTTTCTTTTTTGTTTTCTTCACTTTTTGTTTGTTGATTCAATTTTTCTTAATTTTCGTATGTTCTTTTTCTTTCTGTTTGTAAATTATTTTTGGTTCATTATCTCTTTAATTATTGATTTTTTTCTTTTTTCTGTCATTTCTTTTTTTGTTGTTTATTTAATTATTTTCAGTTTATTATCTTTTTTAATTGTTTGTTGATTAGTTTCCTTTTTTTCTTTTTTTTTTATAATTGTTTTGATTTAATGGATGTTTATATTGTTCTCCACCTTGTTCTCAGTGCAATGGTTTGTATATGAGTAAATAATATTAGAGCTTTAAACCCGATCATGTAAAGGCATCATGGGGGCTTATTTACTTTTTTTCTTGTTTTGTTATTTTTCCAGATAATGTAGCAAAGACTGAATCAAAAAACCTGATACAGACTCAGTCAAAGATTATCATGAGTCTAGTGTGTGTGTGTGTGTGTGTGTGTGTGTACTCAGGGTAAATGTGTGTTTTTGAACTTCTATGTTGTAAAAAGTGTTTTTCCTTTTTTGTACAATAAAGTTAAACTGTTAAATCTGCTTCATATCCAGACTGTCTTTGTTCAGCTTTAGCAGGTTCAATATCACATGTCTTATATTAGTGATAATACGGTAATAAGGATTAGCGCGGATTACGACATTTGTGATATTGCCGATTGGAGATGTTATTGAGGGTTTCAAAATTAATGTCTCTGGTCTTGTAAACAGTTCCTGTAAGAAAAGTAAAGCATCGCTATTAATTTAAATAATTACATAAAACTCTTTATATATAACTTTTTATTTATAACTGTTTATATGTGTTTGAGAACCTCTCCTCACACTGAATCTGAAATATGAGAGTCTGATTTTAGCAGCTGCTGCAGTTTTAAACCTCATTTATCTCAGAGTGTGAAGTCAAAAACTGAAAGATGGAAGGTTAGCTGATCTCGTGTTTTTTAATAAACCTGATGATGAAGATGGTGAAGATGATGAGGATGATGAGGATGAACCCTGGATACCGCCTCAGATCTGATCGGTAACTTTAATCTTCACACTCGAGTCCTCCAAGACGACACCTGTTCACACCTTTTTATCACTCGTGCAGAACATCTGCTCTCTGACCCGTTTTGAAGAGTTTCAGAGTTGAACACGACTCAGCTTCCTCTTTCTGTGGCTTCCTGTTTACCGATGAAGGTGACTTCCTGTTCAGTCGATCAGCTGAGGGCGTCTGCGTTAAATCAGACATCTTCTGCTCTCTGATCTTGGAGGTCTGTGGACTCATTATGTGCTTTAAGATTGAAGGACAGATTGGTAGAGCATCAGCAGTCAGAGTTCGGCTGTCCCACCGTCCAAAAGGGACCTTAAACACACCTGGATCTGACTCTCCTGGATCTGACTCACCTGGATCTGACTCCGCGCTTTAGAAAAATAAAACTGGCAAACTCTGGCGTTGGCGTACAGATCGGATCAGATTCATTTATAAAGTGGCGGTCAGCTGTCCGAAAACAATCAGAACATGGCTTTCAAAGTCTTTGCTGGTGCTCTGGTTGCCCTGGCGTCTTACGGTCTTTGCTGGTGCTCTGGCTGCCCTGGCGTCTTACGGTCTTTGCTGGTGCTCTGGCTGCCCTGGCGTCTTACGGTCTTTGCTGGTGCTCTGGCTGCCCTGGCGTCTTACGGTCTTTGCTGGTGCTCTGGTTGCCCTGGCGTCTTACGGTCTTTGCTGGTGCTCTGGTTGCCCTGGCGTCTTACGGTCTTTGCTGGTGCTCTGGCTGCCCTGGCGTCTTACGGTCTTTGCTGGTGCTCTGGTTGCCTTGGCGTCTTACGGTCTTTGCTGGTGCTCTGGCTGCCCTGGCGTCTTACGGTCTTTGCTGGTGCTCTGGTTGCCTTGGCGTCTTACGGTCATTGCTGGTGCTCTGGTTGCCTTGGCGTCTTACGGTCTTTGCTGGTGCTCTGGCTGCCTTGGTGTCCTACAGTCTTTGCTGGTGCTCTGGCTGCCTTGGTGTCCTACAGTCTTTGCTGGTGCTCTGGCTGCCTTGGCGTCTTACAGTCTTTGCTGGTGCTCTGGCTGCCTTGGCGTCTTACAGTCTTTGCTGGTGTCCCTTCCTCCAGGATTTTTGATGTTTCAGCTGTACTGGCCTTTAAAAGTCTTTGCTGATGCTCTCCCTTTCTGGGCTTTTCCCGGTTCTTTTTTTCCGCTCTAACCGCCGTGACCTTTTGGGTCTTTGCTTCTGTGTGTGTGTGTGTGTGTGTTTGTTACTTACCGACAGAGGCGGCGTGCCGTCGTCCTCCACGGTGACGATGAGGCGGTACTCCTGTTGGCGCTCTCTGTCAGGGGGGGCGGGCCTGGTCACCATCTCTCCGGTCACACGGTCCATCCTGAAGGTCAGGTCCTGGTTCCCCGCTGTGATGTAATAGAACAACATGGCGTTGGGCCCGATGTCTCTGTCTGTGGCGGTCACTCTCAGGACGGACGTCCCCCCGCCCACGTTCTGTGGAATTTATCAAAGTGTATTATTGATTTATTCTGATCAATAATCCTGAGCTCAGATGAAGGTTTAGTTCACTGAGGTCCAGATTAAAAAAAGACGGTTCACATGTGGACTTTCTTCTCCTGACCGTACAAATGTTCTGAAACCAGACCTTCAGACCCAGATCTGAACTGACCAGGACTTTAGTTGGACTCTAATGACCCCCGTGTCGTCCTGCAGGGTCAGCTTTAACCCCTCCCCCCTCACCTCACTGATGCTGACGTTGTATCCTCTGGCGCTCTCGATCACAGGAGCGTTGTCGTTGATGTCCAGGATGTTGATGGTGAGCGAGTGGTCGGTGTAGCGCGGAGGAGAGCCGTTATCGATGGCGCGCACCTGGATATACAAACACAGGTGTTTTAGAGTCTCAGGAGACTGATATGAGCTCGAGGGTCACATGATCGATGTTCTGGACGTTCTGACCTTCAGCAGGTATCGGTCCACCGACTCTCTGTCCAGAGGAGCGTTGACGTAAACTTCTCCGTACGTGTTGTTGACGGTTTTGATCATGAACACGTCCTCCATGTTTCCGGCGATCAGAGTGAAGTTCACCTGTGGGGGGGAGGGACAGGTGAAAAGTGTTTTTAATTAGATTAAACATTAATAATTAACATAAAGATTTAAATTAATATTTAGTTTCAGATTTAGAAAATTTAAACTCTAAATTAATCATCAAAAGTTAAGATGAAATATTTACTCTGAGATTAAAACATTTAAATTTATTAAATTTAATATTAGACACTCGGATTAAAATTCAAAATTTAGATTTTATATAATTAACACCATGATTTAGAGATTAGACTGATATAAAAAATAATATTCAACATACAGATTCATATATTCAGATTTAGTTTTTCGATAGAGACATTATTTTGTATAATATTTAAAGTTTTTTAAACTTTAACATCTTGTTTTTGAAACTTTCCAGAGCTGATTTTGGACGACGGTTTTTGTTCCTCTGACACTGAACAGTTTTCTGCTCTTCACAAACTTTTTTAATCCTTAATCCGGATTATTGATCTGGACCTCTTTGTTAATTCTCACCAGTCCGTTCAGCCCGGCGTCTCGGTCCCTCCCCAGCACCACCGCCACTTTCTTGCCCATATCCGTGTCCTCTCTGATGTCCACCACCGTGTCCGACGTGATGTCGAACACCGGGCTGTTATCGTTCTCGTCCAGGATGGTGATGGACACCTGTCCACAGGTGAGACCAGAGGTTTGATCCTTTTAAATCCAGGATTCAAAGACTTACCTGAGAGGTGACTTATCGAAAACCTGAGACCAGAACAGACGGCAGGTTAAAACCACTAAAGGTCAAAGGTCAGGGTCTTACCTTCTGCTCGTCCAATCAGAGGCATTGAATAAAAGAGGAGTGTCGTTAACTTTCTACAACAGAATAAACACAAACTGTAACCTGTCATTAACAACGACAATCAAACTGAATAAATGATCCGATCAATAATCAATAATCAATAATCAATAATGAAGGGGGGGGGGGTCGTACCACAGTGGAGTCTTTCTTTGGTCCTCCATCATCAGCTACAACCGTCAGAGTGTAGGTGTCCCCTTTCTCCCTGTCCAACAGACCGGTCACTGTGATACGGCCCTGAAAACACACACACACACACACACACACGCACGCACGCACGCACGCACGCACGCACGCACGCACGCACGCACGCACGCACGCAAGCACGCACGCACGCAAGCACGCACGCACGCACGCACACACACACACAAATATCTGACTGTAAGAAAGAAGAGGCTGCAAACGTCAAAGACAAAAGTCAGAGGTATCATCCCCTTTAAGAAAGTTTAATCTGGTTTACTTTAATCTAAACCTGTTTAATCTGGATCTGTTTAATCTATCTGTTTATCTGGATCTGTTTAATCTAGATCTGTTTATTCTGGTTCACTTTACTCTGGATCTGTTAAATCTGAATTTCTTAAATCTGGGTTGCATTAAACTAGATCTGTTTCATCTGTATCACTTTAATCTAGACATTTTTAATCTGGATTTTTTAATCTGGACTACATTAATCTAGATCTGTTAATTCTGGATCACTTTAATCTGGATCTGTTCAATCTGAATTTCTTTAATCTGGATCACTTGAATCTAGATCCGTTTTATCTGTATAACTTTAAACTGGATCACTTAAATCTAGACCTTTTTAATCTGGATTTTTTAATCTGGGTGACTTTAATATGGACCTGTTTAATCTAGACTTTTTTAATCTGGATTACATCAATCTAGACCTCCTTAATCTAGATCTGTTCAAGCGGGATTACATTAATCTAGAACTGTTTAATTTGGATTACTTTGATCTGGATAACTTTAATCTGGATCACTATAACCTAGATCTGTTGTTTCTTGATCTATTTAATCTGGATTACTTTAATCTAGAACTGTTTTATCTGGATCTGTTAAATCTGGATCAATTTCATCAACATTTTTTTAATCTAGATCTGCTTAATCTTTTTCACGATAATCTAGATCTGTTTAATCTGGATTACTTTTAATCAGGTTCACTTTACTTTAGATCTGTTTAATCTGAATAACTTTAATCTGGATCACTTTAATCTAGATCTGTTTCATGTAGATCTGGTTTTCCCTCCTCCTGCTCCTCGGTCTACCCGCTCCCTGAGGTTGAACGCCGCTCACCGTCACGCTGTCGATCTTGAAGAGCGCCAGAGCGGCAGGTGAGGTATCGGGGTCGAAGCGGTAGGTCAGCTGGTTCAGGTTGTCTGCAGACTGGGCCTGGACCTGGACCACCTCGGTCCCGGTGGCGATGTTCTCCCTCAGTGACGCCTCGTACCCGGCGGAGAAGAACGCCACGGCCTCGTCCAGCTCATTCAGCAGAGTCACGTAGACGGTGCAGAAGCCCTGGTGGAAGGGCGGAGCCTGATCTGTGGCCGACACGTTCATCAGGTACGACGTCTTGGTTTCGTAGTCCAGGTAGTCCACTGTGGTCACCAGACCGGTACTCACATCCACCTCGAACTTCCTGTCTGAGCCCGAGACCAGGGCGTAGGCCACGGATCCTCCGTCACCTGAGAGAACAGAGCGGGATTATTACGCTCCACCTGAACCCGTTTATTTAACCATGAAGAAGAGCGTGAAGAAGAGCGTGAAGAAGAGCGTGAAGAAGAGCGTGAAGAAGAGCGTGAAGAAGAGCATGAAGAAGAGCGTGAAGAAGAGCGTGAAGAAGAGCGTCGCTCTGAGTCTGAAGGATTTTCTCTTCTTTCCTCCAGGAGCAGAAATTCAACATTTGACAGTTTCAGCTTCACTCTGCAGGACGTCACAGTGTGTGTGTGTGTGTGTGTGTGTGTGTGTGTGTGTGTGTGTGTGTGTGTGTGTACTCTATCTAGTATGTGAGATAGATGTGATGAACAGAGAAGGGTTCAGTTCTGTTTTAGTTAACCCTCCGTTCCTGTTCATTTTAAACTCCATCCAGACGACTTTGTCCCCAAAACAGACATGCAGATAAAAACTCATAAAATAATTATTTTTTAACTTTTTTCAACTCAGATCTCTTAAACAACTTCAGCCTTGACCATTAGAAAAATAATAAATACAAAATTCGATGTATTACCCTTTTTATGACAGTTTTTCTGCATCATATCACTGTTAATTTTACTGGTAAAAAACACAAAATCACCATATTTCTCGTATAAACTGACCGAGATGATTTTTTTTGATAGAGTTCATCCTCATGCATGTCCATCCACCTGCTCTGAAGTGAGGACAAAGTAGAAATTGTCCAAATGTCCCCGTCTCTTTGTTTTTTTTCTATTGTAAAAACTCACGTCATGCCCGGTTATAGACATGGACGCAGATTCTCACCCGTGCACACACGCAGGAGCACACAGACGTCTCCTTCCACACATATCCCACTCTTAGACATCCATATGTAGTGTCATGTAAAGTTTCCTTCATGTCTGAGGATGTTTAGTGGATGAATCTTCAGACTCTCTTTATTCTGTCAGCTGTCAGCTCAGAATAAAGATGAAAAAAATGACAAATGTCCTTAAAACGAACGGAGGAGGAACCGAGGGTTAAAGGTGAGAAGTTACTGATATCTATCATTTCATTTTTAAAGATCATTTACGAAGAATACTTTGACTTCACTCCCCGTAGTTTTTGAATTGTAAAAAAAACAGCATTATTAAAGGTGTTATTTACCACTGTTAGATCCTGAAAGCTGCTTTTTCTTAATTTCTGTGACAGTTTTACTCTGAAATTAATTTTGAACAAACTCTGTTAACTTGAGGCTGTGGTGACTAACACTGTTATCTAGGAAGAGTTTTAAAACCCCTCTCTCTCTCTCTCTCTCTCTCTCTCTCTCTCTCTCGGTGTGTTGTGTTTGTTCCAGCTGTTGTTAAGTTGAAGAAAAAGGAGGTCAAAGCTGCTGTGACTCATTTAGTGTCTGAAAAAACATTTAAATTCAGGAAGAGAGGACAGGAAGTGAAACTGAGCTGCAGAAGTACAGACTCTGAAACCAGCTGCACCAAACCTCACTGTTTGATGGAAGAGGGTGAACAGGCTCTGAGGACAGATTTTACACCCTCCTGAGGGAACAGCTCCCCCTGCTGGTAGGATCAGGGAGCTGCAGCAGACCAGGGGAGGTTCACGGCTTCAGTCAGTTCGTTTACAGTCACAGTTTAATCGACTAAACTCATAACTCGTCTTTTTCTCTGAATCAGACTTCTCTCCTCGTCCTCGTTTACATGCAGCTGAGAAAACTGAATTATTGATGTGAACGTGTCCTCCTCCTCAACACTAGGGGGCGATATGGGTCTTTTCAGCGGCACTGTTTCCGACCCCATCCAACCGTCAACAACAACAGCAGGTCGGTGTCAGACGTCAGAAGTGTCTCCAACTGCTGCTGGGCATTTTGGAGAAACAAGAAGATGGAGCATCGTACAGCGTTGTTTTTGTCGGACATGATGGACGCGCTACTTTTTCTAAAGATGAGACCAACGCTACTCCTCTACTCTGGGGGTTTGTTACGGGGTTACGGGGGCGTGGCATCATACTCTGACTACGCTGGTTACATGGTAGAGAAAATCGAATTCCAATCTCGTTATCTGTGTGTCTTAATCGGAGTAAGACGATAATTCGGTTTTCTCCAGTGTCATGTTAACGTACTGACTGATTTCGGGACTAAACCTGACTGAGATCGATCTGACATGTAGCTCCTCCCTCTCCTTGTTCTGGTCATGATGTCACACTCACCGCTGTCCGGGTCGGTGGCTCGCACCACGATCACAGACGTGCCGATACCGGCCGTCTCCCTGAGGCCCAGACGGTTGTACTGCTGCTGAGTGAAGACAGGCACCTCGTCGTTAGCGTCGTCCACGTAGATGATCACCTGCAGGGGGCGACACCACGAGTTTATGTGAGACTCTAAACTGGACTCATGTGTTTGTCTCATCTCTACTGACTAAATCAATTTATTACACAATAATTAATAATAATACAATAATATTACGAGGCGAAACGTCTCAATAAGTCCAGTTGTCCTTTCAACAAAGAACTAGAAATCATAGATGCTGGGTTCACTAAGGTCTACGGAGAACCGTGGTCACATGCTGATCCTCCTCCTCACCCTCACTGAGCTCCTCATGCTTCCTTCGTCACTGTTGAATGCTTCCACCTCCAACACGTGAGAGCTGCTGGTCTCTCTGTCCAGAGTCCGAGGACCCCGGGTCAGCAGGCCGGACTGACGGTTGATACTGAACAGGTTGTTGCTGTTACCTACAGGTAGAAGAACATCACAGGTGTGTAAACAGGAACTCTTTGGTCTGTTGCATCGATCAGGAACTCGATGAAGACCGAGGAGAACGCTGACCTGAGAGGATCCTGTAGAGGACTCTGCCGTTCTCCCCCTGATCTGCATCTGTGGCCTGAACCTGCAGAAGACAGAACCAAAGAGTCCATTCTTAAAGAGATTGGAACAAACACACAACAGAAACTATTGACATATTTACACTCATTCTTCCAGGTGTTTTTTTTGACTATTTACAGTTGTTTATGCCACTCCTTGAAGCAGTTCCTGTCTGTGATGAGACACAACAATCACAACAATCTGATCAATAATCCTGTTTTCACCGGTTTATCACTGCAGATTTACCATCAAACGTCTCTGATCAAACACCTGTTTTTGTGGCTGGATTGTAAACCTTGTGACAGGTGTAGAAACGTCTGGAAACCCTCGATAGATCGCCAAAAGAGTAAACTTTTGAAGACTTTTGATCCCGTAGAGATAAACGGTATAGATCCTGAGAAACTGTGAACTATATTCATGGTGTCACGTTAGATCGCCGGAGATCCAGCGGAGTTCTAAGTGTTAAGACACTTCAAGTATTCTAGAACACGGACTGGAGAACCCAACAGTCTAGAACCGAGCCCTACGGTACCGAGTATTCTAGAACGCAGTATTCCAGACAACAGGATTCTGAAGACCCAAATATGAAACCAAAATGATAAAAAACCTCATTCCTATCCCTGCATTATAGAACCTGGATCTGCATTAACCCGGTTTCCACAAACTTATTTTGGAACCCAGCTCTCTAGAGCCCTCGTACGCTGTTGCTTTGCCACGTCTTCATTAAGTTATTAACTTTAGATTTAAATGATATTTCTCTATTTAAAATAACAGGTTATGATAAACAGATAAAGTTTTAGACCTCAAATCAGACCCTAAAGTAAGACAGCGATATAAAAGGTGTTTTGTTAAATTTGCTAAGACTGAGATTTATCGATCACTGACATCGTGACCCGAGCCCGTCTGCACTCTTATACATCCGACATTATAACCTCATATCTGTTTATAAACTCACTTCACACTCTCTTTACAGCTGACTGTCACAGTATAAAGGTAGATCTGTTTGCAGTTTCCTGTCACTTCCTTCAGATCATAAAATTCTGCTGAATCAAAAGTCCAGAAAACTCTTCACTCGTGATCAATAATCAGTTTTTATAGTTTTTGTTAGTTTTCAGTGATTCTCTCCTCAAAGTCACATGACAGGAAGTTGATTTGACTTTTTAGTATTTTGTTGATTCAGGGTTTTTTTTACAGACCGACAAACCAACTGGGATTCTTCCTCATTCTCTTCACATAGACTTCTGTCTGTGTTCCTGTTACCACGACAACCGTCCTGAACATGTCTTTGGCAGACAGTCTGTACGGGTCCAGACTCCCTCTGTGTCTCTGTCAGATCTGCAGCCAAAGACCTGAACCAGGAGCAGAGCCTCATCTCCACAGAGCTCTCAGAGAAACGTTGGAGCTCTCTGAATAAAACTGACAGGAACACTGACACCGTCTGTCTCTGTCTGTGGGGCTAAAACATGAAGCCCCCCAACACCTGCAGTTCCTCCGGTGTCCACTAGAGGCTGTTTCCTGCTGGGAGTCAGTCCCCATAGAGCCCCATGTTGGAGACTGTCAGAGGGTTTGAAGGATCTCAGAAGGAGAAGGGGATCAAACATGGATTGGTGACTCAGTCCTCCACCAGGGGGCGACGGAGAAGAAGAGTCTGGTTAGTAACTCAGGGCTCCTTTATTGCAGGTAGTCAGGAGTTGTTTTTGTTGCCGTTTTGTCAACAGGAAGTCGTGTCTCTGCGCTCCAGATCATCTGCGGAGGTTCGAGTTCGTGTTCATGGTCCACCAGTAAGGAGTTGCAGTCGTCAAAGTCAAACAGACGCATCAGAAAGTAACGTCACAGCGGTTACATCCACCGTCTACAGACACACACCCCTCTGTGGAGACACACACTCTGGACCTGCACACACACACACACTCTCTCCCTCTCTCTCTCGCTCGCCCAGTGAGAGGGGCCCAGCTCCAGTCTCATTAGCTTTATAAAGAGATGAGAAGAGGAGAGGAGAAAGAGGAGGAGAGGGGAGGGGGAGAGGAGAAAAGAGGCTGGGGGGTCAGATCGGTGATGAATAGTCTCACACAGTGGACTGAACCATTCAGGTCTTAAAGGGGGGGTGGAAGTTTCTGGACAGATTTCACAGACGGAGACTTTAAACCTGGTCTCTGGCAGGTTTTCAGTGAGTCTCTGAGGATCAGAAAACCCCTCGTGGTCTTGGACTCGGGGACTGAATCGGCTCTGAGTTGGTTCTGTTTTAACAGTTTTTCCGACTCTCCCCCTTCTCCTCCTGGGTCCGTGTTGTCCGTCCCCACGTTTCTCCCCTCTGTCTCTGTGTCTCCGAGTGTCTTTCTGTCTCTGTGGGAACGCGGCAGTTTAAGGAGGAAAACAAGAGTCCGCGGCCAACAAACAGCTCCGAACCAGAACCTGGATCTGAAGACGGTGTGAGTGTGATGACTTTATCAGAAGTTTGACGACACAGAGTCCATCCTGAGGAGGACGTCTTTATGGATCAAACATTTAAAAAACAAACTTTAACAGAGAGGCTGGACCCTCGAACCTCCTCCTTAATGTGTTTGATAATGTGGACTTTTATTTTGAAAAGTCTGAAAAAAGTCACATTTCTACATGTGAGCAGCTGACATGAGCTTCAGTATCTGCTCGAAGTCTCCAGGGGAACATCATGACACTGTTTCATAGGAAGAAAATATAAAACTATTATTATAAAACTATAATAACTATTCTATTATCATAATTCTGTTTGTGTTAGTTTTATTCTGACTCTGAATATGAAGAGAAAAATGAAACTCCTCCTGTCAGGACTTAGTTTGGTTTACTCCATCCTCTCTAGTGCAGTTTGATCAAGACTATAAGGGAAGGCAGATTTAGAGATCAGCAAACTGAGGATAAATATCTGACATTTACAAACTGTCACCTTTTAACTTTGAATCCAATTCCTGAAAAGTAAGAAAACAGAATTTGAAGGTTTGTGAATCATTTAAAGGGATATTCTGTCGTAAAATTAATTTAGGGTCAAACCCACCGTAACAGCGAGTTAGACCCCCCCTCCAGAGATGAATGTTGTCGACCGCTTGCTTCTCTAGTTATACCAACTTTAGTAACGACCGCAGGATAGAAATACAGAGAGCCACGCCCCCAACCAAAACGCCACTCTATAGCCACAAATAATGCTCAGAACAGCACCTAACTTCATCAACAGGACATATAGGGTCACAGACATAGGACTACATTCAGAGTTGTTCTAAGAAAATAAACTTAAGCGGGGGCGTTTCTCCACCTCTGTAGTCTATAATCTGGGCCAATAAACTTCTACTGTAGTAAAATGAAAAGGTAAAGGTGTTTTTATTGAGCCGAATTATCAATAAAATCATGATTTTGTTAACAGGTATGAATATATGTGCTGTCGAGTTAATATATTTGAACAAGAGCACAGTAAAGTTAAATCAGCTAATTTTCCAATGAGGTTCTGTTACTGAACGGAACTACACCATGTTCTACTGAGGTTAGTACATATAGGGTCACAGATATAGTACTAGACACCAAACATCTTTTTAACTTTGACTCATTTCTTTAACAAAGAGACTAAACACAACTCACCTACTCTCTTCCAGCAGACGCTTGTTTGTAGCGAGACCTCAGGCCAGTCCATTACAGACTACAGCGGGGTGCCGCAGCTCAAGGAAGAACATTTATGATCATTTCTTTATCATTTCCTTGAAGTAATAATCACCATATTAATCATTTTACAGACGCTGTAGTTCTTCTGTCTTAGTGTCTCGGTCTGATTGTATTTCCATGAAGAAATGATCATAAATGTTCTTCCTTGAGCTGCGGCACCCCGCTGTAGTTCATATATAGAGTATAGAGTGGCGTTTTGGTTGAGGGCGTGGCTCTCTGTATTTCTATCCTGCGGTCGTTACTAAAGTTGGTATAACTAGAGAAGCAAGCGGTCGGAAACATTCATCTCTGGAGGCGGGGTCTAACTCGATGTTACGGTGGGTTTGACCCTGAATTAATTTTACGACAGAATATCCCTTTAGGGCCTTTTCTGAACTGATCCGTTATTTCTGAGGAGTATCATCAGACCTGCTCTTTAGGAAAACATCTTGAGGTAATGATCGCTGTGATTTGGCGCTCTTTAAATCAAAATTAATTGATTGATTGATTGATTGTGATGCATTCAGGGGAGTCTGTAAATCTAAACTCTGAGTGTCTTCAGTGTCTCGGTGTAAATGTTTAATTGTTAGCTAACCTTCATACAGAGACAGAAATCCTCCTCAGATTATTGCTGATGGGTTCTGTCTGCTTCTGCTCTCCATACAGACAGTTTGATTCTGCAGACCCTTAAAAAAAACTCAGACCAGAATCCAGAACCTGAGTCCAGAGTCTGAGTGATTCTGTAGAATCTGTAACTGGAAACTACTGTCCTGAAAAAGACTCGTCTTCTTCTTCCTCTACTAGAGTCTGAGAGTCTCAGAGCATCGAGCCTCATCACAGACTGCAGTGTGTGTGTGTGTGTGTGTGTGTGTGTTTGCATGCTGACTAATGAAGGTCCTCCCTAACGAGCCGTCCCGCTCTGCTGGCCTTTTCACAGCTTTTCTGGCATTTTGTCTTAAAAATAATTTCACGTCCCGATGTGTTTCCCCTCGGCGATAAGCTCGGCTTTGTCTGCTCTGAATTAAGGACGATGACATTTACAAATGTTAGCGAGCTGAGGGTGGGTGGGGGGGGCACAGACTGAGGAGGGGGGGGATAATTGGAGGCCGGGGTGAGAGAGGTGGGCGCTTTCATTTTACATTTTACACGGGGCGTTTTAATAAACCCAATTTGTTTTACATTGAGGAAAGCCTGTCAAGCATCCACTGTTTATAGACGCTGATTTAATGGCTGCATAATCGCTGCAAATGCCAAACACTGTGTGTGCATGCATGCAGGCGCAACTCCGCACACTGTGCATGTGTGCACCTGTGTATGTGTGTGTGTGTGTGTGTGTGTGTGTGTGTGTGTGTGTGTGTGTGTGTGTGTGTGTGTGTGTGTGTGTTTATTAAAGCACTTCAGAGCATAAACCAAGAAAAGTGCAAATAAAGCCGATCGGAGGAGAGGACAGACAGCTGAGTCCAGATCCTGTAAATACTGTCCAGATATGGACTGGGTGAGAATCATGGTCCAGGTGTGGACTCATATCGCCCCCTAGTGTTGGGGAGGAGGACATGTTCACGTCGATAATTCGATTTTCTCAGCTGCATGTAAACGAGGACAAGGAGAGAAAAAGACGAGTTATGAGTTTATTCTGATTAAACTGAGACTGTAAACGCTCTGACGCTCTGACGTTCTGACTCTCTGACGCTCTGACGCTCTGACGGATGATCTCCTCCTCTTCTCCTCTCCTCCTCTTCTCCTCTTCTCCTCTGATCTGATGTTTCTCTCTCTGCAGGGTGGAGACATCATGAACACCACTCAGCTGCTCTCTAACTCCACCTGGAGCTCAGCGAACGTCTCTCTGTCCTCCATGATGAGCACCATCATCACCTCCACCTCCTCCCCCCTGCCCTCCTCCTCCTCCTCTTCCTCCTCCTCCTCCCCCCTGCCGTGGTCCTCCTTCTCCACCTCCTCCTCCCCCATTTCCACCTCCTCTTCTGTCTCCCACCCTGAGCTCACCATCATGGTGGTGCTGGGCTTGTCTCTGCTTCTGGCGGGGGTAGCGGCCTTCCTGGCGGCGTGCAGACCCTCAGGCGAGGACGGGGACTCGGACACGAGCTGTGGACCGGTGGACGGTTTGACCCGAGGAAGAGGAGGGTCCTCAGAGCCCCAGCTGAAGGTGTGGAAGAGGCTGGGCTCCTACAGGAGGTCATATAACCTGTCCTTCAGAAGACCTCCACCTCGCAGGACGCAGGACAGAGGGAGCACGCACGCTGCGTCTCAGTCACCGGGACGACAGACGTCGCAGTCGGACGCTGCTGTGGAGCCGAGCGTCACCACGCCGTGTCTGTTTGACTATGTGACGGAGATCTGAGGACAGACTGAATCCAGAACCACCAGAACCATCAGAACCGTTCCTGCTGGTGCTGCAGAGTCCAGAGCGAGAGCAGGTCAAGTTCAGACCCAGAATTCAGTCTGCTGCGGGCTGTCGGCCATGATGGCGGCCTTGGGTTCTCCCACCAGACGCCTCAGTCTCCTTTTGTTTGTTGTTACTTCGTGTTTAAAGACACTCAGACGCTCCTCTTCACGTGTTTCTGATCGATCTGCTCAAATCTACGACACCAAAACCTGAGTCGATGTCAGGATTAGAGAGTTCAGATGTTTGTCTTCAAAGTTTTGAATGTGGTTAAAAAATAAACGATCAGGTCCAGATTCCTGAGACTCTGACTGATGATTTAACCCTTTAAGGACCTGAAACTGAACCTCCATCCATGTCAGTGTTGGACCTTCACACATGAGAAACACGTTAGAGATGGTGACGTGTGTTTTATCTGGACGACAGTTTCAAGGACTTAATCTGACGTCAGGTTCTGCGTGGTTGAAAGACACGCCCACCTGGTCACATTCGTCAGTATGGTCCTATAAGAGGAACAGAGCGTATCTTCTCTCACTTTCATGTGTTCATATGTAGAGCTGAGGCAGGAAGAGCAGCATGAAGAACTCTGATAGGCTGAGGTAGAGAGAGCAGATCTAACCCTGAAACTGAGCTGCAGAGACTGTTAGAGGTCAAAGCTGACAGACCAGCAGCAAAGAGGGTTTAAATTAAAGTAATTAAAAACAATTATAACTCTGTCATGTTTGGAGGAAGAAAAGAGAAACGATTTCACTCAGAAATCCAGCAGGAAAGAAACGCGGCTGCAAACTAAACTAACAAAACTGCATTTATTAAATTTATTTCAGTTTATTGAGTTTCTCTTTAGGGATCAAAAAAGTTTTTATTTTATCTTTACTACATATGAAGGCTACGGTGGCTGAGAGCTGCCACTGCTGCTGCAAATAAAAAAAAGAAACGGTTCAGATGAAAAAGAAAAAAAGCTGCAACAGAAGTTAAGGACGCAAAAAAAAGAAAAGTTACTTACTGGGAAAATTAAAAGATGCAAATAAAAAAAAAGTCAAAACTGAAGTGAGCTGATGAGGACCAATAATGATCATGCAGGGGTGTTTTACGATCGAGGAACAGAGGACGACGGCGAGAAGACGAGAAAAGAAGTCAGTGGAAAGGTTATTGTTTAATTTCACTTTGTAAACTTTTAAAAATTTGCATCCTTTTATTTTCACTGTGAATAACTTTTTTTTCCATCGTTAACTTCTGTTGTAGCTACTTTTTTTTGCATTTTTTTTTATTGCAGCAGTGGCGGTTTGTAGAAGGAAGAATGAAGTGCAGATACTGTGTTAAAGTAGGTAGGAGGTGGTCGCAAATAAAGTCAGTATCTCGCTCTGATAAATTGGCTGCAAAACAAACATGGCGGCGAAGTTATCTGCAAAGAAAAGTGTGTGTGTGTGTGTGTGTGTGTGTGTGTGTGTACCTGGAGGATGCTGGTTCCTCGGGGAACGCTCTCCAACACGCTGGTCTCGTAGCTGTTCTGGAGGAAGATGGGTCTGTTATCGTTCACGTCCTGAACCTCCACAAAGACCGACGCCGTCCCTGTCCTCCTGCTGCCCGCCGGACCGTTATCTGTGCGCGCACGCACACACACACAGACACACACACACACACACACACAGTGAGTTTTCTCCTCAGCTGATAAACTCTCGGACTTAAAGCTTGTTAATCAGGAAACCTCTGAGTTCTTCTTCTTCTCTTTTCCTCTCTCTCTCTCTCTCTCTCACTCACACACAAACACTCACACACACACACACACACACACACACGTTTACATCAGAGTAATAACACAGTGTGAAGACCTTTAAACACACACACCTATAGCCTCTACGACCAGTGTGTACGCCGCCTGAGTCTCTCTGTCCAGACCGACCACCGTCCTCACCACGCCGTCTCTGAAGCCCACGCTGAATTTACCGTCCTGATTCCCTCCTGAAACACACACACACACACACACACACACACACACAGAAACACACACACAGGTCTTTAAAAATGCACACTCACTCTCAAACACACACACACACACACACAGCACAGGTGTAACACCAGGACACACACACAGTCATGCAGGTGGAGCGCACGTCTCACAGACTCACACAAAGATGGAGGAGAGACGATACCGACCGTGCACACCATCCAAACTACAACACACAAATACACACGGACACACAAACACCCCGCTGTGACCTCTGACCTGTGATGAAGTAGCTGAGCTCGGCGTTGAGGCCGGCGTCGTCGTCCGTGCAGCTGAGGCGAGCGACCACGTGGTCTCTGGGGACGCTCTCCTTCAGGGAGACATTGTACACGGCAGGACTGAAGGTGGGCGTCTCATCATTCACATCCAGCACTGACACACACACACACACACACACACACACACGGACAGAGAGACGTGAGGACACACAGATAGATGTACATGAGGACAGATAAGGCACTAAAGTGGTGCAGTGAGAACAGAGACTCTACATTAGGACACGCTCAGGTGAGAACTTCCTGATTCACCTGAGAGGTTAAAGATGTAAACCTCAACTATTATTATTATTATTATTATTATCATTATTATTATTATTATTATTATTATTATTATTATTATTATTATTATTATTATTACTTCAACTGAAATAAAAACTTTTAAGAACCAAACTAAACCAGATTTTAATCCTGTCATTTTAACCCTGTCATTTTAAGAGTGCACTCAGCAGGGAGATTATATTTCTCTTCTCACATTTCACCAGCAGGGGGCAGCATCCTCTACAGGAAATAATGTCCATGTACAGCTCTGGCTCCTCAATAACAAACTTATGTTGAATAACAGGAAGTCCTGCAGTTTGGTGTTCGGTTCACGGCACGGATAAGCTCTTTGGATGAAGGTGTACGGTTTTCCAAGAGTAAGCTCTCTTAAATAACATATTAATATAATAAAAAACATATGGTAGTTTAAGCTCACTCTATTACTCCATTACAATTAAATAAGTATCTCTTCATTTATGAATGCATTTACTTTACCCCCCCTCCTTAGTTAAAGGTGTGGTCAGCAGGATTTCGTTAAAGAAGCATCTTTTTATTTAGTGTATTTACAAAAACTCTTCTAATATCAGTCAATAGTTATTAGTTATTGATTATTTGGTAATATATCGATATCTCTGTGTTCTCTTATGTCTGTGTCGTCAACATTTGAACATTTTTGAGCGGTCCGCTCTTTCTGACTGTAAACAAAGCCGTTCTCCACCTCCTCTAACCTGATTGGTTGTGAGGCAGACGCTGCTCCCCCGTGTCGTTCAGGAGCCCAAACAAAGTTAGCGTGCTACAATATCGGACAGTAGAAACCAACCAGAAAGTTCGGAAAATTGTCTGAATCCTCCTTTGGCCACGACTGCCGACACAAGCAAGAAAACAAAGTAAATACCGGAGACTCTGGAGGAATAACGGGCGCTTAAAACGGAGGTAGACCGGACAAGAGCTAAAAAGCCGGATTAAGTATTTATCTACATTATATCTGAATTTAATTGGAACGATACGAGCGAGCAGGAGCGTCTGTTTGTGGGCGGGGCTTGCTGGAGCAGAGAGGTAGGGGAGAGGAGTATCAAATGTCTATACTTTTACATTTTTCACTCTGTCTTTAAAAACATCTTTTAATCCTCTGAAAGTTTCAGATGAAGTGAAAATTCTTCTTCTTCATCCTCCGACTCCTCACCTGTGACGGTGAGTGTGGAGGTGGAGGTTCGAGGGAACTTCCCCGCGTCGAAGGCGATGATTCTCAGGTGGTACTGTCCAATCTGCTCCCGGTCCAGAACCGCCGTGGACGTGAGGACACCTGTGGACGTGTTCAGGTAGAAGTCGAGGCGAGGCATCCCCACCTGCAGCGCCATCGTGATCAGACCGTTCTTATCCTCGTCGGGGTCCTCCACCTGGACCTGAGCAGAGAGGGATCAGAAACGAGAGGTTTGTTTACGTCACATTTATCTAATTTATTATAGTTTTTCTTTTCTTAATATTTAGAGTTTGGAGATTAACCCTGACGATGTTTACGACAGTCCGAGATCTAAAACTCTATTTTCATGTTTTACCTTAAACACGGATGATCCGATGGGCAGACCCTCGGGGACCTCGGCCACAGACGGCAGGTTAATGAAGGTCGGGTCGTTATCGTTCAGATCCAAGAGGTTCACAAACACTGTGGTACTCGCTGACGCGCGCAGAGGAGGGTTTCCACCTGCAGAGGGCGCCAGAGGGACGCACAGAGACAGAGACACAGTTAGAGGGATTCATCAGGAGTTGTTAGAGTCTAAAACTTGGATTATAAAACAGACAGAAACTAAAAAACAAAGAAAATCAAGACTCTGGAGTTGTCCGTGAACTGTCCTGAGGTCTGATGGTTCAAAATCTAACAGGATGAACTGGAAATCATAGATGCTGCATCCTCAGTTTTAGACAATATCTCCAGTTTTAGGAGCAACATCTGCTGACATCCAGACAAAGACAAGACAAGACCTTCATATGATCCCAAACAGGTTTAAATTTAAAGTTCAGACGCTCACGGTCCATCGCTGAGATCACGATGGTCCTCATGAGGGCCGCATGCCGGGGGTTGGAGCTCTCTCGGTCCAGGGTGACCCCGCTGGTCCGGATCTTTCCAGTGCTGCTTTGGATGGTGTAGAAAGGGTTCTCCGGACTGATGCTGTAAACCACCGTCCCGTTTTCTCCGTTATCAGGGTCCACCGCCAACACCTGCGCAGGTGAGACACAGACAAACCAAACCCTGTTCAAAAAACACCACGTTTAAGCGAGAAGGTTTAATTAAAAGGTTGAAAAGACTTTCAGAATGAAAGAACAAAGGAGACGAAGAAGTTTGAAAGTAAAGAGAACATCTTCACACGCACACACACACACACACACACACACACACACACACACACACACACACACACACAGCCGTCAGGTTGCAGAAAAATGTGCACTCAGAGGGGACAGGTGATGGATGTTTGAATGTGGAGCAGAGGGTGGTGTTGGTTTTTAAAGAGCTGTTGAATAATGCAGAGCGCTGAATAAAAACGTAGAGTGTTAATTGGTCATTAGAGGAACAAAGGTTTGAGGCTCTGAATTATTAATCAGACCTGTTAGCAGGAGTCTCTCAGGGTTATCGATTATTTGCAGGTTGGAGGCGGTGATAGGAGGTGTGAGGAGACGATCAGGTACCTGATGGATGCTCAGGTTTACAGACGGAGAGCAGCTGAAGGAGAGAGCGTGACTGAGCTGTAGCTCCGCCTTCAATCATAGAGTCAACAATCGACTCTTTATATTCAGTCAACCATGTGACTGAGGCATAAGCCCCTCCCATAACTTTACAAGCCCCACCCCCTGCCTTTGAGAATCTGTGTTCATCCAAATACAGCAGAACAAAGAGGATGATTTTTAAAGGAACTTTTACAAAAATAAATGATTCAACTTAAAAAAGTTAAAAAATAAAATAAAATTTAAAAACATAAAAAAATAAAAAAATTATAAACAACATTAATATAAAAAATAAAACAAAATAAACCTAGAAAACATTAAAATAAAAAATAAAATAAACCTAAAAATACATTAAAAAAATAAACTTAAAAAAATAAAAATAAAAATAAAATAAACTTAGAAAATATTAAAATAAAAAATAAAATAGACCTAAAAAAACATTAAAAAAATAAACTAAAAAAAAAAAAACATTTAATAAAATAAACTTAGAAAATAATAAAATAAAAAGTAAAATAAACCTAAAACATAAAAATAAAAAAAACTTAAAAAAAACATTTAATAAAATAAAAAAATAAAACAAACTTAAAAAATCATTAAAATAAAGAAATAAAAATAAATTTTAAAAGCAGAACTTGGTGTTTGGATTACACTTAAGTTTAGTTTTTTTTTAAATTTACTTATTCATTAAGTAAATAAATAAGGGGGGGGGGGGGGGGGGTAAATCATCTGATATTCTGTGGGCGGAGCTTGACTTTTCAGCCTGCCTGGACTAGCACCATGATTGAATATACAAGAACCAAGAACCAACAAAGAACTTTCTGGATGTTTAAATGTCCTGTGATTGAAAACCATCAAAACACCTCAGCTTTGTGTGTGTGTGTGTGTGTGTGTGTGTGTGTGTGTGTGTGTGTGTGTGTGTGTGTGTGTGTGTCTTCAGGTGCTGAATGTGAAACAGTGGGATATGAGGGGGCTGGTCAGAGTCACCAAATTCATCGGCTGGCTGGACACCTGCAGGAGGGCTCAGCAGGTGGTCTCCAGTCGCCATGGAAACAGAGGCTTGGCCGGGGCTACAGTGGGGCCAATTACAGACTGTGAGGCTGGTGGGGGGGTTCGGGGGGGGTACTTTATTGAAAAATGGTCAGAGGGGGAACATACAGAGTCAGCATCGCATGGTTGGACAAAGCATGAAGGAAGGAAGGAAGAAAAGGAGGAGGAGAAGAAGAAAGTTTGGATTCTTCTAGAAGAGTCTGTCCTCAGTTTCTCCTGACTCACTCCGCGTCTCCTCCTCCTCCTCCTCCTCCTCCTGCAGCAGCTGAATAATTCTCTGTGAATGACTGCAGGCTACATTTTAATTAGCAGTCGGACTCCTTTAATTACACTCAGTGACGCCTCTTTAATTAATGGACAATCAGAGCTTAATGAACAACAACACAGACTGCAGAGAGGAGATGCTTCAGCTCAGTTTAGCTCTTATTACTGTTTACTGTGAGACGCCTTCTGCACTGATGGAGTTTGTCCATCACCGTCTGCAGGAGGAGGAGGAGGAGGAGGAGGAGGAGGAGACAGTCCACATGAAGAAGAGCTGACTTTAATTACCCCGACTGTAAAAACGGTTTTATTTTCACAGAAACCTCTCTGCTCTGAAACAAACATTTACACTGAAACAGAGTAAAGACGGTCGATCACAGACAGGAAGAATCAGTAAAAACATCACAGAGACGCCACGAGTGTCGGCCAATCAGCTCTGACTTCCTGTTCCTTTTAAAGTCACAGGTCTCTGCTTTAGAACGAGGATTTCATCTCGTTGATTTAGATCCTAGAAAGCAGAACATCTCTGATGGAGCCGAAAACAGCTTCCTTCCTTCCCTCCTTCCTTCCTTTTCTCCTCTCTTGTCTTCCTTTTAGCCTTATTCCCTCCTTCCTTCCTTCGACATTACCTTCTTTCCCTTCTTTTTATCATTTCTTCTTTCCTTTTTTCTCCTTCCTTTCTACCTTCCTTCTCCATTTTCTTTCTTTCCCCTCCCTCCTTTTTTCCTTCCTACCAACCGTTCTTCAGATTTCATTCACTTCATTTTCCTTCTTCTCTTCCTTTTGTCCTTTCACCTTTCTTTCTTTCTTTACCTTCATTTTTCTTTCCTGTTTTTTTTTCCTGTTTCATTCCCTTTCTCCCTCTTTGCTCCTTTTGTCATCTCTGTCTTTCATCCTCCCTCCTTTCTTCTTTCCTTTTATACTTTTTTCCTTTCCTGTTATACGGTTCTTCTCTGTTTCTTTCTTTTTCCTTCCACCTTTTTCTTCTTTCATTCCTTTCTTTCTTCCCTCTCTCCTTCCTTTCTCCTTTCTTCTACCTCTCCTACACCTTTCCTCTCTTTTCCTCTCATATATCCCTCCTTCTCTTGTTTCCTCTCCCTGTCTGTGTTTTCAAACATCTCTAAAATAAAGTGACGTCTGTTTCCCCTCCTCGTCTCCCCCCTCAGGTTAGGGTCACTCACAGAGATGACGTCGGTGTTGATGGGGCTCATCTCCACCACGTTGGCGTGATACGGCTCGTCTCTCCACATGGGGGTGTTGTCGTTGATGTCCAGGATGGTGATGTTCACCTGCAGAGGAGGACGAGTTCAAACCCGAGACGGTCTGAGTTAAAAATGAGCGTTTACTGGGATTTTGAAAAAATGTATTTTGTAGTGACATGTCTGTGCCACTAGGGGCAGCTGACTAAGATTCAGCAGAAAACAGGGACATAAAAAGTTTTTCAAAGTAAACCTTTGTTTGATATAACATCTATAAACGCAAACTTCAAAATAAAAGCCTGATTTCTGTTAACAAAAAAAAAATCACTCATCACGAATAAAGGACGAAAATAGAAGTGGGAGGAGCTTCATCACTGAGCTTTAGGACAAGATCAGACTGGTTACCGTGGCGATGCCGGTCTTTTGCTGAGGCCCCACCCCCCCATCCACGGCTCGGACGATCAGGATGAACTCTGACTTCAGCTCCCGGTCCAGCAGGGCCGTGGTCGTGATCTCTCCTGAAACCACAGAAAACTTTATTAAAGGTACAGAAACAGATAAAAAACTTTAATTAAACTTTAACAAATTTAACTTTGACAGTTTATTTAAAAACAAACAAACACACCTGAGCGTGAATTCAGTCTGAACTGAGACGATCCCTCCAGAGAGTAGATGAGGGAGGCCTGACCGAACTCCCGAGAGGCGTCCAGATCAGAGGCGTTCACCAACAACACCGTCGCTCCTGAGGAGGAGGAGGAGGAGGAGGAGGAGGAGGAGGAGGAGGAGGAGGTCAATGATGAAGGTGAAATGACACAGACTAAAAACACTCAGACCGGTCTGTGTTCAGGAGCTGGTTCAGTCTCCTCCCTCTCAGCTCTCTGACAGCTCTGCGTGGGATTATAGATTACAGACTATTGATTATGAATTGGTGGATTATGGATTACAAGCTTCTACAGCTCGGTCTGATCGATCCCCCACAGGCAGGAGGAGAAGAGACTGTCAGAGTCAGCTCCCAGCTCAGCCTGAGGACCAAGTACTTCATCCTCGATCCTTTATCCCTGGACCTGATCCGAGCAGGACCGGGTCGAGCTCGATGGGAGACACAGAGTCCAGCAGGAGGACGACTGTAAACGGATTTATTGTTGGTCCAAACGAGTCTTCACTGTTCACCTCTGACTCCTCCACATCCTGCGCTCTGAGTCTCAACCAATCAGACGGCAGAGAAATCAAAAACAGAAAAAAACTACAAAACCAGGACTTAGACTTCTGTGGACTTTTAAAAACCTCCCTCACAGACCTGTTCGTCTTTATCCCTTTAAATCTTTGTCTTCTGATTCTCCAAAGTTTAGATGTCTGAGGTCGTAGGTTCGACTCCAGGTGTAGGTGGTGGTTCAGAGACTGACCCTGTTGACTGGACTGTCAGAGTAAACTTCCCTGTTTCTGTATTCTGAGTCGGACTCACCTGCAGTCAGGTTCTCAGGAATCTTGACGATGTAGGACAGTCGGCTGAACTCAGGTGGGTTATCGTTTTCATCCTGAAGGAGGAGGAGAGAGGAAACATCGACAGCAGAATAAATCAACTAAATACCAAAGAGACTTTAACATCCTCATTTTAGAAGTCCCAGTATGAGACCAGTATGAGACCAGTATGAGACCACCTGAGCTGGAGGGTAAAACTCGTCTGTGACTCTGAGACAGGAAGAAAAAAGAGCCCAGGAAACATCAGAGTAGATTTTCAAAATAAAACACATTTACAAGGAGAGTTTAGAAAATCAGAATAAACATGGGTATTGAAGGAGTTTACAACATGGACAAAATCAACCGTTATTACAGTAATCTGACAGAAACAAACAACTACAGAGAGAGAGAGAGAGAGAGAGAGAGAGAGAGAGAGAGAGAGAGAGAGAGAGAGAGAGAGCATGGATACAGTCTGCTCCTGTCCTTATTTCTAAACTCCAGCTCTAACTCTCTCCTCCTCCTCCTCCTCCTCCTCCTCCTCCTCTCTGAGTGTTTCTGTGTTTCTCTCTGGTGAAGGATATGTACATATATATATATATATAAGTTCTGTTTTTGTATTTCCAGAATATTCCGTCAGGATCCATTCATTCTGCTTTGTTTTTCTTCTTAAAGACAGAAACTCTCGGATGAAGGAGAAGTGTCGAGGGATGAGCTGCAGAGACAGCAGGGAGGTCTGAAAACGATTAGAGTCCAAGAGCTGAATTTCAATGATCTCAGAGCAGATTAACAGTCAGTCATAGAGGTTTACTTTAGGAAGGAAAAATACTATAAAATAAAAATACTAAAACAGACAAGAGGACGGTAAAGATAACTCTGAAGTACGTGTGTCAAACAAGAGATGAGATACTGAGTAAGACGTGGATAAAAACAGGACGTTATGGTTCCCAAACAATTATATATATAAGTGATGTACTTATATTTATACAAGTATATATATTTAAAGTCATGGTTGACGATTGTGGAGATTGGTAATTATTGTGAACCTGGTTTCCATGGCGATCATGGTCCTATAGTGCGATCTCCACAAAGAGAAAAGAGATGCTTCAGAGTCAAATGAGTGGATTTCATCGTCTACAGATCATCAGATCATTTAAAGAGGATCTGGAGAAGTCTCTGTACTAAAGGGGGACGAGGACTAAAACCAGGATTGGGTGGTCCTGATCTTCTGGGCTTTAAAAACAGACAGGACTCTGGAGTGGGAGTCACCGCATGGACTCAGAATCACCTCAGAAAACACTGACGGTCATTTAACATGATTTTTCATGAAATACAGACTTTTAAATTAACCACAAACACAAGTGATCCAAGTTTATCAATAAAGATATTGATTGATTGATTGATTGATTGATTGATTGATTGATTGATTGATTGATTGATTGATTGATTGATTGATTGATTGAAGTTTGGGGACTTTGTTGAAGTAAACAGAGACAGAGGAGAGAGCTGAGATCAACATCATCTGATCATCTTCACATAAAAGAGGAGAAAAAACACAGAGACAGAGCAGAAATGAATATCCTTATCTGTGTGTGTGTGTGTGTGTGTGTGTGTGTGTGTGTGTGTGTGTGTGTGTGTCACGCCTTTAACCTTATTCAGAGCTTTAAATTCAAACATTCACAGATAAGAGAGAAGAAAGAGCTCAGATATCTGTTCAGACTGATAAACCTGCACACACACACACACACACACACACACACACACACACACACACACACACACACACACTCAGGTAAATACAGGTGTTTCAGTCTGAACTCGGTCCACATGACGGAGGACAGAGTTCTGGTTCCTCTCAGTCACAGCTGAGGGACTAAAATAAAAGTTTTCAGTCTGAGAGCGTGAGGAGACTGTCACTGTGTGTGTGTGTGTGTGTGTGTGTGTGTGTGTGTGTGTGTGTGTGTGTGTGTGTGTGTGTGTGTGTGTGTGTGTGTGTGTGTGTGTGTGTGTGTGTGTGTGTGTGTGTGTGTGTGTGTGTGTGTGTGTGTGTGTGTGTGTGTGTGTGTTTCTGCTGCAAAAACACTCATTAAATACTGGATGAAAAAACATTTTTAACACTTTAAGTTAAATTAAAAAAAAGTGAAAATGAGAAAATGTGAAAAACAGACGCACACAAACCGAACATCGGGGTCGATGTGAGGGCAGACGGGCAGAGAGGAATCTGACAAACGACTGACAAGATCAACAACAACATCTATCTAACCTGTAAAATCAAAAACGGCGTCCGTTTCAGCTCAGACTAAATCACTCAGGTGTGTTTGTCGGGGTCATACTCACGATGACCTCCACGGTGACGGGTACGGTGCTGTTGAGGGCGGGGTTTCCTCCGTCTTTGGCCATCACTGTCAGGTAAATCACCCCGTTAGGAACCTTCTCGTAGTCCAGAGGCCGGATCACACTGATCACTGAGGAGGGAGGAGGGGGACAGGTGTTTACATGACTGTGACTCTGTGTGACAGATTTATGTAGGAATGTGTTCAGACGACTGTGAAGGAGCAGCTCAGAACATGAGAAGATCAGGAGATCATGAATGAGGATATCATACTTCAACATTTTTATGATTTATTAAAGAAAATTACAGTTTTGAGATTATTTTACAATCCCGAGCTAAAGATGATAATCTCATCAAAGATTTCATGAAGAGTTTGGGGAAACTTGACCGTGTTTGAGTCACGTTGGCGTCTGAACTCAGGTGCTGCGTTATGAGAATCATGATCTTTTGGTGTAACTGAGATTCAACAGGTAAGACCAAAAAACTATGGTGGTCCTCAAGTCTAGAGGAGGGTCAGAGAGGTCAGGATCCAAGATGCTTGAAGGCCAGCGTGGTGTTTCCACAGAGTCAACAGAGCTAAAGGTCTACTAGGGGATTTTAGAGACCTTCATCCTTCATCTGCTGAGAAACTTTATGGAGCTCCAGACTCCCTCTTCCTCTTCCTTCCAGCAGCACCAGAGTACCTGTCAAATGTTCTGCAGACCATTTCATTCCTGTGCTGTGATTGGCCAGCTGACCTGAAGATACAGACCAGCTGAAGGTTCCTATCAAACCTCTAACGTCACCTCAGAGACCTTCAGACTGACCTCCACCAGCTTCGACATGTTGATCAAATTCATCCAAATTAAAACTAAAGGTTGAAATATTCGTCATCAAATATCATTTTAGAGCTGCACCTGAACACTGAGTGTGAACTTTGACCTTCTTCAGGTGAGCGTACCTGCGTATCCCTCCACCATGACGATGCTGAAGAAGTCTGGGAAGGCGGAGGCTGAGGTGATGGAGTACGTCAGGAAGTTGTTTGGTGGAGAATCCTCGTCTGTGCCCTGTTAGAGAGAGAGAGAGAGAGAGAGAGAGAGAGAGAGAGAGAGAGAGAGAGAGAGAGAGAGAGAGAGAGAGAGAGAGAGAGAGAGAGAGAGAGAGAGAGAGAGAGAGAGAGAGAGAGAGAGAGAGAGAGGAGAGAGAGAGAGAGAGAGAGAGAGAGAGAGAGAGAGAGGGAGAGAGAGAGAGAGAGAGAGAGAGAGAGAGAGAGAGAGAGAGAGAGAGAGAGAGAGAGAGAGAGAGAGAGAGAGAGAGAGAGAGAGAGAGAGAGAGAGAGAGAGAGAGAGAGAGAGAGAGAGAGAGAGAGAGAGAGAGAGAGAGAGAGAGAGAGAGAGAGAGAGAGAGAGAGAGAGAGAGAGAGAGAGAGAGAGAGAGAGAGAGAGAGAGAGAGAGAGAGAGAGAGAGAGAGAGAGAGAGAGAGAGAGAGAGAGAGAGAGAGAGAGAGAGAGAGAGAGAGAGAGAGAGAGAGAGAGAGAGAGAGAGAGAGAGAGAGAGGAGAGAGAGAGAGAGAGAGAGAGAGAGAGAGAGAGAGAGAGAGAGAGAGAGAGAGGAGAGAGAGAGAGAGAGAGAGAGGGAGAGAGAGAGAGAGAGAGAGAGAGAGAGAGAGAGAGAGAGAGAGAGAGAGAGAGAGAGAGAGAGAGAGAGAGAGAGAGAGAGAGAGAGAGAGTGATGATGAGTGTTTTTAAGGAAGACTCGGAGACAAAGCGTCCACAGAGAGACGTTTAAAGTGAGGCGGAGGACAGGTGCTGATGTTGAGTGTGTGTTTGCGCAGCAGGGTGTGTGTGTGTGAGGGTGTGTGAGCCGTCAGTCAGCGCCGGCATGTTTTCACAGATTAGCGCTGTTATTGGAGCAGACTGGATGAACACCAGCCGAGCCGAGGACACAGACTCTAATCCACAACATCAACACAATGACACCCCCTCATTATCAACACTGCACGCGCACACACACACACAAACACACACACTCGCAGCATCATTACAGGCTGGACAGACCGCCGTCATAAACACGCTGAGACTCACACATCTGTACTCTTTGATTTAACGCCAAAGTGATGAATCAGTAAAGCCGTCTTTCTTCGTCGTCTCCCACAACTTCTTTAACGGAGTCTCTGATGGACTGTCCAAGTTTGAAAACAGATCATTCACAGCTCCGAGTGAGAGCAGAGGAGGAGGAGGAGGAGGAGGAGGAGGAGGAGATCAAATATGTGAACAGAGGAGAGAGAGAGAGAGAGAGAGAGAGGACGAGCAAATATTGGAGAAGATCTGTTGTCAGAGGCTCACAGACTCACCGTCTGTTTGTTCTGTTTTCAACGTTTCCTACTTCTGTCTTTACTGGAGGAGTCCTCAGCTGGGTCTACACGGACGAGGGCTGGGCGATTAATCAATAACAATATTTATCAAAAATTAATTTACCTCAATATCAATAAATAACATGATCAATATCCTTATCGATAGTCGTCATTCTGACATGTTTTGGTCGACTATACGAAGAGCCAATGAAAAGGGGAGTTTCTCTGAGTCCGCTTCACTCTGAACCAATCAAGTATCAACCAACATAGCAGACAGCAGCTCCACCCAACCATAGCAAGAAAATGAGTGCTACCCCCGACAGAAATGACCATGAAGGCTCAACAGATGACCACATCAATGTCAACCACAACACTGGCGTTAGGAAAACGTCGGTGGTGTGGAGGTATTTTGGTTTTTGGAGGTCTCCTAAAAGGTCGTATCCTCCGATCGTAGCTGATCGTAACCATTCAAGTTAACGTGTCAATTTACACCGACTTCTTTCCGTTCCTCTGCGGATCGCCGGACTCCTCAGCTGATCACAAGAGTTCTATTTTTTCTGGACGCCGGAGCATGGCGGATAAATTCAGCACAGATTAACCCGTGCTGGAAAGGAAGTCTCTCAGAAACTGGATCATGACATCCACAGATTTGTGGAGCAGCAGTCATGCAGATGTTCCACCAGACTGAAGACAAAGCTTCTGATTCCCCGTTAGTCCACGTTCCTACCCTCTCCTTCAGTCAGGAGCTTTGGGTCGTAACGGAGAGGATGAGATTCCAGAGGGCCAAGCTGAGGGTCATGGTCAGGAGCTCCATAAAGAGCTTCAACTCAGGTGGTTGGATCACTGGATGTAGATGCCTCTCACTGGTAGACCCTGAGCTTGCTGGAAGGATTGTTTATCGTGTCTGTTCTGGGGACACCTGCGGGTCCCACAGGAGGAGGAGTCAAAGAGAGAGGACTGCTGCCACCATGACGCGGCTCTGGATAACCAGAAGATAGATGTGCAGAAGATAGATGTGCAGAAGATAGATGTGCAGAAGATAGATGTGCAGAACATAGATGTGCAGAACATAGATGTGCAGAAGATAGATGCCTGCACGTCACTTTCTCTACCTAAGTGTGGAGCTCTGAGTCTGCCTGCTGCTGTTTTCATCTCTGAAGTTTTTGAGGTGAACTCAAACATAGAGAGTCGAGTTTGGACCAAAGTCACAGAGGGCCCAACCCTGCTGCTGCTGCTGGACCCCAAGACCCGCTCGGGTCTTTCTCTGGGGGGGCAATCAGAGGAAACTCTGAGTCATTAGTTACAGAGAGCCTGTGAACCTCCGACTGACGCTGACTGATGACTGACCGCTCTCTGTGGGAACAAAACACTCACAAAACACTCACTCTGACCCGTTCAAAGGAGAAGGAGGAGGAAGAGGAGGAAGAGGAGGAAGAGGAGGAGGAGGAGGAGAAGGAGGAGGAGGAAGAGAAGGAAAAGGAGGAGAAGGATTCGGCTGTGCTCGATCTTCTCTGTTTTGGATTTGGAGCCGAATCTTAAAACATGAAAATAAGTTCGTTTTCATGATGGCAGACAGGAAGTGCGAGTGATCCTCCCACCATGACCTCATACGAAGGGCGTAAACGTGTAAAACGAGCGTAACTCTCTCACCCTGATCCGAGCGACCGGCTGCACCGCCTGCTCGTTCTCCCTCAGTGACCCCGCGTACGCCTCCTTCTGGAAGAGCGGGGCGTTGTCGTTCATGTCCAAAACATTCACTCTGATCCTCCCCGTCGTCTCCTCGCCACCGCCGTCCCTCGCCAGCACAGTTAGCGTGAAGCGTCTCATCAGCTCGTAGTCCAGAGGGGCTCGCAGGGTGACCCAGCCCGTCTCCTCGTCCAATGAAAACCTGCAGAATCAGACGGACAGGAACAGATCAGGGACTAAATTTAAGTGTTTATGATATTAGGAAACAAAGGAAACATCATAAAAGAGACTCAGTGTGTCGCTGTTTTAACACATACACTCACCGGCCACTTTATTAGGTACACCTGTCCAACTGCTCGTTAACACTTAATTTCAAATCAGCCAATCACATGGCGGCAACTTAGTGCATTTAGGCATGTAGACATGGTCAAGACAATCTCCTGCAGTTCAAACCGAGCATCAGTATGGGGAAGAAAGGTGATTTGAGTGACTTTGAACGTGGCATGGTTGTTGGTGCCAGAAGGGCTGGTCTGAGTATTTCAGAAACTGCTGATCTACTGGGATTTTCACGCACAACCATCTCTAGGGTTTACAGAGAATGGTCCGAAAAAGAAAAAATATCCAGTGAGCGGCAGTTCTGTGGGCGGAAATGCCTTGTTGATGCCAGAGGTCAGAGGAGAATGGCCAGACTGGTTCGAGCTGATAGAAAGGCAACAGTGACTCAAATAACCACCCGTTACAACCAAGGTAGGCAGAAGAGCATCTCTGAACACACAGTACGTCGAACTTTGAGGCAGATGGGCTACAGCATCAGAAGACCACGCCGGGTGACACTCCTTTCAGCTAAGAACAGGAAACTGAGGCTACAATTTGCACAAGCTCATCGAAATTGGACAATAGAAGATTGGAAAAACGTTGCCTGGTCTGATGAGTCTCGATTTCTGCTGCGACATTCGGATGGTAGGGTCAGAATTTGGCGTCAACAACATGAAAGCATGGATCCATCCTGCCTTGTATCAACGGTTCAGGCTGGTGGTGGTGGTGTCATGGTGTGGGGAATATTTTCTTGGCACTCTTTGGGCCCCTTGGTACCAATTGAGCATCGTTGCAACGCCACAGCCTACCTGAGTATTGTTGCTGACCATGTCCATCCCTTTATGACCACAATGTACCCAACTTCTGATGGCTACTTTCAGCAGGATAATCCGCCATGTCATAAAGCTGGAATCATCTCAGACTGGTTTCTTGAACATGACAATGAGTTCACTGTACTCAAATGGCCTCCACAGTCACCAGATCTCAATCCAATAGAGCATCTTTGGGATGTGGTGGAACGGGAGATTCGCATCATGGATGTGCAGCCGACAAATCTGCGGCAACTGTGTGATGCCATCATGTCAATATGGATCAAGCTCTCTGAGGAATGCTTCCAGCACCTTGTTGAATCTATGCCACGAAGAATTGAGGCAGTTCTGAAGGCAAAAGGGGGTCCAACCCGTTACTAGCATGGTGTACCTAATAAAGTGGCCGGTGAGTGTATATGTATAATCTTATAATCTGGGGTGTCTTTATGAAACCATAACAGAGTCAGTGATGTTATCTCTGGACGTGTTTTTAACCAGCTAAACCTGCTAAATGACGAGCGAAGAGCGTCTAACTATTGAATCATTTCAAGACTGCATGGCTGTGTAAAAAGTAACCCCCTCTGATCGGTGTCTGATGTTCTGCAGCTCTAATGAAGCGGTGTGAGAGTGTGTGTAAGAGTGTGTGGGTTCCTCACTGGTCTGGTTCATCGCTGAAGTAATATCGGACCACCCCGAAAGTTCCTGCGTCTCCGTCTGTGGCCTGGACAGGAAACAGAAAAACAGAGACACACTTTCAGTCACAAAATCAGACGGTAAAAAAAACATAAAATTACGTTTTAACACATATTTATGGAAATCTACATCTAGGAACAAAAACCTCCCAAACCGACTTTGTCTTTGGACGTCTATTCCAGAGTTTACGGTTTGTTCCTCAGATCTCATTTCATCAGGTTTGGATCTCATTTCCCTCCATCTGCCGTTGTTCTCTTACAGATACGCTACGACACAAACCGCCAACTCTCTGAGTTTGATTGAAGACGTGTAAATTTACGTTAAAGCTGATGTGAAGAGGAGGAGTCGCTGCTACTGATTGTAAAATTCCCCAGACTCTGAACACAACAGCTTTCCACATCTCATACTAATTACAGCTGTATTATATTTATGTGTGTGTGTGTGTGTGTGCACGTGTGTGAGAGCGTGTAACGTGAACATATTTCAGTGCCACGTCTGCAGATGGCTGTCGGTGATGCTTGTGTTTCTCACTCTGACTGTGTGTCGATGATAAAAACACTCACGCCTGTGTTCACTCGGAGGTGTTGATTGGATAAAACCCGATATAATTGATACAAGTTTATGATCACATGACTCCGCCCACTTTAAAAACAGCAACGACTGCTGTCATCTGTCAGCGTGTCGGAGAAACAACACGGCATAAAGAGCAACACTCTGGGACGACACATTAACGCAATCTATCTCTGTTCAACATGCACACACTCAGAGATGTGTGTGTGTGTGTGTGTGTGTGTGTGTGTGTGTGTGTGTGTGTGTGTTGATGGATGTCAGCTGCAGACTCTGCTGTAATAGAGTTTCAGTTCAGCAGCTCTGCAGTCAGTTAAAGGGTCAATCTGCAGCTTCACACTGTGATTCACTGACACACACACACTGTTACAGAGGACACAGTGTGTGTGTGTGTGTGTGTGTGTGTGTGTGTGTGTGTGTGACAAACATGCGTCATTGTATTCAGCTGTAACACAAACTTCCACTGTGTCTTCCTGTCTTGTATGATCTGAACTGTGTGAGGTTCACAGCAGAGTTTAAAGGGATATTTCAGTATTTCTGAAGTGAGGTTGTCTGAGTCACACGTCATTGGTCAGTGTTTCCACGACAGTAGATGTCTGTTAGCTCCGCCCCTTTAATGAGAAACTGCAGGGAGAGCTGGTGTGCACGCTAGGCGACAGTTTTCTGCAGTCGGACACATAATAAAAAGACCCTCAAACACTCGCCTCAGTTTAAGTGTTCGCTCTCCACCCCCCCGACTGCGCCTAGAAATTCTGTCCATAAAGGTTCTGAACAGAACCGGTGACAAAGGGCAGCCCTGGTGGAGTCCAACTCTCACTGGAAAGGAATCAAACTTACAGCCGGCTAATGATCGTAACCATTCAAGTTAACATATTAACCTCCACCTTCATCCTGATCGTCTCCTAAAAGGTCGTATCCTCCGATCGTAGCTGATCGTAACCATTCAAGTTAACGTGTCAATTTACACCGACTTCTTTCCGTTCCTCTGCGGATCGCCGGACTCCTCAGCTGATCACAAGAGTTCTATTTTTTCTGGACGCCGGAGCATGGCGGATAAATTCAGCACAGATTAACCCGTGCTGGAAAGGAAGTCGGGCACAGACACAAAATAAAACATCTGGCTTCTTTTCAAAATAAAACACTCCGTGTTTCAGGAGGATCGTATTTCACAACATGCAAACGGGCGGAGACGAACAAGTGAAAGGTTTTTAGACGCCATTTCACCCCGATGACACCATGGATGAGGAGATGCTGATTCTAGAAGTCTAGAAGTAGATTTCCTCCTCTGGAAGGACACAATCTACTGCTTATATGTCTATGTGTCTGTCTTTAGAGAGACAATGCACAGCAGCAATGCATTGTGGGAAACTCTGAACTAAATCACCCAATGGGGGAAGGAACCACGAAACTTCACAAGTGAAAGTATTGAGTGAAAAAAACACACACTTGTACAACCTCAATAGAAATGTAAAACAGAGGGGTGTCAGGGGTCCAGGACCCTAAATGAACCGCCTCAGAAATCCCTCTGTGGACATTTCCATCCATCCATCATTCATCCATCCATCATCCATCCATCCATCCATCCAACTGCTGCTGGAGTTTAAGGTCTTTAACAAACAGTCGGCAAAGAGAGAGAGAAAGAGAGAGAGAGAGTCCCCTGTTCTCTCTCTCTCTCCTCTCTCAGCCTGAGCTCGGCTCCTGTCACCTCCTCGATAGCTGTCACGCTAACACCCCCTCTGCTATCATTGGAGCACTTATGGGCCTGTCACTCACCTGGGAGAGGGGGAGGAGGAGGAGGAGGAGAGGGAGGCACCGAGGGGGGAGAGTGTGCTGAGAGAGATATGTGGAGGAGAGGACAGACGGGGGCGGGGCCTCAGGGGGGAGAGAAGTAAAGACAAGAAGGAGAGAGGGAGATAAGGAGGGCGGGGGGGCGGCTGAGTGTCATTAAATGATGAGGTCATCGAGGAAGGACAGGTGAGGACTCAGGTGAGAGAGAGAGAGAGAGACTGCAGAGTGAAATACCTCACAGGTGAACAGAGAGAGAGAGAGAGAGAGAGAGAGAGAGGAGAGAGAGACATAAAAAACAAAGACTAAACGTTTAGTGTGTGTGTTCAGATGCGTGTGTGTGTGTGTGTGTGTGTGTGTGCGTGCGTGTGTGTGTGTGCAGAGCGAAAGGCTCTGCAGGATGGCTGGCAGAGCTAAACAGCAGGGTGTAATTTTTAGGAGGACAGAAGCACATTGATGGCTGCAGCCGCTGTTCCATCTGTGAGAGGAAATCTACACACACACACACACACACACACACACACACTCACACTCACACTCACACACACACACACACACACACACACAGACCAAAACACACACACACACACACACCTATAAATGCATTCAATTTGAGAGGCACAAATATGTCTCACACAAACATAACCTGCGGGGCTCAGATGTGAAAGAGCTCAAATCTGCATTTCCGGGACTGTCCACTAGAGGCAGTCTCCTCATGTGAGTTCAGTTTTCTTTCTATAGGATTTTTAATGGACATAAGCATGAGGGCCAAAGTGCTTCATGGACAACAAACAACAATTAAACCATACCAGACTAAAACAAAGAAAATGATTTAAAAAATAACCCCTAAATACAGACGATAAATTCATCTTATTTCTAAAAAAACAGACAGAGCAGCTGCTGTAACTGTTAGAGGGTCTGTGACTCTGACCAAGTGAACGTTTGACTCTGTATGTTATGATAGAGCTATTGGTTATTATAGAGTCAATATAGAGTGATCAGTTATTATACAGTAATTAGTTATCATAGAGTTATTATAAAGTTACTGATTATAGAGTCGTTATGGCAACAGTTATCAGTTATCAGTTATTATAGAGCTACTTATGAGTTTTAATAGAGTCATCATTTATAATAGAGTAATCAGTTATTATAGAGTAATAAGTAATCATAGAGTAATTATAGAGTTATTACAGATTTATTATAGAGTTATGTTATTATAGAGTTATCAGTTATTATAGAGTAATTATAGTTACTGATTATAGAGTCGTTATGGCGACAGTTATCAGTTATCAGTTATTATAGAGCTACTTATGAGTTTTAATAGAGTCATCAGTTTTAATAGAGTCATCAGTTATTATAGAGTTATCAGTTAATCATAGAGTAATTATAGAGTTATTACAGATTTATTATAGAGTTATGTTATTATAGAGTTATCAGTTATTATAGAGTTATTATAGTTACTGATTATAGAGTCGTATGGCGACAGTTATCAGTTATCAGTTATTATAGAGCTACTTATGAGTTTTAATAGAGTCATCAGTTTTAATAGAGTCATCAGTTATTATAGAGTAATAAGTAATCATAGAGTAATTATAGAGTTATTACAGATTTATTATAGAGTTATGTTATTATAGAGTTATCAGTTATAATAGAGTAATTAGTTATCATAGAGTTATTATAGAGTTACTGATTATAGAGTCGTTATGGCGTTATCAGTTATTATAGAGCTACTTATGAGTTTTAATAGAGTCTTCAGTTTTAATAGAGTTATCAGTTAATTCAGAGTAATAGAGCCATCACCAGAGTATTGATGTAAACCCAGACTGAGTTACTACACAGTTATCATAGAGTCAAAATGGAGTTATCAGTTGTTATTATAGAGTTGTTACAGAGTCATCCGAGTGTTGCTGTAGTAGACTGAGTTGTAGTTTTTTGTTGTAACAGAGCTAGAGTTGCTGAATATAAAGTGTGCAGCCCCTCAGGTCCTCCGTCTGAACCACACCTTCCTCAGAAATGACTTCTCAGTCCACCAGTCTGGTTAAATGATGTGTTTCTTTCTTCAGAGGCAGAGCCTGCAGCCAATCACACACCTGTGTGTGTTCATGTGTGTGTGTGTGTGTGTGTGTGTGTGTGTGAGCCACTGAGCTCATTAGTGTGTGTGCATGCCTGTTAATGCCGGTTTATCAGTGTGTGTAATGTGTGTGTGTGTGTGTGTGCGTGTGTACTGAGTGTGGAAATTTAGCCTCAAACTGAAGAAATGTTTTCGTGACATTAAAGTTCAGAGTCTGATTAAAGTGAAACTGGAAAACTCTGAGGTTAGATCAACTTTCAGAACTGAAATCACACACTCATCAGCTGATTTAAACCTAATCGATCAGTCAGAGACTTTGAGGGCGTGGCCAATCAAATAATGATTGACATCTGTCTCTTTCAATCCAAAAACATCTGCACGAAGTCTGTTAAAAATGACAGAATTATGACATGTTTTAAAGTCTGGATTGAATCTGATGTTTGTTTCTTTTCTAAAACTAAACCAGTTTTAACACTTTTAATATCAGAGAACACAGACTGATGTGGATCAGGGTTCGACCATCATCTTAAAATAAGTGTGTGAGATAAAAACAGACGGTTTCATTCAGTCTGTCCATCTGCTCTGAACACGACAGACAAACTTCTGTTTTCAGTCTGAACGGATTAAAAAGACGAAACAAGGCTGAGAATCTGTGTGTGTGTGTGTGTGTGTGTGTGTGTGTGTGTGTGTGTGTGTGTGTGTAGAGGGGCGATATTATCAGCTGTTATCTCCTGGACTGTATGAGGTTAAAGCTCTGAGCTGAATTTGAATTGATTGGCTCTTAAAATGAGTTTCTGCAGGAAAAGGAAACCAATTACTGACTGTCAGAGCACACGCACACACACACACACACACACACACACACACACACACACACAGAGAGGACATTCCTGACAGTCGGTGTGAACTGATGAAGACATGCTGTCAGGGTGTCGTAGCTCTGATGCTAACAGCTCGTTAGCCTTCGGCCCGCCGTCCTGCAGGGATCATCAGCTGATCGTTTATCGGAGCTTCACACAAACAGCTGACGGACAGTCCGGACTCACTTCCTGACAGTTTCTCCTCAGAGCTGTTAATCACTTTAGAGAAACAGCAGCAGGACTTCTTTAAAGGCCGACCCGCCTTGTTAGCCCGTGTTCTGAGCGGATGGGATCGGCCTTATTTACTCCTTAAATGTTACTCCGATCAGGTGAACAGGATGAACTCTTAATACGACTCTGTCATCTGGACAGTGAGCTGTGTGCCAATTACCAGTGTGACAAGTAAGTGAGTCTAAAACTCAGCATAGGTGTGTAATCTTCTACATATTCAGTGTTGAAGCTGTAGTGCAGCCTCCTGCCACTAGCGGGGGCTGTAACTGCAGTTTCACATTAATGCTCAACTACCTGGATACAAACAAACAGATTTTGACTCGTAGCTCAGCAGGATTTGTTCATGTTTTGATCGTCTCTTTACTTGTTTCTGTTTAATTAATTAATTAAATTTATTTCTGTTTTTCCGGAATGCTCCGGTGTTCGGAAAAACTGAGGATGCAGCATCTATGATTTCCAGTTCTTCGTTGAAAAACTCTTCTTTCCAAAAGAGAGTTAGATTTTGATTTTGATCCGCAGAGGAACGGAAAGAAGTCGGTGTAAATTGACACGTTAACTTGAATGGTTACAATCAGCTACGATCGGAGGATACGACCTTTTAGGAGACGATCAGGATGAGGAGGAAATTAGCTGTTACGGGGGCTGATACGTTCATTATCTGCCGACATGAAGCTACGAGTGATAGAATATCTGATGGAAAACTGCAGAGATCTGGAGCAGAAACAGCAAACTGGAAATATAAACTCTGATACATCTATTGTTTAATGATCTATATCTGATAATTGATCAGTTTCTCACTCTGAACTCTGAACTCACAAGTTCAGTAAAAACAGAGACGTCTAACCTCCCCCTGAGGGTGTTTTCTCTCTCTCTCTCTCTCTCCTGAGAAACACGAGAACAGCCTGTTTCCCTCCGTCAGCTCTGACCTGCTGCTCCTGTACGGGTTGATGAGAGCTGTCTGTGTTTTTACTGCTCACACTTGAATGTAATCGAGGAGGCAGCAAACATTTACGACGTCTTTATTTCTCTAAAACACGAGCGAGCGAGCGAACGAGCGAACGAGCGAGCGAGCGGGAGGAAGGGGGAGTTAACAGAGGGACCACGACTGACGACAAACAGACGCTCTCCAACCAGAACACAGACTGTCAGGACTGTTCACAGGTTTTTACTAAGATATATTGACTATGTAAATGTTCTGTTATAATGTTTATACTGTGCTTTTAATAATAATAATAATAATGATAAAACATTTGATTTTTAGTACCCTTTACTTAGAGAGACCTCAAAGGGCTTCATCTTAAAAGCAAAGAAATTTCACAGTAAAGGAAAATAAAAACAAGTAATTGGTTAAAAAAACAAGAAAAACATCTCATGAAAGAGTAAAAGCAGGATGAGCAGGTTCTATTTATTTATTATTTTTTAAATTAAATTATGTTTTGGTAAATTTGCCGTACAGCCATAAAGTCTCTGAGTTAAAAAAAAGGAAAATGTAGAAAGATTTTTTTTTTATCCTACAAATATTAAAACAGATTTTTGTGTTGATTCTAAATTTGTTGTGAAAACTTTTCTTCTGTTGGTTGGATTTGCAAAATATTATTAATATTATTAATTAATATTAAGGAACTTTGAATTGATGTGAAATTAAAAAAAAGAGAAAACTGATCGAACTGATTAATTCAACATTTTCATGTCAATATCCGTCTAAAAAATACCGTGGAGCTTTTTCAGATAACTTAGTCGATTTAAACCATATAAAGAGTTTTGTACCATAATGTGAGCTTGATTAATTAAGACCTTAAATTATAAAGTAAAAACTGCTGTGAGTATGTGTGTGGGGTTAACAGCCACTGGCGAGCACGAAAATGTCACTGCGCCAGCTGGTTCTACTGACACCTCTCCCTGCCACGCCCAGCTTGGCGGACCTCGGTGCGCCTCAGTCTACAAAAATACCAAAGTGGCAGTGCGTCAGTGGTCCGCCAACCTTCACCGTGCTGCTGGTGGGCATGAAAATAGAGCCCTATATGTGTGTGTGTGTTACATACGCACATACGACAGAGGGGAGGTGGTGTGCTCTACCTGCCTCAGACTTTAGCTTTCTACAGAACGAAGCCGTATCACCGACATTTACTGTCTGAAAATATTTATTTATTTGATGAAATTGGTCTGACTGAAAAAGAGAAAATGAGACTGAAGAAGAAAATGTGTGTCAGAAGATTGCAGCGTTCTTCTCCTACAGCTTCAATCTGCTTCAAACTCTCCTCTTCTGTTTTATATGCAGGAAAATGACATTAATATTTAACACTGTAATCAATGCATGGACAGATTTTACACGCACAACAGTAGATTTACATATCCTCACTATAACTGCTGTACAAATGATTTATGCATTCGCTTTGTATATGAAATTATGTGCTCTCTCTCTCTCTCTCTCTCTCTCTCTTTCTCTCTCGGTCCTCAGTGATGGAGGGATGGGGTGAGGACGAGCAGACTGAGGATGTACAGAATAATAAAGAGTTGACTTCAGAGACACAAACATGAGAAGAAAACAAAGCCTGAATGGAGGATGTTTCTGTTTTTTTCATTATTGTCTGAATGAAAGGGTGAACGCTCCATCCTTCTTTTATTTCTCTCTCTCTCTCTGGAGGAGGGTTCGTCCTCTGTCCTGTACACACTCACCTCACCCTGTCAGAGCGCCACAATAAGAGCCTGTTATTAACACACACACACACACACACACACACTCGTGCGCTAACACAGAGCCGGCCTCAGCCTTTTATTACAATAATGAATTATAATTACTGCTGTGAGTATCAGCCTGTAAACGCTGAATAAACTGTGTCTGCAGAAACATCCTGAGCTCGGTAATTTAGAACCATCTGCTGCAAACATTTATCATCGGGCCGCACAAATGTACCACACACACACACACACACACACACACACACACACACACACACACACACACACACACACACACACACACACACACACACACACACATTCTATAAAACACACAGATGACATACAACATCCTGCGTCTGATTTATATTACAGTAGAGCAATATAAGAGGAGGAGGTAAACTGAAGCTATTTCTGTTTTTCTGTTTGTATCCTTCAATCTGAGAGAGAGAGAGGGAGAGAGAGACAAAGAGAGACAGAGAGAGAGAGAGAGACAGAGAGAGAGGGAGAGAGAGAGAGAGAGAGAGAGAGAGGGAGAGAGAGACAAAGAGAGACAGAGAGAGAGAGAGAGACAGAGAGAGAGCTGAAAAAACAAGATAAATAAGGGATGAAAGAAGTGGAAATCAGAGATGAAGCAGCTTTTTTTTCAGACATGTCCTTCTGCGCCGTCGTGTACTCCAGCTGTTTGAAGAAAATAAACCTCTCCACGTTCAGACCGATGTGATCTAAAGAGATCTCCCTCTAAATGTGACCTTTTTTAAACTTGAATCACATTATTTATCAAGTTTTTACAATTAATTAAACTTTAGAATTGACTGCTGGGGTAAAGAGAATGTGGGTATAAGTTCTTTGACATATAAGCAAAAATGAAGATTGGAACAAACCAGGATCACAAAATACACAGAAGTGTCTTTTCACTGAATCTTAGACCCTCCCACCAGGGGAGATGCATGAAGAGATGAAGGAAACAGAGAAGGGAGCAGGAAAGGAGACATGAGACGTCCTTCTCTGATCAACTCTGATTGGTAGATAATCCAGAGGTTACAGGATTCACTTCAACACTGAGTTTCTACTTCCTGTTATTCATCAGTCGTGAAAATGAAGCCTAGCGTTAGTCAGGACACGACGTCAAGCGCTGATCCGCAGCCAATGGCTAGTAGCCACCTCAACCAGCTGATTTCCTCCTAGCTCCTACTGGTCCTTTGCCTTAAGAGCGCCCTATTTAAAACCGCCCTAACCCCGCCTCTTCCTCTGCTTCGACAGCCAACCAGCAACTCACCGCCACCCCAGCTCCACCCCCATGCCAGCTGATTAGCTAATTTCTCCACTACTCTTGAAGCGCCCCTTTTCTGGGGGGTTCTGTTCATCGCTGCTCTACCCCCCGTCGTCTCCGCCTTCATGATGCCTCGTAAAGGGCGGGACGGTGCTCTTCCTGCCGCTGGCCTTTCATGCATGCCTGCATGGAGAACGGGGCCCCCGAACAGAACCTCGCGATGGCTCCTGAAGGGGAAGGAAGGGGCTCTTGGTGCCTCTGGCTTCCACGCAAGCGCATGGAAGGGCAGGGACCCCGAACAGAAACATGCCGCCAAATTTAACTTTTCACGATAAATCTGAATTTTGACAAAGTTTTACTGACTGAAATATGATTAAGTCAAAGTAAAACACCAAGATATTGATGCAAAATTCACGATTTTAACTCTGTCTTAACTCTATTATATGTCTTTACGTGTGACAGTCTTTGTATTTTAGCGCTGTCTCTCAGGTGAGAAAAAGATTATTTCTATTCTATTCTATAATCAGTGAAATCATATTACACACACACACATAGCTTTCTCGTTGATAAGTATCTCCTCTCTCAAAACTTAATTTCATGTAAACCTGAAGGAGACACTTCCTGCAGTAATTCATCATGACTGACCAAATCAAATACCTTTAATTTAACAAACACTCCAAGTGTAATTTACTTGTAGTTCAGGACAGTCTTGGATTAATCATCTTCAGGATTTACAGGATTATAATTTCTTGGTCCATATTTTGTTGTTTTGCATGTTTCTTCGTCGCACAGACTCGGAGTCTAACTTCCCCACAAACCCTCTGGCTGTTCTGTGTTACAGAGAGAAAAAAATCAATGAAACTCCTGAAATTCATCAGCAGTTTGATGTTAAAACAGAGAGAAGAGGAAAACGAGAAAAACTGACGAAAGACTGTAAATAAGAAAAGAAACGAGAGAGAAGAAAAAACAGAGAGAGGATCTGTCTCCAGAGAGAGAGAGAGAAAATCACAATAAATATTTATAATGATCAGTAATGCTGCACAACATACATACATATTAGATGTCCTCTGTGTGTGTGTGTGTGTGTGTGTGTGTGTGTGTGTGTGTGTGTGTGTGTGGACTGTAACAGCAGATAACACTCGGTCAGATGAATCGAACACAGACTCTGTAAACCTGAGTGTCTGTGTGAATCCTGCTGGAGCTAACATGGATAATTTCCATCAGCATAGGTATGAAGAATTATTCCGACATTATCCAGAGGAGCAGAAACACACACTCACGTTAATAATAACACAGCGCACAGCTGCAGGAGCGCAGGCCGCCCGAACCCGGCTCTGTTTCATCGCTCCATCACTATTAGGAATCTATTATGAGCCTGATAATTACAGGACATGAAGGTTCGAGCAGGATCCTCTCTGCTGCTGCTGCTGTCGGCTTCATTAACACACACACACACACACACACACACACACACACACACACACACACACACACACAGAGCGACACTTTCAGCTGTTTTCACTTTAGTTTCTCTGGGTTCATTATTGTCGGTCATCAGATTCCTGCTGATTTTATGACGATCTGCACGCAGATGTTTTTTCAAATGCACTCTTACCAACGCAGATATACAGACTAGGGCTGGGCGATATGTCCTCAAATCAATATCACGATATATTGATCAGTTCACCTCGATAACGATAAATAGACGATAACTACTCCACTAGCTGCTCACCCCCTCCCACATTAACTTCGTCTACTTCAGCCGCTCCAACTTTCTCTCCGTCCTCCATCTCCTCACCTGTCTTTCCCTCTTTGTTACAGACTGGATGGGGTGGAGTCACGTCTCTGATGTAGGACAGCGTCTTAAAGGGACATGAGACCATAGCCTACCTACACACATCCAAAACAAACTTTGATTATTTAACTTTTTTGACACCAAATATGCCGATATGGGCAAAAAGAGGTCAGTTATTGTCGTAAATTTCAGTATCGGTTTATTTTCGTTTTTTCGCCCAGCCCTTCTTAGGGATGGAAATGATAAGATTTTATCGATATCGATGCCGTTATCGATTCAATTCTGTAACGACTCCCTTATCAATGCCTTTGATTTAAAAGATGTCTGCCACCTTCAGTGAGAGTCTAAAATAATCAAACAGAAATGTTATTTATACAGCATTTCTGACATTGTGTTTATGTAAACACAGGACACACGTTAGAGTGACCATATTCTGAACCCCCCAAAAAGAGGACACCACTACACGGGGCGGACTTGTGCGTGAACTTTTGAGGGTATTTCTGGTCGGGTCGAGTGTTTTTATGCTCTTCTAACTCAGTTAAACAAATTATTCTGAATTCCTAAAGACAGCGCACGCGTGTGTCGCATCAGTGGCTTTGATTAGAAGTGAGCGGAGGGGCGGAGCTGCAGAGAGCACTGATGCTCTGCACTGTTTTATAATCAATGGATACATTTATTATGGCCCCCCAGAAGAAGACATGTCCGGGTAAAAGAGGACGTATGGTCACTCTATCATATGTACCTTTAATGCCTTGATGAGACAGAGCAACAGCGGCTGATGACCAGCGGAGAACATCGAATACATGTGACTCCTTAGATTTGACGCCGTGCCCCGTTGACAAATGTTGAAGCATGTTGTTGGTGTTTCCACCTTTGCATGTTATCACTGCTCCACAAACGTTGAACTGTTGTCGTCTTTCTTAGTAAATTAAGCCACTCTTTAGAGCGTTTAAGACAACTTTTCGTTCCGTCCATCATGTTTTTTTCTCTGTCTCTGTTCTCGTTCGTGTAGACTGGCACTCACAAGAAAGAAATCGTTACGATAAAATGTAAATGATGTCGATGTTGAACCATTTGGAATCGGTTCTCGATTCCCATCCCTGGCCCTAATACAGACGACCTGTTACTTTAGTTGGTGTTACCCAATGAAGGACCGACTTGTTGATTCGTGTCAATAACACCTGTCCTGTTAAAAATACAACAATTTTGTCGTCTGAACCTTTTTTTTATTACAGGTGACCCTGAGGACAGGCGAGACCTTCTCTGGATTGTTTTCTTCCCACTTGTTCACCATGATTTCCTCCGTCTGAGGTCAGGTTCGATGGCGACAGTCGTGTTAGATTTCCAGTTCAGACACCGAGGAGTGTTGTTGGAGGTGGTGTGTTGATGTGAGAACGGCTCTCAGAGAGCTGACATGAAGTTTGGAGACGTTTAAAGTGAGCTGCTGAGTCTCTCAGTAAAAACAGAACCACTTGTTATGGACCTCATGCTTTCATTTGTCATAATTAACATTTCAAATCTGCGTTCAGTTGAATAGAGAGAGAGAAACATAATTTATCCCTCACAGTGCGCTGATGGACGGGTGGAGTTATTATTTCACTGCTGCCCCCTCACAGCACAGAAGGTCTGCAGAGTTCAGAACAGAGAACCGGAGCTAACTGAGGTCGGGTTCAGATTCTGGACTCTGAACTTCAGCACAACAATCAAAATATTGATAATTACTCAGTAAGAGGAGAACAGCCTCGGCTTTTTTCAGCTCCAACCTGGACCCGACCGTCCTCCTCCAACTTTAGACTCCAAAACAGTTTGATCCGTCCACGTCTGCCGCAGCGTCCGCTCCAAAATAAACATCTCATTATCGTCACAAACAGGCGCCGTGTTTGATCAGACCGCCACCGCCACCGCCGCTCATAAACAAACAGTCTCAGCTAGCTTCATCGGATTAGCATGGCAGTAACACGGCGGCTACATTACTAATGAACCCCAATATGACACAGACGCACCAGTAAACAAGACTGAGCAAACACAACACACACACACACACACACACACACACACACACACACAGTAATCTTAGTGGATAATGAATAATGGAGGTTTTAGTGAGTGTGTATGTGGACCAAAGAAGACCTTTAGAAGAACTCTGGTGTCGTTAGTTCAGGTCTGACCAATCAGGACGTCTTTATTAGACTCATATACTTCTGCACATGTAACTGTATATAATACTGTGTATACTACTGCATACAATACTGCACACGTAACTGTATATAATACTGTGTATACTACTGCATACAATACTGCACATGTAACTGTATATACTACTGTGTATACTACTGCATATACTTCTGCACATGTAACTGTATATAATACTGTGTATACTACTGCATATAATACTGCACATGTAACTGTATATACTACTGTGTATACTACTGCATATAATACTGCACATGTAACTGTATATACTACTGTGTATACTACTGCATATACTTCTGCACATGTAACTGTATATAATACTGTGTATACTACTGCATACAATACTGCACATGTAACTGTATATACTACTGTGTATACTACTGCATATAATACTGCACATGTAACTGTATATACTACTGTGTATACTACTGCATATAATACTGCACATGTAACTGTATATACTACTGTGTATACTACTGCATATAATACTGCACATGTAACTGTATATACTACTGTGTATACTACTGCATACAATACTGCACACGTAACTGTATATACTACTGTGTATACTACTGCATATACTTCTGCACATGTAACTGTATATACTACTGTGTATACTACTGCATATAATACTGCACATGTAACTGTATATACTACTGTGTATACTACTGCATATAATACTGCACATGTAACTGTATATACTACTGTGTATACTACTGCATATAATACTGCACATGTAACTGTATATACTACTGTGTATACTACTGCATATAATACTGCACATGTAACTGTATATACTACTGTGTATACTACTGCATATAATACTGCACATGTAACTGTATATAATACTGTGTATACTACTGCATATGTAACTACATTTATAACTGAGCATGTAACTGCATACCATACTTCAAATATTATAGCTTATGTAAATATATATGTTACTGCATATAGTAATGCATATGTAACTACATATAATAATACATAAAATAAGGCATATGTAATTGTATATACTACTGCATATAATACTGCAAATGTTAATGCATTCAATACTGCATTCTAGATGTAATGTAATTCTAGATCAATACTACTCTAGATGTAACTGTATATACAACTGCATGTCTAATTGCATATAATACTGCAGATGTAACTGCATATACTACTGCAATACTACTCTATATGTAACTATATACTACTGCATATACTAGTGCAGATGTAACTACATATAATACTGCACACATAACTGAATGTGCAGTACTCTGTTCTACTACACACTGTTTAGTAGAAGTGAGTATCTGGATTCAGGTCTGCAGCTGGATTCAGGTCGGTGCAAAGATTTCCCACCTCTGAGGAGTCAGCTTTCACCCACAATGCACCTGTTCTCTGGAGCCATCTGTCTCAGACACCTGCTGACGACTGTAATGAAACATTAAACATCTGTCCTCGTCCTCGCTCTCCTTAAAGGCGTCTCCTCACTGAATGTTAAAGTTTGAAACCGTCAGTTTTCCGAAGGTCTGAACTCTGTCTCCATGTTTAAACGGTTTTAAATAAAGTTGAACAGATTTGAAGATCTGACAGTTTATTTCTATTTCTGGGTCTCAGAGCAAAGTTAGCCGAGTGTGTGAAACAGATGTTCAATCTGTGTGTGTGTCTGTGGGTTAAATTTGTGTGTATTTGTGATCTTAACATTTGTGTGCACTTTTCAAACACTTTCTCTCTCTCTCGCCCTCTCTCTCTCTCTCTTCCTCTCTCTCTCTCTCTCTCTGAGTTGTGGAGTATGAAGTATGTAATCTCCATATCTCATCAGCTCTCGGTACATAAACAGTATTGATTTTCACACTCCTGGTTTCGCTCCTGACTGCGGTGGATTGGCGGTTTTTGTCCCTGAACTGACTCGTGAATAATAAGGAGGGTCTCCAGGACCTGATGGAGGTTTTATTCCAGCTTTGGAAGAGTTCATATTTCATCTCGGATTCTGAAGTTTAGAGTTTCATTCAACATCAACAAGAATCTGCTCCATAGAAAAAGTCCAGAACTGTTAGAGAAACGTTCAGTGTGGAGATTCTCCCCGTACCTGGGATTTCCACTGTCTGCTAATTCCTACCAGATCCGTTTGTGAGGCGAATTTCAGTTATCATGCAAACTTATAAGAACCGGCGGAGTCACATACAAATCTACTTCTAGACTTCTAGAATCAGCATCTCCTCATCCATGGTGTCATCGGGGTGTTTTATTTTGAAAAGAAGCCGGATGTTTTATTTTGTATCTGTGCCCGACTTCCTTTCCAGCACGGGTTAATCTGTGCTGAATTTATCCGCCATGCTCCGGCGTCCAGAATAATAGAACTGGAGATTGCCCGTATCTGAGAACGCCATCGTTGAGAATATTAAGTTTCTATCACAGCTGAAAAAGCCTCTACAGCGTTACGTCTGTTTTCTTCAGTTTGGTTGAAGTCCCTCGACTCTCTGTTTTCTTCTTCTCTTTGTCTTTTCTCGATCAGACGTCCACCACCAGTTAAAGTTTGTTTCTCCTTAAATAAACGAGAACATTTCAAACATTTCCATCTTGTTTTATGCTCAGAAACTTTTAGAGTAATCAGACAGATTAAATCATAACCTAAAATTAGAGGTCAAAGGTCAAAAACACTCAGAGACTTTAACGACAGCTAAATTTAAATCTCTATTAAACTGAATCTTTGAGACGCTCTCCTTCATCTACATTAAACTTGGTACTACAGAGTGGAGGGTCTGCTGTGTTCGGGGGTTTCGAGGGTTTTCATCGGTGGTTTTTATTTAAGCGTCTGCAGATTGTGGAGCAGCTGGTCGGCGCTCTGCAGCAGGAGACCGTGTGAGGACATGATGTGAACTGACGGACTCTTTAAACGGAGAGAAAGTCCACCAACACAGCTGGAGGGGATGAATAATACTACTTTATAAACCCTCTTCTAATTGGATTAATGTTTATGGAGGTGGTCCAGACGTTATTATCTCCAACGATATTAATCCAATATGAGGAATAAAAAACAGATTTTCTGCTCGACTTTAATGTCTTTATGTTTTTAATACGTCTGAGGGAGAAAATCAAACTTTACTGAACTTTAAGAGGAAGTTTGAGGGTGGTACTGTTGACTGAAATGATCCCGTTCATGTCAAAGTCCGGGGCCGACAGACTCACCATGATCCGGAGCAGAGACGTGCCTGACGGCGTGTTCTCAGGGAGGCTGATGTTGTAGAGCGGTTTGCTGAAGATCGGACGGTTATCGTTCTCGTTGATCAGCTCGATGAAGACTCGAGCAAAACCCACGTGGTCCGACATGGACTCGTTGGCGTAGAGCTGAAAGAGGACAGATTAGATATAGATATACAACATCTTAGATATCACACATATTTATTCAGAATCACAAACATCTCCTTTTGTACCAAACAAGCTTGTTTTTTAAGAATCAGATCAGCCGGCGTGTCGTCTATCCGCCTCTGTAATCTACTCAGCGATGAACTCATTTCACTGTCCAAACAGTCACAGTGTCAGACGCAGATTCAGCCTCAGTCAGGCGCCACAGAAATAACAACAGACCATAAATGAAGCTTCAGTCAGTCCTGAGACGACAAACTGACCCGGCGTTTTACATCTGCTCTGAAACGGAGAGAGTCAACGGAAACCAAACAAAAAAACAGACACTACAGGTACAACACTCGGCTCTGAAACAACACGTACGCTCTAAAGAAGGCTGTATACGTAAAATATAAAAGGTTTAAAGTTTGATTCAGTGGAAGGACATCCACAGGACACTTTACATGTTTGATAACCTGGAAGCTGGAAATCACAGATTAAAGAAATCCACCTTTTATTTCCTTTCCCCACTCTTTATAAATGTCTAAAGGTTAGAAAACTGAGCTGTTGAAGACGTTAAACATTTGTTCTGTCCTTTCACTCTGTGTGAGTCTCAAACCCAGAATTCACTCCTTCATTTATTAAAAACATGGTGTCGGTCTTACGGAGAAGCTGTAGCTGCGGATGTGTTCGTAGTCCAGGGGCATGGCCACCCTCATCCTGATGTCTGCACGGCCCTGCACCGCCGTGGGCGAGATGGTGAAGTAGTCAGAGTTGTTACCTGTCAGGAAGACCTGAAACATGCTGTTTACACCCTGGAGAGAGAGAGAGAGAGAGAGAGAGAGAGAGAGAGAGAGAGAGAGAGAGAGAGAGAGAGAGAGAAAGAGCGAGAGAGAGAGAGAGAGGTTTGTTTAGAAGGAGCTGCAGGTTATTTTTCTGCTCACATAAATAATTTCTGGACAAAAGATTCAGTCGACAACAAAAGAGTCTGAAAACAGAAGAATAAACAGAATGATACAATAACACACACACACACACACACACACACACACACACACACACACACACACACACACACACACACACACACACACACACACACACACACAGAAAACTTCACCGTAACCTCAGACTAAATATACATCAGTAAACTGTCTGTAAACATCTGAATTATTCAGATAATAACTCAGTTAATAGTTTTTAACAAACAGGAACACAAAGGCAAACAACTAATAATTCCAAATATTTTTATTACATAAACTCAGAAACAAACATGAAAATAATAAAATATAAAACCCAAAATAATTATAATTATTAAGAAAAAATAAATAAATAAATAATATAAAAATATATTAATAACGATAATAATAATAATAATAATAATAATAATAATAATAATAATAATTCACACTCTAGAGTAAAATTATGACATTATTGTTGCCTGAGAAATTCCATTAGTGATGTCCATACCTCTTCAAATATTCTGTTCAATAATTATTGATTTACACTTTATTGATTCTAGTGTTAGTTCAGGCAGGTCAGAAAGTCCACCTCCGCCCACAGCTGATCTTAGCAGCTCACTCGATTTTCTTCTAGTCATCCAGAAGTGAAAAAGTTCTGATCTTCAGGCCTTTAAAAACAGAGAGGACTCTGGAGTGGGAATCACTGCATGGACTCAGAATCACTTCAAAAACCATCGACTGTGAACACAGACCATCACTACTGATGAGGGTCAAACTGAACCATGAAGGAGGAGACCAGATAGAACCAGAACCACCAGAGACTTCTCTGGACCTGAGTCAGGAGAACCGCCCTGACGTCTGATGGATCAAACTTTGACTTTCTTCTTGGAGATCATGGCGTCTACATCCTCCTCTCCAAAAGCTGTGGACCCTCAGATTGTGGTCGACCTCTTCCACTCCAGACTTTGGTTCTTGGAGACCACCTTCAGGACTTCCACCATCTTCTTGCATAAATCTCGTCCCGGTTTTTTCAGGCATCATGGGAGAAAAAGCCTTCATAGGGTCAGAGTGACATCACGGCGCCTCATCTCTTCTGTCGTTATAGAAAGCTTCAGGGCGGTGCTGATGGAGCGGCAGACGGGAGGATGGCTCGGCGCTCGGCTGACATTACTTTGCGGCTGAAAACGGGCGCCGTGTTTTTGTTTTCCTCTCCAGGAGAACCATTCGGCTGATGACTCCTATTTAAAAGACCATCCAATATGCAGGGATGTCACCTCAAACTGCCCATAAACGTAATTGCCCGTCCATTTGCCTCTGCCTCTAAAGCCCCCAATAAAAGCTGCTGTCAGAGACGAGCGCCTCAAACTTTGGACGTGAGGAAAGTTTTACAGAAGCTAAGCGAAGCAGAAGAGGAGAGACGCAGGCGGCGACAGGCAGAGAGCAGGTAAATACCACCTGTGTGACAGAGAGAGGGAGGAGACGCCGCCTGTAATCCCTGAGAGTGTGTGTGTGAGCGTGTGTGTGTGTGTGTGTGTGTGTGAGATTACAGCACAGGAGAAGCAGACTGTGAATGAGTGAATCAGCTTTCAAGGATCAAAACTCACACACTGAAAAACGTCTCTGAGGTTTCACTCCTGAGGTGGACGGACTGAAGATAACGGGTCATGAAGCGGGGCTGCCCGGGTTCTTCACAGTCTCGTGTTTTCAGGCTGGTTACTAAAAACAGTTTCCTCAAACTCTGTCTGCTGCTTTCTGATCCTGAATAATCTGAAACTGGTGATGGACTGAAGCCCTAACAATGAAAAAGTCTGAATCATCTCTGGATTATCAAATCTAATGATGATCAAATGATGCTGCTGTTTGCACAGTTTTCAACAAACTTTGATTTTTTACTGTTTTTAAGATGGTCTTGTTTCTATGCAATGCTGCTCTGTAAAATAGTGAATAAATTCAGTTTCTGCGTCTCAACCATAGACTGTCTCCTCACTGGGTGAAGCCACTCCGAGAACAGCGCCCTCTGTCGACAGGCTGCAGTATAGACGGGTTTCTTGTGTGCAAACAATACTAGGTGCGTGTGCATCTACGGGGCAAAAGTCTGCTTCAGAGTGAACTGATATCAGTGAAGATGTCATATTTTGTGAGTTCTCTCTGACACAGTTGAAAATCTCTTTGTCTTTCATTGAATCAAAATCAGAGAATCATTTGATGAAATGTCCATAAATTTCACTTAAATATTCACTCATATTAGAACTGTCCCACCTTCTTGTTGGTGGTAAATACAGTCTGTGATCTAAACCTCCAGTCTTGAGAAATGAAGCCGATGCAGAAGTGCCAAATTCTGCAGTTCCTCAAGTGTCCACAAGAGGTTGGATGCAGAAGAACCAGAAACCACAAAAACCCTCATTGTTTAGGTCTGAGTAGCTCCTCCCCTCAGAAGAAGTGAACTCTTAAAACCCAGAGCTTTTGCTGATGCTCTCCCCGCCTTCACCACAGCTCCTCTTTTTCAGGCTGTGTCTGGTTTCAACCGGATCGTCACTGTTTTTTTGGTCTGTTCTGTACGTGGGGAGTCTTTGCTGATGCTCTCCCCGCCTTCACCCCAGCAGCTCCTCCTCTTTTTCCCTCCAGTGTCACATTGTCACTGATTTTTCTCTGTTTTGTTCTCTGTGCGTTTCTGCTGCTGCTCTCTCTCACCTTTACAGCTGAAATAGAGGGCAGGTGTGCTCTCCCTGCCTCAGACCTCAGTGTAAGGAGAAGATCTGTCAGAACGGAGTCATTAATGTCAAACACGACTATAACATCTGACTGATCAATACTGTTAAAGGAAGAGGTCCTGACTGAACGGAAACACGGTGCACAGCTGGACTGAGAGTGTTTTCTCTGTCCCACCTCTTTACAGACTCACCGCCCCGCACCTCCTCTTTTCCTGAATGAACAGACTTTCTACTCAACACTCTTCATGCTCTCTCTCTCTCTCTCTCTCTCTCTCTCTCTCTCTCTCTCTCTCTCTCTCTCTCTCTTTGCTCCGTCTTCTCTGCTGTTTTCTGCTCCAACAATTATTCAGACTTCAGGTTTTGCTCCACTGCAGGCCACTCTCTGTTCAAACACTTTCCTCACAGTTCCCCTCCTCGTTCGTGTGTTTGTGTCCCCCCTCTCCCTCTCCCTCCCTCTCTCTCTCTCTCTCCCAGTTATCTGTCACTTTCCCCCCCGGCGGTGGCGGCCCTGCCTGAATCAATCAAAGTTGACTAGCTTTCGGCTTATCTGCAGCCGAGGTGATTGATTTTCCTCGTTAGGTATAATTTGATGCTCTATCCCGTCCCTTCCAGAGCAAATTAAATTGTAGTCGAGTCCAAAGTGCCGCTGTGAACGAGGGAGCGAGCGAGCGAGAGAGAGAGAAAGAAAGAGAGAGTGTGAGAGAGAGAGAGAGAGAGGGCGAGTGTCAGGAGGAGAAGAGTGTGACTTTAGTGTAGGAGTGTGTATGTGTCAAAACAGTGAGTTGATAGATACAGCTAATAGAGCAGACTGAAGCATGCTGTTATACATGCTGCTGACACACACGCACACACACACACACACACACACACACACACACACACACACACACACACACACACACACACACACACACACACACACACACACACACACACACACACACACACAGCTGCAGAGATAAAAACACTGACTCAAACTCACTGAAGATCATTTCATGTTCCTGTTGTTTACATATAAATAAACACAAATATAAATAAATATAAATATATATAAAACTTTCAAGTATTCTTATATTTGTGTTTCAGGTCCAGTGGGTTTAATATGAACTTAAAAATCTGAGTTTTTTTCTACCAAACATGTCGAACCTCTTCTCCTCGGTGGGCGTCGGTTTGGACTGAGTTCTGGTTCGTTTTAGTGTCTCAGTAATGAAAGGGTTAAATAAAGGTTAGAAGTGATTTTCTCCGACTGTAAACGAAGATCTAAACTGTAAAAGTGTTTCTGAAGGAGAAGAAAAAACAGGAACAGATTTTTCCAGGAATGACCTCCAGACTTCTGCAGAGGTGTGGAGGAAGCACAGTCTTTGTTTCCTCTGGAGGAAACACATGGAGAGTGCATTTCCACCACAAAGACCAGGGTCTGAATAAAGTACCAGGAACCCTTATTTCTCCTGATCCAGATGAATACATTCTGGAAGTACAGGGACTTTCTGCAGATTTGATCCTGTTGGTCTTTGGAGCGAGGTGGAACTGCAGAAGGAACCTTTTGACGGTCTGACTGCTGGTTCCCGGGTCTACGGGTCATGAAAGGATCACGTGATCACTCACCTCGTCTTTGTCCTCAGCCTGGATGAAGAGCGGCAGAGCGAAGCCCACCTGGGCCAGCTCGGTGATCCGGACCCGGTACTCTGAGCTGTTGAACTTTGGAGCGTTGTCGTTCTTATCGATGAGCAGGATGGTGAAGGTGGTCATCA